>JABCIY010000008.1:0-249284 GCA_014298035.1 Pseudocercospora fuligena
TATTTATTAAGGAAATTAGCTAAGACCTGATAAACTTATATTTATATATATTCCCTAGGATCTAATAATAATAATACCTATACCTTTATAGCTAGACTAACGTAGGATTAGTAGGAGCTATAGTATAGAAGAGTTAGATATTTTAGAGAAGTACTACTAAAGGATCTTTATAAAGTTACTAACCTAAAGGAAAGAATTCCTATCCCTATAAAGTATTAGCCTTATAGAGTATATTCTCTAGCTAAGATAAAGAAATATAGAGGAAAGAAGACTAAGAGAAAGCCTACTAGACTTTCCCTTATCTTAATTAATATCTATAGACTACTACCTATATTAAGGCTAGGTTTTAAATAGTAGCTTAAGATTATTAATAACTTTTCTAGAAAGAAGTAGATATTCCTATTAAAGTTAAGAGAAGATATAGTAGATATACTATAAGAATAGAAAAGAAAAGCTAAACTATAATTAAGGAATTAGCTTTAGGTAGTAAGAAGTAATAGGGCAAGAAAATTACTTATATTACTTAAGTAGTAGGAGAAATCTAGAATCTCCTACTATATAACTAAGGTATATAACTTAATCTAAAATAGAGTTATAGAAAGGTCTATCTAGATATCTAAGGAATATATTAAGGTAATACTTAAAGAGTTAAATATACTAGTTAAATTCTAGCTAGAAGTATTAAATATCTATACTATTATAAGAAATATCCTTCTAAATAGGCTAGATATTAATAGGTTAAAAGTTTTACTTAATAAAGCTTTTACTAGAAAGAGACCTTCTATATTATACTTTAAGGTTTAGGGATATAGAGTAGTTATATATATAGATACTAAATCTTAGCTAGTTAGGATAAGATTAGATAAGCTAATAAATAGGGAGAAAGATACTATATTTATTAGCTATATACCTAATATATCTAAAATATAGCTATTCTAGAAGCCTAATATAAAGACTATAAGAGCTTATAATAATACTATCTAGTTTAAGAATAAGAAAGGGGGATATAACTTTAAATATTCCTAGACTTAACTAGCTAAGCTAAGCTCTAGTTAGAAACCTAGTTAGTAGGCTAGTAAGAAAGGAGAAACTAGATCTAAAACTACTATAAGTTTAGCTACCTCTACTACTAAAGGATAAGGACTAATATTAGGTAATAGATAATCTAGAAGAAGAAAAAGAAAATTATAAATAGTAGGCTCTAAATTAGAGCTAAGAGGAACCTTAGTAAAATAACTAGAATATCTATACTTAGAAGGAGAATTTAAAGAGAAGAAGATTAATCTCTAATAAAGGGTTAAGAGAAGAAAGAGTTTATAGTATAATTATAAGATTAACTATATAGAAGAGACTAAGAGAATTAGAGGATAATAATTTCCCTAAAGCTAAATATTATAGAGTCTTAATCTACCTAATAAAAGATCTAGATCTAAGTATAGATTAGATAGATAAACTTCTAGAGTATATTTATAAGGTTATATTCTATACTTTTATACTAGGGATTATATAAAGATAGAAGGTTCTAATTCTAAGAACCTACTAAGAGGTAATATAAGATCTAAAATAGGAATATATAGGAAGAGGCAATCTAGAAAGAACTAATTATACTTAAGAGTAACTATACCTAGGATTAGGTAGTTCTACTAAAAGGGAGTAAACCTAGTTACCTTAAAATAGGTATTTAATATAAAGAGACTAATTAGTAGAGTAATTAATAAGTTTAAGTAAGACTAGTTATAAGAGGGTTCTTAGAAGTTTAATAGATTTCTAGAGATATTTATACTAATAGTTAGATATAATATACTTAGGTATTTATAGCTACTATATATAAGAAAGATCTAGAACTATACTAAGTAGATATAATAATATATTTACTAAGAGTACCCTATAAGAAGATATCTTTATAATTCCCCTAGGAGTAGAAATTCTAAAAGGATATAGCCCTAAAAATTCTAAGGAGCTTATATAGCCTAAAATAAGTAGTAAGAGACTAGAATAAGCTATATATCTTAAAGCTAGAGAAAATAGGATTCTACTAGTTAGAGGTAGATCTATATTTACTTATCTATAAAGGAAGGAACCTAATAGTTTAACTTATATAGATAATATTCCTATTATAGTACTAAAGCTAGAAGATATTCTTTAGTTTAAGAAGGAACTAAGTAAGGTATTTAAAATTAAAGACCTAGGTAAACTAACTAAAATTCTTAGAATAAAGCTTACTAAAGATAGGAAGAATAATACTCTAAAGCTAGACTAAGAATACTATATCTAGGAAAACCTTATAAAGTTTAGAATAACTAAAGAAATAGCTTACCTAACCTTATTACTACTTAATAGCTATAAGAGTCTAAGAAAATCTAACTTAGATAAAGAAAGGTATAATAAGACTAAGTACTAAAGTTAGAATAGTACCTAGATATAGCTAATAACTATAATAAGACCTAATATTACTTTTGCTCTTAGGAGACTTAGATTATATATATTAGACCTATTTAAGAGATATCTAAAAGTACTTAGGAAACTAGCTAGATACCTAAGATTATTCCTAAGCCTAGGTCTAATATTTAGAAGAGAAGGAGGAAAGCTAATAGGATATTTAGACTCTAATTATATAATAGATAAAGCCGATAGAGTTTTAATCCTTAGAAGTATCTTCTTTCTCTATAGGTTACTAGTTTCTTAGATAAGTAAAAAGCAAAAGTTAGTTACTATATTAACTATAGAAGCTAAGTATATAGTAATAAATATATATATAAAGTAATCTTAGTTCCTAGTAGTACTCCTAAGGGAGATAGACTATACTTAGTTAATAGGAGAATATTTATTTTAGCTACTAATTAAAGGAAATTCTAATATAGTAAATAAAATTAGGCCTATTTAGATTATAGGAGACAATTAGGTAGCTTTAACCTTAGTTAAAGATACTTATACCTATAAGAGATTAAAATATATTAATATTAGCTTTAATAAGGTTAGAAACCTTTAGTAGTAAAGGAAAATTATAGTAGAATATACTCTAATAAAAGAGATAGTAGCTAATAGCCTAACTAAGCTAAAAATAGGGCTATAGTTCTAGGAATTTATTAGATAACTATAACTTATATAGTAATTAAGTAGAGTAAAAGGTAGTATAAAAGGGACTAGAGAAACTCTCTCTAAGAGTGTTTCTATACGTCCTATACTAGATCTAGGAATTAAACCTAGCTAGTTAGATATACTATACTAACTAGGAGACTACTATATCTAATTAGCTAATTGAAATTCTTAATTAGTCTTATACCTTTATATTAGATTTAAGGACTAACTATCCTAAGTAGGAGTATTAGAATATATAGTCTAGTTAGTTACCTAGTAGGAGATACTAAGGTAGGCTAGATTATATAATAATAATTATATAACTAATCTAAGCTAATACCTTTTAGGTTTAGCTCTAACCTATAGATAATAATAATATACTTACTATTCCTACTTTAGCCCCTACTATTCCTTATAGCTTCTATTATAGTTTATAATCTATTTATACCTATCGGCCCTCCTTAGCTTAATATAACTAAATCTTCTAAATTACTAGTTCTAAAGACCTCTATACTAAAGTTTAAGTAAATCTAAAGGTATATATAGATATACTTACTTACCTAGAGATATAGAATAATATTACTAATACTAAGAAAGAGGAAGTAGAAGAATAACTTTAAACTATAACTACTAAACTAGACGTTACTAAGACTTAATAAGTCGAGACTAATTCTAAGATTACTTCTCTTAATAAACGAGTCGACTACTATAATATAACTATTAAGGAACTATAAGATCGTATTATCTCTCTCTAGACTAATAAAGCTACTCTTTAAAAATAAATTACTATTTATACTAAGGAGATCGAGGTCCTTAAGATAGAAGTAGCTCTATTAGAAAACAAATATAATAAAATAGATATACGGCTTAAGGCGAAGACTCCTTATATTAAGTATATAATTAATAAGGCTCGTTCTACCTATAAGCTACTAGATAGCGGTATTAACTATAACTTCTATAATAACCTTACGCCTCTCGCTTTAGATAAGTATCTAACTAACTTCGAGCTAATCTAGAGTTCTAGACTAGTAATATACTATAACTTATTTAGTACTTATTAGTATTATAACTCTACTCTATATAAGCTAGCTATTCTAATCGCGACTCTAGCTAAGATATATCGCGTACTAGGAATACTTCTAGTTACTAGTACTACTTACTATAAGACTCGCGATCTACTATTATCTCTACTTTTACTACTTTATCCTCGCTAATAAAATATATCTTAACTAGTTCCTACTAAGGATAATCTATATCCTCCTTATTATCTATATTCTAAATATATTCCTTCTAAGTAGTATCTAGAGTATCGCTAGTAGCCTACTCTAGTACTATATTCTTAGTACGATCTTCGCTATACTAATCTATCTCTTCGCGATCTAATATTTAGATAATCTTAGCTATCTCTATCTAAAGACTAAGCTATCTATAAGAATAGCTAAGTAGTTACTATCCTCGGTAGTAATTATACTACTAAGATTATATTTAAGAAGCTATCTACTTAGACTAGTAAGAAGGATATAGATAAGGTAAAGTTTAAGGAATAGGAGTATAAGATAAGGTTATACTTTAAGTATAAGAGATACTACTATTAGAATAAGGATTATACTATAGAGACTACTATTAATTATATAATATAACTCGCTTAGAATAAGATTAAGAATAAGGTAGCGTTCTTCTATAAGTCTAAGAATATAATAGATATCCTATATATATACTATAGTAAGTATTATTAAGCTTAGTATAGTTAAGCTAAGTTCTTTATTCTACGAATATATAAGGACTAGTATATCGATAATTTCTAGATAGAGTTTAAAGAGCTAGTATAATAGATAAACTTTAATAAGGATAAGGAAGATAGTACTATAGGTATTATATATCTCTATAATAAGATCTAAGATATACCTTAGTTTAACCTACTATTAGGTAAAGAATTTAGGTTAGCTAAAGAGATAATCGAATAGATATATAGTACTAAAGTTTTAATAGATATAGTAGATAAAGCTAAGAAGACTACTACTACGTCTACGTCCGTACCTATTATAGCCTATAATAATAATAGCTATAGATATCGACTAGTATATTAGTAGTAAATATATATAGCTCCTACTACTATACTATCTTCTAAAGTAGTCTTCTAACCGAGAACTTAATAAAACGATAACTACTCTTTTATCGATTATATTAACTATAATATCTATAATAACTATAATTAGTCTTAGATACTATTTAAATTTAAGAACCTAATCTAAGCCGACTTCGATTAACTTAGTAAGGGATTATACTATATATATAAGATTACTAGCTATTAGTATAACTAATCTATCTATCTATACTTCTACTTCCGTATAGGCCGAGTAAGATAGAATACTCTAAACGTCGAATCTAATAATATATTTAGATCCGAGCCCGATCTAGAGTAATAATAGGAAGAATAGGAGCTATATTTTAAAGATATCGATAATATAATTAAGTATTATATCGACTCTACTATATCGAATAGTAACGAAGATCTAAATATAAGTATCTTAGGATAGTAGAGTACTAACCTTAAGAAACCTCCGAAGTACTTAAACTACTACCTTTAATCTTAGACCTTCTCGCTAATATAGCTAATATCTAACTTTTAGTAACTAGAGTTAAAGACTCGCTAGTAGAGATCGCTAATTATATTATCTTTAATACTATTATTAGTAGTAGAAGAGCTAGAGTCTACTTAGACTACGGAGTAATAGCTAAATATCTAAACCCGAATTCTATTAAGAACTTTAAATAGAAGTTACTTAGAAAGGAGCTACCTATATTATATACTAATAGTAGAAGAGGTTACTTAATCGATAGGTAGATAGAAATACCTTTAGAGCTCGGAGAATATATAGAATAGTTAATATATCTTATTACTAATATTAAGTATAATATAGTTCTTAGTATTCTATAGCTAAAGAAGTATAACTCTAAGATAGACTAGACTAGCTAAAAGCTTATCTTCGACTCGTATTACTACTAGAATAACTATAATACTATACTATATATAGAAGATATATATAATATACTACTAGAAGATCTAACTCCTTCTTCGATCTACTATAGATATTCGTCTAGAGATAATATTATTAAAGTTAGTAATATATCTATTAGTAATATATCTATAGGTTAAGCTTAGGATAATATAATATTAGAAGAAGAAGGCTTCTTTATATTTAAAAATAATAGTAATAATAATCGCTTTATACTATATAATTATATCGAAAAAGTACTTAGATTATACTTTCTTAGTCCTTATAACTTCGAGAAGTATATAAAAGGCAAACTACTTAATATCCTAGATATACGATCTAAGCTATCTCTAGACTTATACGACTTTATCGATCTCTTCGACCGCTATAAAGTAGAAATACTACTATATTCTCTACTAAAATATAGCGATAGAGATATATCTATTAACTTCTAACCTAGTACTAAAATTCTATAGAAGTATCTATATACTATATTATATATAGAACTAGCTATTATATAGAAATATATCGAAGATCTTAAAGCTAAGAATATTATTAGAGAGTTAAAGAGTATATATATATTACTAGTACTTCTTATTAGGAAACTAGGGGATAGTATTAGAATCTATATCGACTATCGAGCTATTAATACTATTATAATTAAGAATAGGTATCTACTTCTATATATTAGAGAGATCCTAGTATATATATATAGAGTTAAAGTTTTCTTAGTACTAGATATTATTATAGCTTTTAACCGCTTCTATATCTAAGATAGAGATAAATAGAAAATAGCTTTTACTACTTAATATAGTATATATAAATACCTTATAGTACTATTTAGTCTAAGTAATACTCCGAGTATATTCTAAGTCTATATTAACTAGATATAAGGAGATTATATAGACTAGTTCGTATCTACTTAGATCGACGACCTTATTATATATAGCGAGAACGTTTAAGACTATATAGTATATCTATATAAGATCCTATAGAGACTTTAGGAGGCTAATCTTCTACTAGATATCGATAAATATAAGTTCTTTATAAAAGAAGTCTACTACTTAGATATTATTATTACTACTAAGAGCCTTAAAATAGATCCTAAGAAGATATCGGCTATTACGAATTAGGAAATACCTCGCTATCTAAAAGACGTTTAAGCCTTTCTTAGTCTTACTAACTTCTATTATCGCTTTATTAAGGATTATTCTACTATCGCTATACTACTTATAGCTCTTTCTTATAAGTAAAATAAATCTTCTCCTCTCTAATCTAAGTTCGAATAGAACTAAGTCTACTAGTTAGTATTTAATACTCTTAAATATACTTTCGTTAATATATCCGTTCTAATATATTACGATTCGCTATAGCTATATATTATAGAGACTAACTCGTCTAATAGAGTATCTACTAGGATTCTATTATAATATAAGTAAGACTAACTACTATATCTAGTAGCTTTCTTTTCTAAGAAGATAAATCTAGCTAAGTATAACTATAAGATCTACGATAAAGAACTAATAGCTATCGTTAAGATATTCGAAGAGTAGAGATCTAAACTAATATAGTCGCCTAAGCCGACTAGAGTAATTACTAATTATAAGAGCTTAGAATACTTTATAATAACTAAGTAACTAAATAGAAGATAAGTATACTAGATAGAGTTCCTCGCTAAGTTCGACTTTAAGATTAAATACTATCTAGGGATCTAAGAAGCTAAACTAGATATCCTTACTCGTTATATATAAGATATAGATACTATCGAAGATCTAGCTAACCGAAGTTAACCTCTACTTAAATCTTACTACTTTAGCCCTAGTATACTCTCTAAAGTAGAATATATAAGTAAGCGCTAGAGACTCGCTACTATTCGTATTCTTAGTAATACTAAAGAAGCCTTAGATAATCTAGTTTATACTATCTACTATAAAAATAAACTCGCTTAAGCTATTACTTAAGCTATTAATAATAGTAAAGAGCGACTTCTAGACGAATTTAGAGACCTCTATATCTCTATATTCGATTATTAAATATATAATAGATAGCTTTCTATTAAAGGATAGACGTATATACCTAATAATAAATAGTTAAGAAATAAGGTAATCTAGTATTACTACTCTATACCTTTAGCTAGTTATCTAGATAGAGAAAGGACTTATAAGCTATTAAATCGATTATACTACTAGCTCTCTATATACGATAATATTCGAAGATTCGTATATAACTACTATACTTACTTATATTTAAAAGCCGCTTATAATAGATACTAAGGATTACTATAGTAACTTCTAGTATCTTCTAGTATATATAAGGAGATTATTCTAGACTATATAGTTAATCTCCTAGAGAGCGAATAGCTTAGTACTATATACCGATATATTCTTACTATTATAGAACGCCTTACTAAGTATAAGTACTTTATACCTATATCTAATCTTATATCTTAAACTATAGTAGAAATAGTCTCTTACTACGTTATTAAGGACTAAAGAGTATTTAAAGTAGCTATTAGTAATTATAGTTCTTAGTTCTTAGATCTATTCTACTACCGCCTATATAAGTTACTTAGAGTAAAGTAATATTTTAGTACTATATTCTATCCTAGAACTAATAGTTAGTCGGAATAGACTAACTAAGAGCTCGAGACCTATCCCTATAGCTATATAAACTATATCTAGGATAACTAGGTCCGCTAGCTATAGAGCGCTAAATTCGCTACTAATAATACGAAGAATAAAATAATATAGATATTACTATTCTTTATAATCTTAGACTACTATCCTTAGCTTAAGATCTAAAAAGTAAGTCGTAAGGAAAGTAGAGCTACTAAGAAAGCTATATTAGTAAAAGATTAGCTTATACTATAGAAAGTAGAATAGTTTACTACCGAACTTAAATAAATATAATAATACTATACTTCTATAATCCTATATATATAAGTAAAGTATAGTACTATAGAGTCTAGATATCTACTAAGAAAATACTATAGTAGCGATCTTATATAGCTAGATATATATAATATCTATATAAAAAGATCTATAAAGAAGCTAGACTATAAATAACTTAGCTCCTTTAAGATTATACGCCCTATTCCTAATACTACTAATATCTACTAGTTAGATTTTAGGCCTTAGTACTATATTTACGACGTATTCTATACGAACCTCCTATATTCTACTATAACTAATCCGCTAGATAACTAAGACTACGATACTCTAGTATCTAACCTTATATAAGGCGAAGAATACTAGGAGATTAAAGAAATAGTAGATAGCTTCTATAAAGGACGATAGAAGAAGCTATATTATATAGTTAGATAGACGAGTAATAATAAAGACTTATAGGAATTTAAGAAGGAAGAATTAATAAGATAAGTAGTAGAGGCTATCGCTAATTTCTATTATAGGAACCTAAGTAAGCCTAAACCGAAAGGTTATAAGCCGCCTAAGGGATAGACTACTAAGAAAAGTACTACTAGCTTAGCTAATAGATAATATATACTATTCTAGAGATAATAGGTAGATCTACTAGGATACTCTAGTATTAAGAAGTAAAAGAAATAAGCCGATACTTTCGTATCTTATTTAGTACTCTTAAGTATAGAGATTAGGCTAATAAATTCGCGCTCCTATATCTATTTAATAAATCCCTTAGCCGATACTTTTACGTCTAAGGCCCTTTATTATTATATTATAATCTCGCGGATAGGATAGCCTATTATAGTCTAATCTCTATTCGATATAATATATACTAACTAATAGAGCTATCGTTATACTACTAATACTACTATTAAGAAGTAGGATAAGCGACTAGAAGTATCTCTTTATATAGATATTATAATAGATAGAGAATATACTATTATATAGATACTTAATAGAGTTTAGAAAGAGAGATCGTATTATAGGGCTAGCCTTAGTATACGTACTTTATAATTAATTAGTATACTTTTATACTTCCTTCTTCCTTTATAGATAGTCTAATAATTTAATTACGTAACTAGAACTCGTATACTATATTAGTAGCTTACCTTATTAGCTCTTATCTACTCGTATATTATCTACTTATCTATAGAAAGATTATTATTACTAAGCTTAATAACCTTATCTATATTAGACTACTAAGGATAGTATAGTATATATTCCTAGCTTATAGAGCGCTTTAGTAGATATATCGAAGGACTAGTACTAGACGTACTTATATAGTCTTACTATATCTAATAGTAGCTCTCTTTAAAGACTCTTATAAAGTCCTTATTATCGTTATTATCTATATAATCCTTAGCTAGTAGATCTAGCTATTAATCCTATTCTTTTTCTATAATACTACTAGGTAATACGATAGGTAATAGTATTCTAAACTAATATAGTAATAGTATACGAGGACGATCGCCTCTACTATTATTATTATCGCTACGACTAACGAATAGCTTAGATATACTTAGAAGACTTACTAGCGATATCTTACGCTTAGTAGTAGGCTAAGCCTTAGCCTCCTTCTTCTCGTTATTTAGATTAGATAGTTAGTTAGTATTTAAGTCTTCCTCTTTATATATCTCTCTATATAGGATAATATTAACTATTACTTTATTTTAGCTATTTCTACTATCGAATATAATAAAGAGATTATTAAAATCGCTAGACTCTAGCTACGAGATCTTTATATAGATAGGTTTACTATTAGATATAATCTAGTATCTAAGATAATAGTCCTAGTAATAGTCTAATAATAGATCTATAATATAACTATACTTATCTTCGTAGATAAGCTAATTAAAGAACTAAGTCGGTCGGTCTTTAGTATATTAGAGTTCCTAAATAAATATATTAATATAGACTATCTACTTCTAGTTAAGTAACTACTAGGTATTTCTATAGATAAGTAGACGAGTCTATAACTTATTATTAGCTATATCGTTTATAGAAATATTATATATCTTATATATAAAGTATATCTATAGTCGTACTTTAGCCTTATCTTTACTTTTATAGCTCTTACTATTACTATTACCTATAGATTTAATACTACGAGATACCGCTATAAGTATATTATTACTATTAGAAGATAAGTTAGTATTAGAGCTAGAAGAGCTAGAATCGGAGTTAGCTATAGTAGATCTCTTATTCTTCTTATCCTTCTTATTCTTCTTATCCTTTCTTAGCGTTCCTCTTAGAATATCTTTATATAATAGGTTATATATAGTATTTAGTAGTTTATACTTCTTAGACTTCTTATTCGCCTTACGCTATATCTAAGCTATATCTATATACTTAAATTTGCCTATATCTCTATATATAGAGCTATCTTAGATAACTATCTAGATAGCGGTATCTACTAGATCGATAGATTCTTCCTTAATATTAGAAGATACTTCTATTAGAAGCTCTATTCTATATTTCGAATAGAACTTAAAGATAGATTTATAGCGCGTACTATAGCTTAGATAGTAGATACGAGCTATTAGATCTAGTTAATAAAGAGGTAGTATAGATATAAATATACGATAATTAGATATATAGGGGATTAGACGAGTATATAGATAAATAGACTAAAAAGGAACTATAGGAATAGAAGATAGAGAGAGAAAGAGATAAATTATAGTAGCTTCTAAGCGGCGCTAAATATAGTCTTTAATCGATCTAATAGCTATAGATCGGCTCTATTATATATAGAACGCTAAAACTCGACTAGTTCTAGGGCTATACTAGAAGCTATATATACCTATACTATAGAAGTATTAGTATAGTTCTATATAATATATACTATTCTTATAGACTAATCTATATAGCGGAATACGATATATATTTTAATATATAGCTTTTAAGAGCTACTAGTATCTATCTTATTACTATAAATCTTATATAGGAAGTTAAGCGCTTTAAGTATATCTTAATAGAATTCTAGCGTTACTAGTAGTAGATATACCTCGAGATCTATTATATTTATTAGCTAAGATACTAGTATAGATATATAGGACGATATCGGCTAAAGCTTAATAATATACTAAATTTATTATAGCGATCTATCTAGCGCTAGATCTATAGATAATTAGTATAGATCTCTTTATACTAGTCTTATATACTATTACTAAAGATCTCTAGATAATAGTAGAGTAGCTCTAGTATACTAGTATAATATATCTCTATATCTATATTATACTAGATAGTATAGGTATTCTAGTCTTCGATAAATTTAGTAACTTATATATAGATTACGGATATATAGACTATAAGAAACGCGATACGATTATAGGCCTTCGAGATATTAATATACTATAGTATACTTTATCTAAATACGATATAATATACCTAATTAGGATTATAAATCCCCTAGTTCTTAATCTTATTAAAGTAGTCCCTCTAAGTATTAAGATAGCTCTTTACGATTTCGCTATTCTAGTACTCTATAGTATTATTACCTTTACTAGTTATATACTAAAAGTAGTCCGAGAAATTAAGCTCTCGACCCTCGAATAGTTCTCGGAGTTTAAGATATATATCTACTATTATTAGAGTCTCTATACGATATATTAGTACTAGTCGATATTCTATTTAATTCGCTATAGTATATAGATTTATATACTATACTAAAAGCGATAGAACGTTTATTTATATATCGATACCTATATTAGATTATACGATCCTCGGTTAGTATCTATAAGTAACTACTATCTCTAGATATTACTTAAATATTAAAAGCTTAGTCTTTATAAGGTTACCGATATAGTACTAAATAATTATATAGGAGAAGATATTAATATAGACGTAGATTTAGATACTAAAGAAGGCCTCGAACTTATAGTATATATCTATAGACTATATATCGTTAGATCTAATTACTTTTAGCTATCTATAGGTAGGCTAGAAGCGCGGTTTATAAAGTCGTCGCTTAACGAATAGTATCTTATCGAGTTTATAGGCGATCTTATAGATTTAGTCTCTATAACGGAAATTAGTATCCTAGTATAAAGAGATATTTAGGGACGACTATTTAGCTATAGTATATAGATAATATATTATAGATAAATACTCGTCCTAAGATAGAGCGGATTTCCTATAATATACTATTCTAGTATAGAGTTAGTAGAGTATACTCTATCTAGTCTAGAAACGAAGCTAGATATAATAAGTAATAGTACTAAACTAACTATTTAGCTATAGTATACTAGATATATACTATAGCTAAATAGTTAGTTTAGTACTAGTCGATTAGAATATATTAGTTCTAGAGATATAGTAGAGATATAATATACTAGTCTTCGTAATATACTTATCTTCTACTATAAGGTTTAGGACTCTCTAGTAGTAATACTAGTACTTTATCTATAGTATATATTATCTATACTATAGGTAAATCGAATATATATCTAATAAAGAAACTAATACTAACCTATTAATAAAATAGTTCTTTCTATATAGATATCTAGCGATAGCTCTATATCTACTATTATACTTAATACTAGATATAATTATAGTATAAAGTACTCGCTTAATAGCTTTCTTTACTACTCTATAGTTCTTAGGAGCGACCTATCGTAAGAGACCTATTTCGCGGCGTAATTACTAGTACTACTAGATTATAAGTTTAAAGCCTTTAGTATATAGGATTTCTATAGTTTTCTTATTACTAAGACTATAGTACTACTAGAAGTTGTCCTTAATATATATCTATAATAAATTATTCCTTATCTATCTACTTCTTATAGATATTCCCTATTCTCTAAGCTAGTCTCTTAGTATATACTAGAGTAAATCTATACCTATTACTATCTAGATATATAGATAAAGCGCTATAAATATATATAACTTTTTAGTATATAGTATATACTTAATAAGCGGTCGATATCGCTCTAGATTAATATAGTTAGATATAGTCTATATTTTAGTATAGTATACGTTAGGGTAGGTTACGAGTTAAATTTACTATAGTATATAATAGTATAGATTTAAGTTAGATTTACTATAGTATATAATAGAATAGATCTCGCGTTAAATTTACTATAGTATATAATAGAATAGATTTCGTATCGAATTTACTATAGTATATAATAGATCTTTAAGTCGAATTTACTATAGTATATAGTATATATTAGATATTAGGAACTAAGGATCTTAAGTCGAGTTTACTATAGTATATAGTATCTATTAGATACGTTATAGTATTATTAATAATAGTAGAAGACGAGATAAAAATTCTACGTTAATTATATATTATCTAAAAGTAGTAATTAGCGATAAGGTTCTTTTTAATATAGTATATAATATATATACTATAGTAAAAAGCTAAATACTTAGAAATACTAAATACTTAAAAATACTAAATATTTAGAAACGCTAGATACTTAGAGACGCTAGACACTCGAATATACTAAGTATATATTTATCTAGATATATAATAGACTACGTTTAGGCTCCTAGGATATAAATATAATATAAGCGAGTAATTAAATTATTACTTTTATAAATAAAGATATATACTCTATATTCTAATTAAGGCTTACTTAATAGCACTGTTTATTAATAGCTGCAATGCCTAGTCTAGCCATCGATCACGTGTAGGCGGCTTGTGCTCGGCTTTGAATAAGTAATATTAAGTTGATATATTCTGGCCGTGCCGCACTTCTTCTCAACATCCACAACCGACTCAGCCCACGATGTGAGTCTGTGGCCTTCCATCTATCCTAAGTCAGCGACTTGGTCTAGGAGAAGGGCAGTCACGTCAGGATATCGTTCTACTAGCAAAACTCTTGTTCGATTCGTTGATGTGTTTGGAAAAGACTTGTTGAGGACTTATCAAGAAGTCTCTTATCATCTTCAGGCTCTACTTATTTCGATCGCTAAATAACATGCAGCACTAATCAATTGAGCTCACAACGAAACCAATAGTTCGCCCTCCTCACTTCATGCTTTCACCTGCGGCTTGCTCTGACTCCACTCATCAATCAAGCCCTTGTAGTCAGGTGGTCCATAAGGCTCCGTCACATCAGCCCAGCCCTGTTTCCTATTCGGGTTCAGACCAAGATCCTTCACCATGAGGTCCGTATATGGGATGGCATCGAAGACGAAATCAGGCAAGCTCGCGCCATAACCAGTAGGATATCTCCACTTGCCCCACTGAGTGTGTGTCATGATTTCCTTTAGAATCTCTTCGTCGGAAGTGGGTAGTCGTGTTAGGCGGCCATCCAGGAAAGCAGAAATCCAAAGACCTTGAACGCTGGCGCAGATAGCTGTCGAAACGGAGGAGACCATACCAGCGAAAGCGATGTTCCGATCGTTGATGCGTGCTGGAGGAACCATGAATCTGTACAGGCGGAAAGGGTCGTTCTTGGGCTTGAAGTTGAGAGGTGGTTGAGCTCGTAGTCTTGGGAATTGAGTGAGGATTTCTTCGTCGTATTGAGTGACCAGCTTGGCTTGTTCAGTTGGAGTTTGCTTGAGACCAATACCTGCTGTACCGAAGTTGAGGAATTTGACAGATGGCTCCTTCTTCCAGCCAGTGGAGCAAACCAGGACATCGGCCTCGAGATCTGTGCCATCCGTAAGATGCACGGTGTGATCAGTCAATCGCTCGACGTCGGCGTTGTGTATCCGGATCTCGCCACGCTTGATCATATCAAAGAAGTCGCGATCGTAGTTGTGAATGCTGAGACCAGAGCCGATCCAGAAGGCTGGTTGCCATGGCTTGAGCTTTTGCAGCTCAGGATGTGAGTCGTAGCCGTTTGCCGTGAGGACCTCACCTCCCAAAGCTCCCCAAAATTTATCCACAAGGAATCGGCCGATAGCAGTGCCGTGAAGGAATCGTCTTGGCCACTTCCAGCCATCCTCGCCGCCCCAAGGGCACGGAGAGAACCACGTCATCCATCGGACATGAAGGAGCTTCTCTAATCTCTTTCCGCCCATAACATAAGGATATGAGATCCACACTGGTCCGTTGCCGGAAGGTCTGATCACCATGTCCACCTCCACACCCTCATTGGCATATGCGAACGCCACATCCATGGCAGACTTGGCACCACCCACAACCACAGCCTTCTTCGACGACTTGATCGTGTCGCCTCGCCGGCAGAAGTCTTTAGCATGGAAATATGGCGCCTTGAATGTCTCTGCTCCAGGGTACTGTGGGAAGTTTGGTTGCGACGTCAGACCGGTAGAGACGATAACTTTCTTGCTGTAAATGGTGCTCTGTTTCTCGCCCGCAGTGGTCTCGATCTTCCAGCCGCCATCTGATGTAGGCTCTAGTGACTCGACTCTAGTATGGAATCTTGTCCTGCTGAAGACGCCAAATTTCTTTGCGAAGTCGGTCAAGTATCGATGTAACACTCGTCCAGGAATATGGTCATCGTGTGTGATGCCGTAGTTCTCCGGTACCATGGGAAAGTCGGGATACTCATAGCTGCCGTGCAAGTTGTTCGATTTCAGCCCTGGGTACAGTCTGTTCTCACTCCACGTGCCGCCACAGCTGCTCTCAGCTTCCAGGACAATGATGTCTTCAGTCGGATGGAGCTCAATGTATGTCTTTGCGGCAGCCAGTCCGAACCAACCTGGAAAACACTGGTCATCAGTATGTTGAGTCCGAGAACGGGTTGGGATGATTGCGTGACAACGTACCGGCTCCAATGACAACCATATCATGCTTCTCGGCAGCCATTGTGGTGTCACTTCCCACGCATATGTTGCACAAGTGATAATTTGAAACTGCGTTTCTCAGGAGAAATGGGATAGTTCTTTCTGGTGCTGGCGTCCTTGATATCTACTCAGCGCACGCGACCCAATGCCGTTGTGAAAAGGTTCATTAACGGGTATACTCCTCCTCTCACTGATAAGAGACATGTATACCGCCATTACCGCCGCCACCGCAGCTGGATTGGAGTTGCGTTCGCGTCGTCGCTATCTCGGTTGTCGATCAGTGCACTCGTTCTGGACCCACATCTTCACTCAGGAGTGCGCGGTCCGGCCGCTTTTCTGGTGCACCCCGCACACGCTATTTGTTCGTCTCCATCTTCTCGTCCCTGGAACCAAGTCGACCAACCCGTACGACCGTCGTTTCAACCCGGTAAACTCTGATAAAGATGGTGTTCCTGCAGTGCCAAGAGAGTCGGTGGTTGCTGCCTTCCTTCGTGCTGAGCTCGAAATTCTTGATGGGGCTCGGACCGTGACCTTTCTGAAAACGACAGCCTTACTGCAGAGGATACTGCTTGTCGAATCTGTCGAAACGCCAGAGAGACAAGTAGCGAGGAGGCTCTCTTATCAGAACTCGAGATTCAGGGTACCGACCCGTGTGGCAAAATCGACTAAGAGAAACAGACTCAGCATTAGTCCACGAAGACATTAGACATTCCGTACAGCGGCATCGATTCCGGCGTATCTGCTCATATTTGCATCTAGTCGAGTGAAAGAAGAGTGCAGAGAGTTCTGCGATACTGAGATTGCAATCATCAATTCTTTCGGAAAGTGCAATAGACACGATGGCAGCAAAGAGTATCACTTCGAAGTTCAGCCTTGAAGGCAAGTCGTACATTGTGACTGGAGGTGCGATGGGTATTGGTAAGGCTTGAGCGACAGACATCGAGCTATCGACGCCAGGCTGATGGGTATCAGGTTACTGTATCACAAAGGACATCGCAGAATCCGGAGCAAATGTGGCAGTACTCGATCTTAGAGTTGAGCCGCTTGAAGACGTGTACGGCTTGGCAAAGCAATTCGGTGTGAAGGCAGACTATTTCCAGGCAGATGTCAGCGATGAGAAGTCTTTGACAGCTGCTTTTGAGAAGGCGGTACAATCATTAGGCAAGATCGACGGCATTGTGACTGCTGCCGGCATTGCCATTGACAAGCCATTTGTTGATCAAAAGTGGGAAGAAGTCGAAAAAGTGCTCCAAGTCAATGTTCGTATTCGATCTATGGTTCCACAGCTCATCTTTACTGACGTTCTCACAGGCCATGGGTTCTTTCTTCGCAGCACAGCTAGCAGTCAAGCAACTTCAGAAGCAAGGCACAGGTGGCAGCATTGTCTTCATCGCTAGCATAACGGCCCACGTCAACCTTCCTGGATATCGAATGGCTGGCTACAACGTTTCGAAGGGCGGTGTGAAGATGCTGTCCAAAGTTCTTTCTGCAGAGCTTGCGCCGAAGGGTATCCGAGTCAACTCCATAAGTCCCGCATTTATTGAGACAAATCAGACCAGAGGTGCCAGAGAACATACGACCAAAGCCGCTGGTGACTTGATGCAGACCGCACCACCGATTGGACGAATTGGTCAGCCAGATGAGGTTTCGCCTGCCGCCATCTTTTTCCTGAGCGATGCTGCCACCTATGTTACTGGAGCAGATATACTTGTTAGTGGTGGTATCCATACCGGGCGAGGAGGAGATTACGACATGGTATAACACGAGATAGACATAGAAAGCAAAGTCCATAAACCGTCTCAGACTCTTTGCCTGGATGTCATGATTGACCTGTGTAAGACGTGCAACGACAGGCGCAGGTAGCGATTGATCATGCTTCGTGGATGCTTGGTTGTCATATTCATCATCTAGTCATGCCAAGCGTATCATCTATCCACCTCATGACTTTTCTTCGATTTGGATGGAGTTGTCGTACTCCTTACGTTCAGCTTGCTTGGTCAGTTGCTCTAGATCATTCGGCGGAGCTTTGAGCGAGGTTCTAACAATCGCCGGAATCGACTTTCCTTCTCTGAACAATTCGTCCTGCGAAGAGTGTCAGTCCGGGTCTTCGAAGCATTTTATCCAACACCATGTACTCACCATCTGTTCCAAAGATCTTCCCATGGTCTCTGGATACAGGAAGAAGACCAGCAGTGGGATGCAACCACCAAGCACAGCAAACACAATGTAGTACTGGTACCCAAGGGAGTCAATTGCGACTGGCGTGATCATCAGGACGGCAAAATTCCTGTTGCTTGTCAGCGGCATGCTCTCGTCTTTAATCATTTGAACCCTTACCAAAGCCAGTGGTTTGCCGTCGAGAAAGATGTCATCGGCATTCGTAGCCGCGAAGGTGCGATCTCGGTCACATATAGGTAATTGCATCCCAGAAAGCCGATCGGAACGAAGAAGTTGAAGAAGAATACAAAGAAGACGGACGCGTATTGTGCGGCCTTATTGCTCAACGGCATGCTGTTCGTGATGGCCAAAGCAGTCATGCACAACGACATGCCAGTTCCGCTGAACAGGAACAACTTGCGGCGTCCTTCGAAAATGTCAGCGACGTTATGGATTTGGCATTGTGAAGTTCTCACCAAATCGATCAATAGTGAAGAAGGCCACAAATGAGGACAGGAACTTCCAAGTCAAACATCCTCCGGACAAGATGCGAGCTGTTTGGCTATCCATACCAAGGCCTTGCTCGAAGATTGTGGTGCTGTATGATGAAATCTGCAGAATATCGTCAGCCCACACGGCAGCTTCTGCAAACATCATGGTGGACTTACCAGATTACTGCCGCACCATTGCTGGAAGAATTGCAGGATAAGACAGAGCATGAAGCGGTAAAATGTCTTGTCTTCGCCCATCTTGAACAGGTCGCGCTTTCGCACAGCGCTCGTAGTCTCCTCCAATGTAAGCTCGATCGCTCCTAATTCGTTCGACACCTCAAAGCCGTCCGAGGGCCGATCTCTGAAGCGGGCCAGACTTGCGCGAGCCTGCTCGTTGCGACCTTTGCCAGCGAGCCATCTCGGACTTTCAGGAATGAGGTAGACAGAAGCCAGAAGCACGAGTGATACGAGGCAGGGAAAAGCCAATGGCATTCGCCACGACAGCGAAGAGTCCTTGATCTGGAAGAAGCCCAAGTTGATCCATGCCTGCAGCACGTAGCCTACACAGATGAAGAGGCCGTCGATCACAACGTGCTGTCCTCGATTCTTTGCCCTGCTGCATTCCGATTGCCATACAGGCACAGTTGTAGACAATGCGCCAACTCCCAAGCCAAGGATGAATCGGCCGACGGTGAATTGTGCGAGGTGGAAACTGGTGCATTGCAGGACTTCACCCACAAATGTGAACCATCCTGCGATAAAGATTGTCTTTCGACGACCAAGAGGATCGCCAATCCAGGAACACGCAAGACTACCGAACAGAGCGCCCAGGGTGCAAGTTGCAACAATCACACCCTTCAGTGAAGTTAGACTTGCCCCCAACTCAATGGTATTCACATCTCCTCACCTGTACAGTACTGTTGTTCTCCTTCTGCGATCCGGTCGTGTTGATTGTGTCGATCTGCGGAAATGTTTCAACCCAGCTCTCAACGCTGAGCAGTCCTCCAACACCAGATTGGTTGTAGCCAAACAGAATGAACGCTGGTAATACCACCAAGAGCGTTTGTGCGAGCTCCAGCGTACGACCGCGAAGCTCCATCTTGTCGGCGTATAGTCGGTCGTCCACACACGTGGGAAAGGCCAAGAAAGACGAGACGCAAGAGAGAGCTTCGCAAAAGGTTGGCACCCGATAAGCTGAATATATACTCACCACATTCGCTCTCGACAAAACGCCGAACTCTTGCCAACGCTTGCCTATGCAGAGTCTACCCACTCTCACGCTTCGTCCGAGCGCTTTTATGCTATGTGCCCACATAATCTTGCCCGCGGGGACGTCTATATTGCACTCCACTGGAGATTTCATGATAGGGATTGTACTTTCACGAGCACGAGTGCTCGCACGGTCACGCGGCGCGACAGTGTCTTGTCAAGGTGGATATCGTGGAGTTCGACTCCAGGCGCATTGGTCGCAAAAGGCCCTTTCCCAGGCGAAGGAATGGCATTGCCCCGTGTCGGTGACGCAGAAGTGCGGCGAGTGTGACAATTTTTGTTGTTGAAAGCAGACCGGTGATTGACCTGCGTGCGGTAAGTGGATCAAGCTAGCTAGACGACCACATCGGTACCTGCTGAGTGCTGTCCGTTCCGAACACGACCCGAACAGTCACCTCAATTACCAAGGATATCTGGCGTTTGCCAGCTCCATAGCACTCCGCCGGTGTTTGAGCGGCGTTGCTTGCTGCACCAATTCGGACGAAAGCTCGGCGATGGCTAACAGCATTGCTAGAAGCATGGAGATAGCATGTATCTTGGGGGCGAAGCGAAAGAATGCGATATGCGTTGAGCACGACTGCATGTATGCAGCATGCCCAGCCTGAGCGAGGGATGCAGCAGAGCTGAAGATCGAACCTGCATCAGCCTCGCATAGTTGGCGGCGATTGACGGAAGACAAAAAGTGGGAAGCCATCGCTCTGGTGATTGTGCCATATAGACGACTCAAGTGCGAAGAATGGATAGCAGGCCGTCCTCTGCTGATGCCGTGTTCCATAGACGAGACTTGGCATAAGACTCTGGCCATCTGTGCCATGCGGCTGCCGTGCGGAAAAGCCGATTTGGCAAGACCTCATAGACATCGCGGTGGATCTGTCGGTCCTGGGCTTCGCCGCTCGTGACGGCGGCGGATAGTAATGTCCCATGGGAAGCTGCTGTCGGGTGAGAGTGACAAGTGGTGATGGAGCGGAGTTGGTAATCAATGCCAAGCCCTTCCACGTGCCAAAAAGCTTCCCTCCCGTCTCCACTTCAGCTCTTCTCTCTTAAGTCACCAGTCACCAGACATGCTCTTCCGCCGATATTCGGACCTTGCTGGAGCTCTTCATGGGTAAGCTCCGGAATTGACGTAGTCAGGGCAGAAAGACCAAAAGAAGGGCAAAAAAAGAATGATCTACAATCTCATCCACAGATGAATTGTACTCCCGCCGGCTGTGCCACCAGTCAGGACCCATCCACAGCAGCCTGAGGGAGAGAAATTGACTTACGGATCGAACCCGGGACCTTCGCCCCAGTCAGAATTGATACGGATTGATAGCCGCAGAGAGTACACACCTTGTCCGTGCAACACACCGTGCGAAGGTTGTGAAGGACACGTCATACCCTGCTATCCAGTTAGACGCGTATTCGCCTATATAGGAGTCGGTTGGACTTGCACTAGACCACAGGAGCTTTCGGAAGCTTGAAAGCTCGCTATTCGTGAACAAAGTCAAAATTTTGGCTATTTATATAGCTCCAACCTTCAACAGGATCGATATCTTCAGCACCTTAGGGCTCAGAGACACGCAGCAGATGACTCTATCTGGATCAACAGCAATGCTCAATATGGCTGGATTCACCACAGCTTATGATATACCGGCTGCAATCGCTGAAACACGCCATCCGGATCATACTTCCTGCTCACACCTCTCAATCTTTCCAGACTCGTCTTCCCATAACTCTCGAAGACTCTTTGCTCCTTCGCCGCATAGTTCTGATAGATATATGAATGGAATGCTCCGAGCTTGCGGCTTGCCTCAACACATCTGTCCATAATAGTCCTCGCGAACGCCAAAACCTCCTCATCTCGACTTGAGTCCGACCACATTATCGGAATAGACATCAACAGCAAAGGACCGTCCTCATCGGTGATCCCCAGAGCATTTCCACCATTCCTTGCGAAGTGTTTGATGACAGCTGTAGTGAATGGCTGAAACAGCATCACAGGCACGATGCCCTCCACATCTTTGACGGATTCCAGCTCTTCTTCAAAGATATCCAGGCATTTTGACATGACCTCCTTTGTCAAAATGAAGTTGTGCGACCAACATGTCTCTCGAAGGCCATTGGGATTGCTTTGGTTCAATTCTTTCGAAATGTCTGTCAGGTTTCTGATCTTGATGGTATTCATCAAAACGGGCTCGAGTTTCGTGAAGTTCTCTAAGACCGGCGGGTTCACAACAGGCTTCGCATACACAGGCTCGATCGAGATGAACTTGCCTGGCTGGGGCTGCTGAGTATATCCAAAAGCCGCCCAGATACTGGCGTCCACATCAACTTCGTCTTCGTTGTGGCTTGACTGCCTTTGACCAAAGTCGTACAGCGCATTGATCACATCATCCTTCACAGTCCAAGGTAATGCCATAGCTCCGCCCCATAAGTCGCCTTGCTCAAAGACTTCCAAGTCCATTCTTGTCACAATTCCGAAATTATTCCCACCACCTCTTAGCGACCAATACAAATCCGGATACGAAGCTTGATTGACCTGCAAGATCTCACCACTAGCAACGACAACTTCGTAATTCCTCACACCATCACAAGCCCAGCCATACCTTCCACTAAAGAAGCTTATCCCGCCTCCTAGTACCAAGCCTCCAACACCGATGCCAGTCACTCTTCCACCTACAACCGACATCTTCTTGGGTGTGAGATACTCGTAGACATCGATCCAAAGATTTCCAGTTCCGATTTGCACAACACCAGCCTCTCTATCGAGCTGGAGTGTGTTAAGCTCTTTGAGAAGGATCGTGACACCGCCATCGATATTACTCGCTCCTGCAAACGCCGCATGACCTCCAGATTTGACGGCGAATTGACATTGGTTATCCTTGAGTATCTCTAAAACTTGTGCAACCTCTTCCGGACACGTTGGATTGACGAAGCAAGACGGAGAGACTTCGGCTTGAAAAGTAGACCAGAAATCGGACTTTTCGACATCATATTGCGTGATATTGCCAGAAGTAGAGGTTACTTGTACATACGGTATCTCCTGGAACTTTGCGCACTAAGTTTTTGGTCAGCAAAAGGTCTACAAAGCATGCAGGAGAGTCAATCACAGCTACAGCACAGTTGTGCTTCGAATTGTTGCCATACGTGAGTACACTACTATCTTCGCTGGCTCCACGAAGCTCAGCAGAGGCAGCGCTTGGGAGATTTCCCGACGTCCACAAGAGAAGGCTTATGAAGGAGATTGTCGAAAACGCCATTTCTGTTCGGATCTTGAGTTCAAGTTCAAAGACATGCGCCGGCTTGATAAAGTATTGCAGTGATGCAAAGACTTGAGTATGCTGCTGAGCTAGCTAGTCTCAGGTACACAGACTGCCTTAGTACGCTATTCCCCTTCGGGGGCTTTACCGAAGGCAGTCTAAGGAAGTATCTAGGGGTTCTAGTAGATAGAACTTAGCTCTATAATTAATATTATTAAAATATATAAAAATAGGTATTTCTAAATAGTCTAATAGTATCTAATAACGCGACTAGTAAATAGAATAGCGGAAAAGTACCTCTCTATAGTAGAAATTAATACTAAAGATATAAGGAGGTACTAGTATATCTAGTAATTAGATTTAAGTAGAGAGTAGTATATTTCTATAAAAATAATACTTTTTAGAAGTCTAGATAGCTTTTAGATAGATTAGGAGTATATAGTCTAAGCTAGAAAATTAAGAAATTAAATACTATAAACTCTAGAATAGTAAACCTAGAAGCCCTAGATATCTATTAGTCGCTCTTAGTATTACTATATATTAAGGCTATATTACTAGAACTATTATACTAATAGTCTAGCTTATTAGTATTTTCTCTAGTCTAATCTAGCTTATATTTCTTAATAAGGGCTAAGTAGTCCTAAGAAGCCTTATTAAAAGTATACTCAAGGCGTCTAAGGACCTTAGGGCTACTATTATCTAAATTAATAGCTATAGGAACTATTATTATTAAAGTATATTCCTTCTAGTACTAGACTAAGAAGTCTAGTAGGTTAATAAAACCTATCTTTCTTAAATAGAGAGTAGGTACTAGATCTATTAGAGTCGGTAGATATAGTAGATCGCGTATACGATTAAGATTAGTAGTAGAGATAATATCTAATAAGCTAGATATATTAAAGGGCGCGACTAGTATCTTTATAGATCTATCCTCTTACTTAGTCTTAGAGTTATACTTATAGCTACTTAGAGCCGTATATCTAATCTTCGGGATATTAAAGACGGTAGAATTAGAGTATCTAGTAATACTATCTAGGTTTACGTAGTTTAGATAGCTATACTTCTAAATAAAGTCTATCTCCTCTTTATTATCGTCTAGCTCCTTAGCTATCTAGATATAAGAATACTCGATAAAGAGATTATTCTTCGGCTCTATCTTAGTACTATAGGCTATATAGTAGGCTTTAGGCGTTATCTAGTCTTAATAGTAGAGATTGTCTATAGGATCTACTATAGATATATAGTAGTCTTAGTAGTAGTATATTACTATATAAGCTAGACGATAGACTAAGATATAGGTCTTAAAGGTAGTATTCTAACTAGAGACGAAGATACTAGCTAGTAGAGTAAAGCGAGACTTAATCTTATAGTTATTATCTAATATCTAATAGATATTAGCGATCGTCTAATTAAGCTTTAGACTATTTAGACTAGGCTTTAGAAATATAGTATTTAGCGCCTTAATAGCCTAAATACTAACCTAGCGGTTTCGATAGCTCTACTAGGCTCTAATCTAGTACTTATAGAACTTATAGTACTCGTTCTTATTATTAAAGCTAATAGTTACTATACTAAACTAGTTATTCTAGATAGTATCGAAGAGCTATATCTAGTTCTTATTTTTTATCTTCTTACTACTATCTAGATTAGGTAGATAGACTAGCTTAACTAAAGGGACGTATATAGCTACTAGAGTAGCTAGAGTAGCTAGAGTAGCTAGAGTAGCTATAGAAGGGAAGCCTTTAGAGATATAGTAATAACTTACTAGTAATAGATTAGCTTATCTCTAGAAAGGTTAAGATAGACTAAGCCGTTAGATAGGCCTTTAGATAGCTTAAACTTATAGATAGAAGTAGAGATACTTTAAAAACTTAAAGTCTTAAAGAAGTAATATATAATAGGCTAGATATATAGTAATATATAGAATATCTATTAACTAATAAGTCGATAGAAGGTAGAACTAATAAGTATATATTCGAGTATATATACGATACTATATAAAAAGCCTACGTATTACGTATATAGTATATATACTAAGGTAAGCCTTAGTAGGAGATATTACTTTCTCGAGGTCTTTATAATTATCTTCTTCTTCCTAGTATAGCTATCCTTAGCTATAGATATAGCCTAATCTTATATTAAGCTCCTCTATCTAGTATATTTATTATACTTCTTATACGTTCTAGTCGCTCTATACTAGTTACTATATACGAGATTTCCGTTACTATACTATTCTAGTACTTAGCCTTTACTATTTATAGTAAAGGCTTTATTACTAGATTATTTATATATATATTCGTAATTATATAAAGTAAAGCGGCTTTATAGGTAGTCTATAGTAACGGATTTAAGTATATATAGTAAGTATAAGTAGTCTACGAAGCCTATCTAAGAACTCTCTTCTATTTCTAAGTATCTCTCTTATTTATAGCCTATACTATATATATATCCCTCCTATATCTAGTAACCTACTAGTAAGTATCCTTTTCTTCTCTTTAAATAACCTTAATATCTTTACTATAGCTACTATAGGTCTCTCTAATACTCTAGATAAGCGCTATATAACTACTATACCTATACTTACTACTTCTAAGAAGTATACTAAGATTATAGCTAAGGGTTATATCCGCTATTATAACTATATAACCGCTAACTATAAGCTTCTTACCTTTATTATAGTTATACTATATATACTAATCGTTTACTAGTCGACCTAGTCGATATCTATACTAAGAACTATTTCGATCCTAGCTAGACTATCTACTATTACTACTATAAGAGTATTAACTAGAAGTATAAGCTAGTACTAGCTCCCGCCCTCTTAGTACTACTATCGCGCTTATACGATATATATACTATATATAATAAGTTTAAGCTAGAAGTCTACGATAATCTCGAGAAGTACTAGTAAGTCTAGACTAATATTAATAATAAGCTCGCTATAGCCGTCTCTAATATATATATTCTACTTATTACTTATACTTCGTATACTAATCGTATATAGCTATTAAGCTAATCCTCTATATCTTCTACTATAATAAGAATAAGATCTCCTCTAATAGTATTCTACTTAAAAGTAAGTATACTAGTAGTACTATAGCTATACTTAGTAGCCTCGATACTATTAGTATACTTAAGTATATTAATACCTTCCTTATCGCTCTCGTCGAGATTAGTCGCTATATAAGTTACTACTCTACTTCGTATATACTTCGTATACTAACTATTCTAGTATCTAGTCGATAATAGTCTTACTAAGACTATCGATACTATCGATAAGATTATAGGCTATACTATTACTTCTAGTAACGACTCCGACTAAATACGTATCTATATAATATATATATATATAATCTCCTCTTCTACTACTTAGTATCTATAGACTACTAAGTCCTATATAGTTTTTTAATAGCGAAACGAGTATATACTATTAACTTATCTTAGTCTTATTTTATTTCTATCTATTCTTCGCTTACTCCTTAAAGGCGTTAAGCGCTATAGTATCTTGAATATACTTAGCTAGTTCCTATATATTATACTTATCTAGCTATTCTATCTATTTAATAAGGTAATATATCTTCTATTTCCGTATCTTTTTCTTTATAATCTCTTCTACTCGCTACTCGTCCGCTTTCTCTATAATAGATATACTTACTTTATATTCCTTATCCTTATAGCCCTTCTAAGACTCTAGTAGTAATATATAAAAGATATTATAGATCTTCGTACTCGACGGTAGCGCTAGGCGATACGTCTATATATCTACTATATTAATAATACGAAATAGTCTAAGAAACTTTAGTTCTAGTTTCTTCTTTAGTATATCTAGCTTAATATTCTTAGATACTAGTAGTACTAGATTACCTATACTATACTTCTTTACTTTATAATAGGTATTATAGTACTTTACTTAATACTTAGCTATAGTTTTCTAGTATTATATAAGTATCTTATATACTTATTATAATCTATTTATAGTATCGATTACTACTAGTATCCTTTCCTTAGATAGCTCGTCCTAAGCTATAGAAGTCGCTAGAGTTAATATAGATACTATATCTAGATCGTATCTATATAATATTCTAAAGAGACTTATATATAGTATAGGATATATACTATTATTATATATAAACTCCGCTTATACTAGCTAAGATATCTAGTCTTCTTAGTCCTCTAAGTAGTAGTATTATAGATACTATTTAAGTATCTATTTTACTCTCTCTATCTAACTATTAGTCTATAGATAGAATATAGTACTAAGCTTATACTTTATATACGTTTTATAGTAGAAGTCGCTCTAAAACTAGCTAGTAAATAGCGATCCTCGATCGCTAATAATACCGCTTAGTACTCTAAACCTTCTAATTACCTTTCTTTATAGGATCTCTATAAGCTCTATAGCTATATACCTCTTTATTATTAGAATAAAGAGGCTTATCTTCGTATAGCGGTCGACTATTACGAGTATTATAGTATAGATATAGGAGCTAAGCTTACTTAGTAGAAGATTAGTAATAAAGTCTATTATTAATTCTTACTATAGTCTTACTAGTATTAGTAGTATAGATAGTTTGCTATAGGGATAGTACCGCTTCGCCTTTAACTACTAGTAGATACTATAGATAGATATATACTTAGCTATTTCTTAAGATATATTAGGCTAGTAGTACTTTCTATATATTAACTCTACTATTTTTATATAGCTAAAATACTCTACTAAGACGTCGTCGTAATATATACGTATAACCTATACTCTTAATATATAATCCTTTAGTATATAAATTATATTATCCTAAAAAAGGATATTATCGTAGAGCGAATATCCTTTAAATATACTACTATTACTCTTTATAGCCTTATATAACTCTTTAGCTAATAGCTCTAATTACTAGAATATCTCTATAAAGCTAAGTAATAGATCTAGTATATAGTAGTAAGGGCCGTTATCTTTAATAACTATAGCTACTATCCTTACTAGATAGTAAACGAAGTTATTATACTATACTTATATTACTCCTAATCCTCTTATAGAGATATATATTATCGAGATACGTTTTACTATTAGTTCTATACTTTTAGTTAGGTCTAACTATACTAAAAGCTTAGCTTAGAGTATAGATAGTAGGTTACTTATCGCTTATATTTCGCCTTTATAGTCGCTTTTTCTCGATAGTATATTAGTAGGATTCTTCTTTCCTATCTAATACTTAACTATAAAGTCGAAGGATACTAGGAATATAGTCTACCTTACCTATCTATTAACTAGTTACTTTATAGTTATAAATCCTTTAAAATTAGCGTAGTCGATAAGTATATATACTATATATTATAAGCTATCGAAGTATAGTCTCTAATACTTAAAGAATTCTACTACTACTAGTAGTTCTTAGTTATAGGTCTTATAATTAGTCTTTATAGGGATTATCTTCCTCGACTAGAAAGTAATAGAATACTAGTAGTCTTTTTCTTCTTATTACGAAAGGATACCTACTACTATAAATATAGATATATCGGTTTCGAGATATAAGGGCTTTATAGGATTAAAGTATTATAGTATCGATATAGAGTAGAAGGTATCCTTTAGGCTCTTAAAAGCCTACTCCTTAGCTACGTCCTACTTAACTTAATCTAGCTTCTTACTATTCTTAGTTCCTTTAGAGAGAGCTATTAGAGGTATAACTATCTAAGAGTAGTTAGAAATAAACCTATAATAGAAGTTATAGAATCCTAGGAAGGACTAGACTTTAGTAAGTATAGTAGGTTATAGCTACTCTATAATTACGTTTATCCTACTCTAATCTATCGATATACCTTTAGTACTAATAATATATTCTAGGAATTCTACCTATTTCTTTTAAAATAAGTATTTCTTCCGGTTTATATATAGAGAAAATATCCGAAGATACTTAAGTATAGTATATATATCGCGTATATAATCCTCCTATATCTTACTATAGACTAGGATATTATTAAAATAGATTATATAGTAGATATTAACTAACCCGGCTAGGGCTCTATTAATATATCCTTAAAACGTTATAGGTATATTAGTTAAGCTAAAAGATATAATATAGTACTCGAAGTATCTATAGTATATACGAAATATAGTTTTCTACTTATCGTCTCGCTTAATCCGGATATAATAGTAGATATCCTATAGATCTAAGGACGTATACTATTTAGCGTCCTTAAGCCTATTAAGCGTCTCGCTTATAAGGAGTAGAGAGTAATAATTCTTAATAGTAATTTCGTTTAATCCTCTATAATCGATATAGAGTTAAAGACTACTATCTTTCTTTAGTATAAATAGGATCGGTATATCTACTTTACTTATACTAGGCTAGATCTAGTTATTATCTAATACCTTAATTAGATACTTATAGAGTTTACGAAGTTCTTACTTAGACTAATAATAGAGGGCTTTATATAGTAGCTTCTTTCTATCGATAAGGTCGATCGTATACTCTATATCTACGTATAGCTAGCGTCGAGCCTCTAGAGTTATAGTAAAGATATCTATAAAGTCCTCGAACTCTTTTAGTAGATCTATATTATTACTAACTATAATACTATATAGGTTAATCGTATATATATAGGGTATATTATATATATCTTTCTAAAATTACTATAGTTCCTATACTATTACCGAGCTTACTATACTAGGGTTACTATATATCTATATATTAGTTACGCTATCTACGATAATCTTCTAATCCCTTCTCTAAGGCTAATCTAAGATAATATCTAGATTAGATATCTCGAATATATAGAAGGTTCCGCTTATAATCCGTTCTTACCTAGTTATATCTATAATATATAGGCTTAAGTAGTACGCTCTATAGTAGTATTCTCTTTCTCCTTAAAAGCTATCTATAGAAGGAAGTATAGTATCTATAATTTACTAGGATTAATACTAAAGGATAAATTCTCGAGAGATAATATTAATATCGGTAGTATTATCGAGTAAGTATTCGACTTATACGTTAACTTCCTACGTAACTATTACGCTACGTACTCGCTTCGATAGTATATAGACTACTAAGCTATTAGAATTAGTTATAGTACTTACTCTTAGCTCTTAGGTAGTACTTTATCTTTTCCCTCTTTAGCTACTTTAATCTTATATATACTATACGAGTCGTTATCTTTCTATAAGTAGCGGTTAGGGTAGTCGGTTTTATAATAGCCCTTCCTATAGTATCTATAATATTCGACCTTATTAATATCCTAGTTACCTTTCTTATTATTACTTCGCGACTACTTATCGCTTACTTTTCGATCGCGAGTAGACTACTCCTTACTACTACTACTATCGCTACTATAGTTATCGAAGCGACGCTTCTTCTTACTCTTACTATAGTTATTATTATTATACTCTCGTCGCTTACTATACGCCTTATCCGGTATCTTAATACGAGCCGTAAGCTCTACGAGCTCTTATCGTAATACTAGGACGGTATAGTACTTAACGATTACGCTACGTAGCGTAGGCTATAGCTTTATAAGTAGGTATCGTACTCGTTACGCCTTAGTATAGTCGCTTAGCTAATCTTCTAGTACTATAAGCTCGAGGGTAAAGTTCTAAACCGACTAGTTCTTACGCTATCGAATACTCTTATACTCGAGAGTTACGTTAAGTATACGGTTTATAGGATTGCCGATATAGTTATAGTAGAAGTCCTTAAAATCCTAATATATATATATACCTAGGTTCTCGATATCGTAGTTATTATACTACTTCTTATATATATCGCCTACGAGGTATATAATACTATAAAGCGTCTTACTATTATTTATACGATAGGTATCCCTAGATAATATAAAGATTAAGGCTAGTTCCTATAGAAACCTCCTTACCTCTTTAATAGTATTACCTCTAAAAGGCTTAGGTTCCTTTAGTCGTAGCTTACTACTCGTAAGGCCCGCGACTATATCTACTATATTTAGCTTATCTATATCGCTTAGGATATATACCGGTATAGAACGTAGACTTAGTCGATATAGAAGAGTACGAGGTATAGTCTCTATAGACTCGGAGTCGGAAGAGTTAGAGTTATTAGTAGTAATAGGCCCTATAGGCTCTTACTCTAGTTACTCGTTATCTACTTCTCGACTAGCTCTTACCTATACTCTTCTAGTATCGTACTATATACGAAGACGTATATTTTTACGCTCGATCTCCTAAGCTTAGACTTCTTATTTTAGTAGTTTCTATTCTACCTTTTCGCGTACGAGGCGCTCGTTTAGCGTAGCCTATCGCTTATTAAGTATAGCTTATCGTTCGGTATCCCGTTAGACGTATTCTTCGTCGGTCGTAGGCATATTATTATTATTAGTTTTACCGCCCGATACGGTCGCTTCGCCTACGTCTATTATACGAGGTCCTATAGGCCGCTACGATAGGTAGACTTATTAGAACTATAAGGGGCTAGGTATATAGTAATATATAGGATACCCGTTAACCGATAAGTCGATAGAAGATAGAACTAATAAGTATATATTCGAGTATACGTACGACGCTATATAAAAAGCCTACGCGTTACGTACGCGGTATATATACTAAGGCAAGTCTTAGTAGGAAATATTACCTCCTCGAGGTCCTTATAAATAGATATTAAATAGAAGATAATATATATATCGATTAAATAAAACGAGCTATTTATAATAACTCCGACTTAGAAGTAATAGAGTTTAAAGATACTAATAAAGATATTTAAAATAACGATAGAAAATAATAAGATCTCGACGATCTTCTACTTAAAGATATAGAAGAAAATAAAGTAATTATAATTATATAACGAATAGTATCTAGGAAACGAAACCTAGATTAGACTATAATAACTAGTAATAATAAGAGGCTAGTAAGACGTTAATAACGTAAAAATATAGACTCTAGAAACGAATCTAAAGACTAAGTACTAATAAAGCGGAGTATCTAATATAAGGATTATAGAAAGATAGTAGAGAATAGAGTTCTAGATTAGGAAAAATATTAATTATACTACGACTATAACTATAATTACGTCTAGGACGATAAATCCGAAATTACGAAAATAGTTCGAAAGAAATATATACTCTATTATAAGTATAAATATAATAGATACGAGAATATACTATATAAGTACTATATTAAGCGAAATATAGAATATAATCGAAGTAAATATACTATTATCTAGAAGAAATATATTCTATATAGAAAGAAGTTAACTATATAAATACTACTATAGCTTAATAATAATAGGAGCCTTCTAATAAGAAAATAGTTAAAAATAGTTAATAATAATATAGATAAATAAGGAGGTTAACTATAAAGCGATAAATACTAGAGATACTAGAGTAAAAATAAGGTCTATAATAAAACCCTACCGTTCTAACTAGATAATCTATATATAAACTATATCTAAAGTAATTAAAGGTACTATTTATAGGATCTAAGTAAAATAAGAAACGAAGGCTAGATCCTACTAAAATACTAGAATTACTAAACGAGTAATAGCTAGTATAATCGAGAATAGTCCTATTCTACTTATCGAGATAAAGGATTATAAAGCTACTTATAGCTTAAATAAAATAGTACTTACTAGATCTCTAAATACTATACTAGAGACTTTTTTAATCTAGATAATATTCGCTATATTAGATATCGATATAATTATCCTAATAGCCTATATAATATAGTACTAGAGTAGCTATATAGAAGATACTATATAGATCTTTTATATAAAGTTAGCGGAAAAAGAGAATATATAGAATATAGATATATATTCTAGACTAAACTATATATTAGATATTCTATAGATATAATAAAATATAAACTAAACGACTAGAATAAAATTAAATATAATCCGGAAATACTATCTTTTCCGGCCGAGCTAATAAGAACTAGTAAATATATTAACTAATCTATTTTATAGGAATAGAATAAAATCGACGAGTCCGATTCTAATAAGGAAAATCTTAGAAGTAACTAGTATATAATTAGAGCCGTCTAAGTATATATATAAGTAAAACTCTCGAAATTTACTAATAATTAGCTACTATAAGCGTTCCTAACTATAATATCTATATTTACTCTCTAGAATATAGTAAATAAAGCTCTTAAATCTAATCTCTAGAGCTTTATAGAAATAATCTATAGCTTAGATACTTACTAATAGAAAGCTACTATATAATTCGAGTATAATAGTCTATTTAAAAATAGAATCTAGAAAGTTATAGATCTATCTCTAGAGCAAAAACTACTTGTTTATAAATAGGTACTAAGAAGGAAAATTAATAAAAATAATAAAGTTCTAAAGTATAAAACGCGACTAGTAGTATACGGATTCTAGTAAGTCGAAGGCTACGACTATATAGAAATATATTCTAGAGTGGTTAAAGCTATAGTCTACTAACTACTCTTTATACTAATAGTCCTTATAGGATAGACGTACTATTAAATAGATATTATTATAGCTTTTCTAAATAGTAATATCTATAAAGAGATCTATATAAACCTACTATAGGACTACCTATATCTAGACAAAGTATTAAGACTAAATAAAGCTCTCTATAGGCTAAAATAGTTACTAAGAATATAGTATAGGAAACTATAAGAATAGTTACTATATAAGAGATAGATAATATTAGTATATAATAAGTATATATTCTACTATAAGTAGAAAGGACTTATTATTATAGTATATATAGATAATATTAATATCTTTAGGTAAAACGAACGAGCTATATAGTCTTTTAAAATAGAGTTAGTATAAGCTTTTAAGATTACCGATATAGGATAAGCCGAATAGTATCTATATATATAATTAGACTAGATCGAGAATAGACTACGAATTTACTAAAATAGATTTATATAATAGATACTAGATAAATTTAGACTTTTAGGAACTAAACTAGCTTCTATACTAATTAATCCTATAAAGAAACTAGTTAAGGAAACTAAAAATATAGCCGATACGAAGTTTAAGACTTAATATATATTAATAGTAGGATATCTTAATTATCTATAATCTAAAACGAAATAGATAATATCGTTCCTAGTAGGACTAGCCTTAAGATTTAGTTCGAATCTAAATTAAGATTATAAGGATATAGTACTCTAATAATACTACTATCTAGCTAGAACCGGAGAATAAGGAATATACTATCGATAGAATAGAGATAGAATCCTACGAGAATATATTAATAGCGACTAGGACGGCTATACTAATACTAGATAATTAACTACTAGATAGGTTTTTATCTTAGCTAGTAATCTAATATCGTAGGCCTTATAAAGATAAAAAATAGTCTCTAGCTTATTAATAGAGACTAAATATATCGAAGAAAGTAATATAGCTTAAAGGTTTTTATAATAAGCTAGTAAAGATAATAGATTATTCTAGGTAAAAGACTATTCTACTAGCTATTAATAATATCTCTATACTAAAGCTAGCTAAGAATCCGGAATTCTATAGACGAACTAAATATATTAATATTTAGTATTACTTTATTAGGGAATATATCGAGAGAGAGGATATATAACTAGAATAGATCTTAAGAAAAGAGAATCTAGTAGACTTATTTATAAAAGTTCTACTAAAGACTATATTTTAGGCGATTATAGATCGGCTTAGAACTAACTTAGATACTATAGTAGTAGATCTAAGCGGCGTATATAACCGAGTACTAGTTTAAGAAGGAGAGGCGCTATAGTATTTAAGTTAGAAGGAGTATTAGATAAAGGACTCTATATATCTTACTATAAGCGTATATTTCTAGCTAGGTAAAAGGGCTTTATTATACGTAGGTATATAAAGCTACTATAGTCTATAGCTAGAGTTAGTTCTGTATCTTATAAGTAATCTACTTTCAATAGCCTTTCCTAGTATTGGGTATATTAATATTATTTCAATGACTATACTATGCAGAAAAGAAAAGCAGGAGCCGATTGAGGAAAGCGTGGATAGTGCTCATTGAGCCTGGACAGTGAGGACCCAGAGACTTATGCATGTTACCAAGACAAGCAAAGAAGAGTCGCAGCTACTAGTGCATACCACACCGCTCTACCAGGACCAAGAACATCCGCAATGGAGTGAAGGTCGCATCAAACAGCCGGAAAATCGATGTACACCAATTCTTGGAGGCACGAGAGCGGGTACAGATTCTGGTTCACTCCTCAGTATTGCTATTCTGGTCTGTTCTGTCTGGATGATCGTGTCTGTCGATTTATTCCAACAGGTCGCGCCACTTTGCCGACGACCGTTGTGCGCGCACTCCTGGGTTTCTCAGACTTCTTCTGCGGCATGGGCGTATCGCCTTTAGCCAGCATATCTACAAAAGCCGCGATACGCTTCTGCCTCCCAGCAGGTGTTTTCAAGGCATTGAGTCGAAAGTAGATGGCATATCTATTCTGCTTGTTCAAATCGTCCCATGTTGCCTGGGCAGAGGACACTTTCGCAAGCTCAGCGAGAAAGTCCTCTGGAGCCTCAGCTTCTGCGGAGCCTGCGTACGCTGCGTCCCATCGACCATCAGACTTCGCAGCCTCCACGGCCGCCCTTCCTGCTTCTTGCATCCGACCTTCGCCCTCCAGACGCGCGACGATGCCTACATTACGTTTTGACCACATGCTCTTCTTGGCTCTAGGCTGGAACCGCTGAGAGTAAGTGGTTTCGTTCAGCCTTCTTGCCTGTCCATCGATCCATCCGAAGCACATTGCTTCCTCAATGGCTTGCTGCCATGTCAGGTTGGTTGGATTCGTAGTGCCTTTTTTCGCGAGCGTAAGCCACACACCGCTCGATGCTGCATGTTCATTCAGCAACCACTGTCTCCACAAAGCCGTGTTCGCAACTGTGAGCGCTGGCAATTCAGCAGGCATGTCTTGGTCCTGCTGACTGAAGCGAAATGTTCGGCAGGTATCTGTAAGAAGTTCGGGATCCGATTGTGACCGGTAAGATGAGCTTGTGAACAGCCCGAAAGCCGCGACCTATTTCATGGCTGATCTAGCATTGACACGATTTGTGTGCAGATCTTACTGACCAGGCAGTGAAATAATTGTGAGCACGATGGCCAGGACACTCAGCAACGACAAAGACGCGACTAAGCGCGTCCAGAACAAGCTTCGCAAGCAGGGAGCTCACAACTTCCGAGATCGGGTTGGACCCCACTCTGCAAGATCATCAGATAAGATCGAAGCTCCAGGACAACCCCGAGGTACATTGACCGCTCTCCTACACTCTATCAGTAGAAAGAAGAGTCCTGCGCAATTTCCAGAGCTAGAAGAAGACTCACTACAAGAGACGATAACAATGGACCAGTCTGCGAAGCCTGGTCAGCAAGTGACCTTTCTCTCACTCCCTGCGGAGATAAGATCAGCTATCTTGGAGCATGTCTTCGACCCCAATCTTCAAGTCAAAGGCTTCCTTGGACAGGGGCTCTTGGGGGGCATCTTCCACAATGAAGACTACAGCGCCAGCACCCTCCTCGCACCTCTTCTAGTATGCAAGCAGTTCTACCAAGATAGTAGTCTGCTTGCTCTGAGCCGAACCAACTTTATCGTATCGAACCTCTTCTTCAAGATCCCCGAACGAATAGCCACTCTCCATCCAAAGCAAATTGAAGCCATTCGATCAATTGCATTTGTCGCTGATGCACGACATTTCAGACAACTACATGATTGGGGACAACACCCCTTTGGCATCAAGAATCTGAGTGTTGACAACCTTACGATCGTTCTACGAAGATCGAGTAACTGGCACTACCTTTTCGACTTCACCACAGACATTGTCCACCTCCTTCGCTCGCTCACTGGCGTCAAAAGATTCACATTCGTCCGAAACGTCGCTTTGGTGAAAGGCAGTTTCAAAACATGGTACAATCGATTGATAGGTCTGATCCTCAAGATCGATCATTTGGAAAGATATGATAAGGTCCCTGCGAATCCCGAGAAAACGTGGTGGACGTGGAGTTACGATGAAGTCGCACAATCATTCACGCTTGAAGCAAGACCAGCAAAGAGCATCACGGATGAAGAGACATATATGCAGGAAATATTGCCATTGATGGAGGAGCTGAGAGTGAGTATGGAGAACGAGGAATGGAATCCTGATCCCAGGTCAAGGTTGCCGTATTACTAGACTCGAACGATTTGTGACATTGAGCATGGCCATATATCTATGGTTCAAGATGCAAAAGCAATCGCCCTTGGCTCAACGGCAATGCCCTCAACCAGGTTCGAGCGACCAAGAGTTTGCTTGGTCAGAGTGACTGCAAGTGAGCACAGCATCAGGCTTAGCATCGATCATGATGACTTACAAGCCTCTGCCAATTGAGCCAAGAATGATTGCTCGAAGTGACTACAGATCTCAATACTATTTAATCCTTCACCCATCCCTCCATCCGTCCCTCTCTCTCCCTAAGTCTACGACTTCTTCGGCAACCACCCCGTCAAAAACTGCGCCCTACCCATCCCAAAACTCCAATCCTCCATCTCATTCCTGGACACAGTAACAATCAAATCACTTCCCTTCAATCCACACTCGTTCTTCAAACTCTCCGCGAGAGCAGCATACAATTCCTGTTTCATCTTCGCATCGCGACCTTGCTGGAAGATTTGTATAAACACAAGTTTATCTGTCCTCGTAAAGCCGAGCTCGGTATCTTCGCAAATGAGTTCGTCGGGGTCGTGTTGGGTTATGATCTAGATTATGTTAGGGAAGGCAGGGTAAGAAGGGAACCAGGGAGTGGAAGACTTGATAGCGATCTTTAGGCGGAGCATTGAAATGATCGAGAGAACATTGTTGTACGACGTCTGCGAGTTTGCGAATTTCTGATTTGGAGCGGACGTTGCGGATGAGGTGGATTTGAAAGTATGGCATTATGAGCTAGTTTGGAAGAATGGAGAAATGCAATCGAGCAACATAGTTGACGGGAAACCTTCTTGCCTATATGAACATTTTTGTTGATGAAGTCATGGGTCGAGATTGTGTAGAGTTTGAACGAGCGATAGCTCTCGTGGGCCGTCCGAGACGTCACTCGAAGCCCTAGGATGGAGATAACGTGTGCAAGGAGGATTTCGTGTTTCCAGCTTCTCGTTAGCGGCTTCTTTCATTCGTCAGTATCGGAAAACGGAGAATCGCATTCGCCGAGAGCTGGTACTAACGAGAAGCTGGAAACACGAAATCCTCCTTGCACACGTTATCGCGGATGTCGTTCTTCTCATCACTTCGCATTCGTATTTGTACATGGTCGTCCGCTATCTAGCAAATGTAATCTCATCGAATGCAATGCTATGCATCGGATCTTGTATGCGCCTCAAGCCGCAATAATAACTGGGTATCGTCTTCCTCCTCCTTATCTACTTGCCAGAAATCTGCCCCTCCACGAAACTGAGAGCCTGATCTCGGCTCACAACATCGATAGTACTGGCCTTGCTAAGGTAGCTGACACCATAACACTTCTCCGCGACATGCAGCATCTCTGGCCTGAACGTCGTGCAAATGAACTGTCCTGTCTGACTGCTCTGCTTAAGAAGATCAGCGACGGCAGTACGATACTGTGCGTCCAGGTTGGCGTCGATCTCGTCGAACAAGTAGAAGGGTGCAGGATCCGAAGCCTGAATGGCGAAGACGAGTGCCAAAGCGCACAGGGATTTCTGTCCACCAGACAGCTGCTGAATGCGTTGTTGCTCGTCGTGCTTACTGTTGAATGAGACGGAAATGCCGATTCCAATATAGTTGTCGACACCAGACCGTCGTTCTTCGTCTTCACTCTCATCGTCGGCAGCACCATTGCCATTAGCATGCATGTCGCTGCGCCGCTGAATAATCAGACGACCCTTTCCTGCCGGGACAAGACGTTCAAAAATGTCAGCAAACTCCTTGCTGACCTGCTTGAAAGTACGTTGAATCGCCTCATCTTTACGCTGATCGAGAACATCGATCAGATCGCGAATGCTCGAATCGCTGCTGTCAAGCTCCTTGCGTCGCTGCTCAAGCTGCTCGCGCTGCTTCTCGAATTGCGTATATTGCTCAAACGCCTTCTTGTTGACATGGCCGTATTTCTTCAGAGACTCTTGCACCTTGTGAAGCTTCTTTGTCGCAGTGTCATTGCTCATCTTCGTGTATTGAGCAGTGAAGGCTGCATCTGGAAGCACACCCAAGTTCCGAATCTGCGCCTGCACGTCCGCGAGACGGGTCGCATAACCTTGCCGCTTCTGAGCGCCTTTTTCGATGCTCCTCGCATGGTTGCGAATTGCAGATTCAAGCTTGTCCACATCTGCTTTCTTGCTTGTTCGTGCGGCTTCAGCGGCGGTTCGCTGCTCCAGAGCGCTTTCCATAGATTCTTCGATCTCAGCAAGCTTGGCGTCAATGTTGGCTAGACCCTTCTCGATGCGCTTGAGGTCATTTTTGAGGTCCTTGACCTTTGCGCTACTACTGCCGTCTCCAGCGATACCGCCCTCTAGGTCCAAACTCTGCAACTCGTCGAGGCGAGGCTTCAGATTGACGGTAAGAAGATCATCCAGGTTCCTCTTCTGCGCTTCCATCCCGGTCGTTTCGCCATGTAGTTGGCTGTACTGCTTCTTCAAATCTGGCAGTTGAGCTGTGACAGCCTCCAGCTCGCGCTCCTCCTGGTTGCTGAGAGCTTTCTTAAAGTCAGTCTGCAACTCGGATTGGTAGCCATCGAGTTGATTGCTCAGGTCGTTCAACAAGCTGTCCACGTTCTCGCGGGCTTGGATCTTGCGGTCAAGCTCGTCACGGCGGTGCTGCAGTTCATACTCTTTTCGCCGAAGCTCCTCTCTGAGCGGGCCGTAGCCTCCTTCCATTTGGACACGCTTCTGCTCGATCTTCTGAAGATTGCTCTTGGCCTTGGTGACCTTTTGGTCGATTTTCTGCAGCTCCTGACGGATTTCCTCCTTGCGGCCAGTGACTTGCTCAAGTTCCTCACGAGCTTCAGTAAATCTCTTCATACCATCCATACGGGAGCTTCGAGTATCATGAAAACCTCCAGTCAAAGCACCTTTCTTGTCCGAGCGATCGCCATCTGGGGTGATGGCGCTCACAGCATGGCTACGAGCGTACTGTGCTGCGACCTGCAGGTTTGGGCACACAATTGTCTTTCCAAAGACTTGCTGCATAGCGTTCTCGAAGCGTGGGTCGTATCTGAGTTTGCTTAGCAATGGCAATGCATCGCTAGCTTTGGGGACCTCGACAGGCTTGATCTTGATCCTGTTGAGCGGCGTGAATGTGATACGTCCACCTCGCTCCTGTTGCAGTGTCTTGATGATCTTTTCTGCAGTCTCGTCTGTATCCACGACGTAGTGGAACAGGGATGCGCCTGCAGTGACCTCAACAGCTGTCTTGTATTGGTCCTTACATGAGAACAGCTCGCCAAGAGGACCATACGCGCCTTCAATGCCCTCTCGTTGGACAATTCGTCGCACCGAAGCAAGACCACGCGCAGTGTTCTGGTCCATCATGTGGCTGAGGAATCGCTCGGCTTTGTCGTACTCCTGGCGAGCATTGGCGATCACGGAATCTAGCTTGGCCTCTTCACGCCAGAGTTCTTTTCGCTGATCCACGAACTGCTCGTGCTCATCCTTGATCTTCTGAAGTTCCGCAGAAATGTTCTGCTGCTCGTCGCCCCGATTGTCGATGCGATGTCGCAGCTCAGCAATATCTGTCTCGAGCTGGGCGATCTGCGACTCCAGCTCAGTGATGTCTTCTTGCGCTTGCATCGAAATGGCCTTTCGAGTTGCTAGAGATTCGTTAATTTCAGAAATCTGCTTCTTCAAGAAATCGTCGCGCTCCTTCTTGGTACGATATTGACTGACACGTCCTTGCTTGGCGTAGAGGCGCTGCATCGTGCTCGTCAAATCGTTGATCTGGCGTTTCAGAGCTCGCTCTTGCTCGCGCTTGGCATTGAATTGTGGTATTAGCTGAGCCATCTCCATCTCGCGCTGCTTGATCTCATTCTGGACGTTCTGCAGCTCATTTGCTCTCTCTTTCTGTGCCTGCTGAGTGGCTGCAAGATTGTCCTGCATGCCTGACAGGTTCGATTCGATCTGTGCTTTCGTTCTTGATGCCTCAATGCGCTCCTCCTTATACTGTGCTTGTTCCTGGGTGAGGAGTCGCATCTGTTGCTCAAGACTCGCAATTTGCGCGTCAACGTCGTCCAGCTGTTGCTCGGCCTGCTTCAACGCATCGCGATTCTCCTCATTCTGCTCCACACCACCATCGCGCCGGTCGTCGATCTCGGCAATCAGCTCTTCAAGTGCTTCCTGATCCTTATGCTGAATAGTATACTCCAAGCAACGACGTTCGCGATCCTTGTCTTGAAACGCACGCAGTTCTTCCTTCTCCTCCTCAAGCTCACCCAAGCGGGTGCGGATACCATCGAGCAGGTCGTCAATCTTGGCGCGCTTCAATCCCGTCTCGTCCATGATCTTTTGCGATTCGCTTCTCCTGTTCTCGTACACCTCAGTTCCGGCCACAGTCTTGAGCATGGTCAGGCGCTCGTGGTCCTTCATGTTGGTGATTGCTGTGACACGACCCTGCGGAACGATGTAGTATGGGTTGCTGCGACTGAAGCCTGCGCTCTCCAGGATATTCATGACTTCTTGCTTGGTGGTGTTCTTGCGGTTCAAGCTGTATTCGTCCTTCTTCTGGCCAATGGTGCGCCGGAGGACGACTTCCGGAGTGTTGGTGGGAAAGCGGTCATCGCTGTTGTCGAAGATGATCTCCACGTACGCGCTCATCACCGCCGAGCCCGCGCCTTCGTGTAGCAGACCTTGGCGATCTTCGCGACTGAGCTGTGTGTACTTGTCGCTGAGCACGAAACGAATAGCGGCGAAGAAGTTGCTCTTGCCTGAGCCATTGCGGCCAACGATGACATTGTGCTTGGGCGAGAAGGGCTCGATGACCGTCTGGTCCTTGTACGACTTGAAGCCCTGGATGATGATCTGCTTGATGTACATCTTGGCTTGAAGCGCCTGCTATGGCGCGACGAGTTGGCGGACTTCAGCAGTGATTTGGCGATGTTGTTCGTTTGCGAAAGTGAGCGTGTGTGAGTGGGATGTCACCGTGTTTGCGACGCGTTCACGCGGCACGCGAACCACGAAAAGAACGTCCGAGCGTCTACGGCCAATCACCTTCACATTGCATTTTCGCAAACTACATTTCCTTGTAAAATACCACACTTCTCTTCCATTGTTGATCTCGCTTGTCCGCTATTGACAAATGTACATAATGTACCCATACACATTTTCAATCCTTTGAGGCGGCTGCATACGCAAAAGAATCCAGATCTTTCGTCAACCCTCATCAAGCAATGTCATATCTGTCTTGCATGCGGTCCCTTTGGAGCATCCTCATTCTGCTCTCATGAATAAAAGCCAATCTTCAAGCCAAGACGAGCCATAGTCTCGTTAGAAAGCCGACAACAATTCAGTAAACATCAATTTCGTGTGGTAGTAGTAGCCTTCATGAATTCGGCTAAAGCACCAAGATCACTTCGCTATGGTGCTTGCCAGCTGACTCGCTTCAGCCTGATCGTTCGGCTCTTCGGGAACAGAGATGCCAGAGCAGGATTCGGCTCGCTGCTGTCGCCTTATCTATGCTAGATCTTGTAGGGACGTGAGGGCATTGATGCTCAGGGGTGCTCAGGTCAATGAGGTGGTGCATTATCCGACTTATATCCGGACTGAAAGGACCCTGGCCCGGCTTCTTCTCCACGATCGGCTACCGCACCCAATCTTCCTCGGCCGCTCATGCACACAATTGTGGCAACAGCTCTGGCCGGAGCCATTGACGCTTCGATTTTGGTCAGCTTCCAAGACAGCTCGCCTGCATACCAGATATCACCTCTGGATGCATCCTTGCTTGAAGGAATAGTGCCTTATCTGAACCTCACGCGGGCAACATCCTGATTGTAATTGAACTATCTGATTTCTTTCTTAAGCATTAACACCTGAGCCTTCGACAAACACTTCGCACATTACGGGAATAGTCGGTGACGCTCTGGAAACAAGCAAGAAAGGCATATAGTGAACTCCTACCCGAAGCCAATATTTGAAAGTCCTCGCGGAAATTGCAATGCCAGAATTCGCGTATGGATCCGGGCCTCCCCAGCCCATCTCGCCTATGAAGCCCGAGCAAGTCGCAGAAGGCGTGACGATTGTACGACCACTATCACGCAAAGGTACTGGACCTGGCTTGATCGTACTTGCTCCCTACAACGACTCTGAGACACCGCTTGAGATCGAGGATGGCATACCTGGTCTTCGAATGAAGTGGGCGGAAGAGGGTTACTGCGTTGCTGAGATTAGACCTCATGCCGGCTCGAGTGCATTGAAGACAGCGGTCGCGAAGTTGAGCGAATGTCACGAGTGCGAGCCGAAAGAGAAGATCGGCCTCGTCTGCTACGATTCTGAACTCTTCTTGAAGTCTGCCTCCGCTCTGGAAACACTCAAGGACCGCATTGTCGTTGCTGCTATATACGCTGAGGCATCACAGCATGCGCGTTTGGCGGCGTCAACTTCAATTCCGACCATATATCACTTAACCGGCAAATCAGACACAAAGCTCAGATCGACACCCGATAGCAAGATCTACGAGTACGCATCGATAGAAAATGGCCAATTCGCGGTACCATTTTACAAGGACTTCCACTATGCAACCGAGGCTGTATCACATACTCGAAACCTCACCTTCCTGAAGCACAGGATGAACGGACCATACTTTGATCTGGAACTTCTCTGGGACGAGCACACATACTACGAGTTTGAGAATCGAAGTGTCGAGAACACCATGGCCACAATGGTGGAAGAGCCCTATGTCAACCACATTCCGACTCTTACAGGTGGCATTGGACGCAAGAATCTGACGAACTTCTATCGAGACCACTTCATCTTCAGCAATCCTGACGATACGGAGCTCGAACTCATCAGCCGAACAGTTGGCGTCGACAGAGTAGTCGATGAGTTCATTTACAAGTTCACACACGACAAGACACCTGACTGGCTCTTCCCGGGCGTTCCATCTACGTATCGCAAAGTCGAGATTCCAATGATGGCTGTGGTCAACATTCGAGGAGATCGATTGTATCACGAGCATATCAGCTGGGATCAAGCTACGGCTTTGAGACAAATTGGACTTTTGCCGGAGACTCTACCTTTGGCTGTTGACGCACCGAAGACAAATGGTCACACGAATGGACATGTCAATGGAAATGGCGTGCCTGCGGGCAAGAAATTCGAAGTCATTTTGCCTGTAGCAGGCACGGATACCGTGGAGAAGATGAGAGATAAGAATGGTGTTGAGTCGAATAAGATGTTTGATTTCAAGGCGAAGGAGATCTAGTGTATCAGTTTGGTAACGTGATGATTTTAATAGCTATATTGTTGTGAGGACCTATACGCAGTATGCCACACATTGGCCGTGCCAAGCCTCGGGAGGGCCCGGCTTGGCCCACTCTGGGCCATTCTGGCTTTCACAGCTCCTTCGTACTCTCTCCTTTCCCTTCCTTATCGATTCGAGTGTCTTGTACTCAGGATAGTTCAGCCTACGTGTCATAACCCACTCTTACAATTGTATTATATATAGGGCTGCGCCGAGAAATCCGGATAACATTATCCGGATAACTATCCGCTAACCATCTATCTACTAATCCGAATATACTAAATATAATAATATACTACTTTTAATACTCTCTATACCGCCGCCGCTACCGCCGCCGATATATACTAATATACCTATTACTACTACTATACTCGCTATCGCTACTACTACTATCTATTATATATAAATATATCGTTTTCTTATAGAAAGTAGAAGATCTATAAGTATTATATTATACTTTTATAATAGTATAGAATTATAAATACTAGATATTTTCGTATACTTATAATTTATATAGTTTAGAACTATATAATATAAGTTTTTAAACTCTTTAAATTATATAGCTATTATAAACTAAGATTTATAAATCTTTATTTACTTTATTATTTATAATAGTACTACTTATTAATAAGGAAGTTCTATATTTAGTAAAAAAAAAGAAAATACTTCCTAATTATAAAGAAATTTAATAATAAAAATAAGCTATATTTCTAAGATATAAAGAGAATAAATTACTAGAATAAAAAGATATTTAAGCTATAAATAGAAGAGATAGAAAAATAATAGAATAAGAGATTCTAATTAATTTACTATTATAATCTCGAAGACTAAAACCTCTATATAATATAGATAACGAGAATCTCTCTATCCTTATAATCTCTACTATAGATAATATCCTAAATCTTCTACTACTATAAAGTATTCTTATAAAATATAAGACTCTTCTACTATTCTAAAACTAAAAGATAAATAATATATAACGAGAAATTAAACTAGATAAGCCTTATAGAAGGATTAAAATTTAGGATCTTATAGAAGCTAAATTAATTAGAAATAAAGTTATTAAAGAAGTATTCTTAAGAACTTCTATACTAGAAAAATCTATATCTAAGAATACCTATTCTTTCTATAATTAGAAACGTTAAACCTCTATAGTTAGTCTTCTTTTAGACTATCTAAAAATCTATTTATAACTTTCTAAAGATCTTAAATTCTAGTAGTATAAAGGATCTAAAGATTCTAAAAAGCGAAAGAGAGATAATATAAGAATTAAACCTATAAAAGACGAGAAAGACTTTATTAATTTATAATACTTAAGATAGATATTTAGATCTAGTAATCCTTTAAGTATAGAAGAAGCGAAGTCCTTTAAAGCGTTTATTAATATATTCCGTATAGATTAGAAACTACTAAGTAGAAAATAGTATACTAAGAATATACTTATATAATAGTATATATTAAGTTAGGCTTAGGTATTTAAGTAAGTTTAAAAAGTTTACTATTAAATAATAATAAGCGATATATAGTCTAGTATCTATAACTATAGCTTACTAAACTTTATACTTTATAATAGTAATAAAGCCTAGTTACTTAATACTCTAGAATTAGAAGAGAATTATTATAATACTACTTAGATAGCTAAGTAACTTAAAATTTAGATTAATAAGGTTAGTACTATCTATTATTATTAGTTATATTATATTCTAATTTTTATATAATTAAAGGTTAGAAGAGAATACCTTATTACGATATATATAGATAATACTAAAGTAAATAAGTCTACTTACAATCTTATAAGAGACAAATATCCTAATATAGAAATAATAGGCTATATAAGTTATAAGCTATCTCTTTTATCTAGAAATATTAAAGAGATCGAAGTAATTAAGGCGGTAATAGATCTTTATACTATACTCGCTATATTTATTAAGGGCTACTAGATCTTAAGATATATATATAAGAGAGTCGTAAGACTATATAGTCTTATATAGAGATAACCGTAACTCGCTAGAGATATAAGATAGTAAGGTATATATCTATTACTTTCTTTTAACTAAGAATACTTAATCTAGAGAGATCTTCGACTTTTAGAATACTAGTCCTAGATATTATTATATTAAAGAATTACCTACTCTACGTAATATACTATCTAAAGAATCTAAGCGGCTTACTTAGTATTAACTTTATATAGTCCGAGCTTTACTTATTATCGGTTTTAAAACTTTACCTCTATATAATATAAAGCCTATAGAACTATACTACTATATAATATTTTATATATAGAATCTTAGGAATTAAAGATCTTAGCTTTCTATCTTTTTAGAAATTATAGATATATATACGTTAAATTATATAGTACTAACTTTCTTCTTTCTAGACTTAATATTAATATTAAAGTTCCTTATCTAAATAAAGCGAGTTATTCTCGATTACTTTATATAAAAAAAGTATTCTATAATCCTATTAGAAATATAAAAGTATATAAATCTTTCCTTAAACTTACTAATAAGATTAAGGATAATAATTTCTAGACTAAAGTCGATTTTATCTATAAGCTCTTTAGACTACTCGATTCTATAATAATATATCTTAAAAAGGAGTAAGTATTATTATCTTTAATCTACCTATTCTTTCGTTAGATAGAACTCTATTTATAAGAGATTAAGATCCCGAATTATATAGATCTAAATAGATAGAATATACTAGATATACTAGTATTTCGAAGGAAAGAATTTATAAAGCTAATAATAATAATTATCTATCTTAGAGATCTATTAGAAAGAGTAAAGTACGAAGAGATAGATAATAAGTTTAAAGTAATAGAGAAAGAATAGGATAGAATTAAGAAATAGGTATAAGATTTCTACTAGAGAAATAATATACTCGATAAGAATATATTATTAATAGTTTATACGTACTTACGATTAATAGAGAAGAACGATAGATCTTTTAATAAAAATAAGTTTTAGAAGATAGAACTTAGAGTTTATACTAGAATACCGCCTTCTATATAGCTAAAATATATAACTATTAAATAGTAACTAATTTATCCTTTTAACCTTTAGAATATAGTCTAGAAAGAACTTCTAACTCTTTAGAAGATTATATATAAGCTTTATACTATCTATATATCCGCTAGTCCTTTAGAAAGAAACTAGTTAGCTTTTAGATATATATAGTCTTTAAGGTAGAATAGTCTTATAGTAGATTATACTATTACTCTTATTTACTTATTCTAGAATATTAATACTACTAAAAAAGATAAGGTCCCTAAAGATATACTATAGGAGCTTCTAGACTTAGGATTAATTAATAAGGATAAAATCCTTATTCTAGAATATCTAAAAGATATAGAATTACTAATTCGAAATAAGCGAGTATAGAAGAAATAAAAGATATAGCTATTCTAATCGAGATCTTTTCGTTATACTCTTATTATCCTACTAATATAATCTATTAATTCCTTCTTTAATAGCCTTTAGATCCTTATAGAGATATAATATTATATCTATATTTTCTAACTAGTCCTTTAATATACGAATATATCTTTTAGTATATATAAAAATTATTATATTACGAACCTTATCTCTTAAATACTTTACCTTCTAATATAATATAACTATTTACTCTATAAGAAACGAAAGATCTATATTATAAGAAGCTATATCTATCTAACTTAGTATTAGATACTATTTCTCTTCTTATATTAATATAATATTTAGATTATATATCCTTTCCTTTAGGAGACTAGAAGGTTTTATAGTCTTTATATTATCTTAGTAATCTATTCTTCTAATAGAAGAATTAGTATTTATATAAATACTTAGGTATAACGTATTTATAGTATATAGTTTTAAAGATATAAGGTTACTAGGCCTTTAGATATTCTTAATATAACTTTTATAAGTATATATCTTTATAAGATATAACTTATATAAGTTATAATAGTCTAATAGTCTTAAAAAATAAAAAGGAAGACTAATTCTATATAGATAGAGATATACTAAGTATACTATATTCGAATAGATATATCTACTAAATATACTACTTAATTCTATAAATAGCGCTATCTATAGGTATTTATAGATATCTAGCGAATATCGTAGCCCTAATTATATAGTCGTAGTCTAGTTATAGTCTATAATATATCTTAGGTTTTTAAGTATTTAGTATTTCTAAATATCTAGCGTTTCTAAGTATTTAGCGTTTCTAAGTATTTAGTATATATTCTTTATATTAGTATTTAGCTATAGTATATAATTTAATATACTATATATAATTACGTATATACTATTACCTCTACCTCCCTAATATTATAATACTTAGTAGTAGTAAATATTAATATTAGCTATTAATATCTAATAGAAATATTAATATTAGCTACCTAGATTCCTTCTAATTTCTATATAGTATATAGTAGGCGTACTATAGCTAAAGTTCTCGAAATAGATAAGATATAGCCTAGTCTAGACGTCTAGAATATCTATAAGATATCGATTAAACCTATACTTTAATTCTTTAAGCCTAATATTAGACTCTCCGATATTCTATTAGATAATCGCTATAGTTAGGATAAGTATTAATAGCTACCTATATACCTATAGTACGTCTATTATATACTATAGTAAAATACTAGAGGGTTCTAAGTTCTTAGGACTTAGGAATAGATCTATATTCTACTAGAGTATCTATATACTACTATATAGGAGTTAATATAAGGGCGAGTATTACGGCGCTAACGTATTTTACTATAGTATATATTATATATACTATAGTAGAATAGAAGAATAATATATACTTAAGGCTAATCTAAATTCTAATATAGGTATAGGTAAGGACCTAATTTTATAAAAGATCTCTATAATCTCGATCTATTTAGCTATAGTATATAGTATATATACTATATAGAAAAGATAAAAGAATAATACTATTAGTAAAAGAATATTACCCTTTAAGTCTATTTATTAATAGCTATTATTTATAGTATTATAGATAGCTTAAAAAGGGCTCGATCTTTTAGCCTAGTATAACTTAGTCGAGTTAAGTCGATTAAGCTACTTTCCGTTAAACTATACTAGTAAAAATATTTAATATAATAACGATAGCTTAGTACCTAAGATAAGCCTCGTTATAGCCGCTATATTATATTACTCTTAAAGTTATATAAGCTTAGTATTAAACTTATAATAGAGAAGTTAAGAATATCTAAGAAGCTTTCGCTATAGTATATAGGCTATATACTATAGTAAAATATTAAGGGAGAGTAGGTCTTTAAAGACTAAGAAGTTCGAGTAGGTCTTAATAAATCGATATTATTTCGTAAGCTTCTAAGATTAGGATAACTTTTACTATAGTATATATATCGTATACTATAGCTAAATACTACGAGACTATAAGACTAATAACCTCGAGTAGGTCTTTAAGGATTAATATCTAGCGCTAATCTTATATTAATATATAGTACTATAAGTATAAATAACGATATAGTAGTATAAGATACGAATAGTATCTCGCTAGCTCTATTCGATCTAAGAGTATACGACTTCGTACTAAAGTAGATAACGAATCGAAGGCTAGTACGTAAGGTAAGCTATATCTAACTCTAAAGAATATATCTAGTAAGTCCTTAATATCTTAATAGCTTTTAGTATAGTATATACTTAGTATACTATAGTTAAATACTATAAGACTAACTATCTTAAATATATTCTTAAATAGTAGTAGTATTAGATAGGTCTTTAAAGATTAACCTCTATTATACTAGTAGTACCCGTAACTATCGCTATTATAATATATAAACTAGCCGACTTTATAAAGGTTAATCTCGATAGCGCCTTACTAAAGTTAATATTAGTAAGTACTATAAAGAAGATCGTAAGAAAGATCTACTAGCTTCTTACGGTTTCGCCTTCTCGTATAAGTAAGCCTATTATAAGAGTATTAAGCTATACTAGTTAATAACTACGTTATATCTATAAGGACCTCGAGGAGGTAATATCTCCTACTAAGGCTTGCCTTAGTATATACGCCGCGTACGTAACGCGTAGGCTTTTTACGTAGCGTCGTATATATACTCGAATATATACTTATTAGTTCTACCTTCTACTAATATATCGGTTAATAGATATCCTATATATTACTATATACCTAGCCTAGTATAGTTTTAATAAGTCTACCTATTATAGTAGCTTATAGGACCTCGTATAATAGATATAGGTAAAGCGACTATATTAGGTAGTAAAACTAATAATAATAATATATCTATAACTAATAAGGAATACGTCTAATAGGATACCGAATAATAAGCTATACTTAATAAGTAATAGACTATACTAAACGAGCGCCTCGTATACGAAAAGGTAGAATAGAAACTACTAAAATAAAAAGTCTAAGCTTAGGAGATCGAGCGTAAAAATATATATCTTTATATATAATACGATACTAGAAGAGTATAGGTAAGAGCTAGCCGAGAAGTAGGTAATAAGTAGCTAGAGTAAGAGCCTATAGGGCCTACTACTAATAACTCTAACTCTTCTAACTCCGAGTCTATAGAGACTATATCTTATATCCTTCTATATCGACTAAGTCTATATTCTATACCGGTATATACCCTAAGTAATATAGGTAAGCTAAGTATAGTAGATATAGTCGTAGACTTTATAAGTAGTAAACTACGGCTAAAGGAACCTAAGCCTTTTAGAGATAATACTATTAAGAAGGTAAAAAGGTTTCTATAGGAACTAGCCTTAATCTTCATATTATCTAAGGATACCTATTATACGAATAATAGTAAGATACTTTATAGTATTATATATCTTATAGGCGATATATATAAGAAGTAATATAATAACTACGATATTAAGAACCTAGATATATATATATATATATTAGGATTTTAAGGACTTCTACTATAACTATATCGGCGATCCTATAAACCGTATACTTAACGTAACTCTCGAGTATAAGAATATTCGTTAGTATAAGAACTAGTCGGTTTAGAACTTTGCCCTCGAGCTTATAGTACTAGAAGATTAGCTAAGCGACTATACCGAGGTATAATAAGTATAATACCTACTCGTAAAGCTATAGCCTATACTATATAGCGTAATCGTTAAGTACTATACTATTCTAGTATTATAATAAGAGCTTATAGAGCTTACGGCTTATATTAAGATCCTAGATAAGGTATATAGTAAGCGACGAGAGCGTAACGATAATAACTATAGTAAGAGTAAGAAGAAGCGTCGTTTCGATAACTATAGTAGTAGTAGTAGTAGTAGTAGTAGTAGTAGTAAAGAGTAGTCTACTTACGATTAAAAAGTAAGTAATAAGTAGTTATAAAGTAATAATAAGAAAGGCAACTAAGATATTAATAAGGTCGAATATTATAGGTACTATAGGAAGGGCTATTATAAAACCGACTATCCTAATCGCTACTTATAGAAAGACGACGACTCGTATAGTATATATAAGATTAAAGTAGCCGAAAAGGAAAAAGATAAAGTACCGCCTAAGAGCTAAGAATAAGTACTATAACTAATTCTAGTAGCTTAGTAGTCTATATACTATCGAAGCGAGTATATAGTATAATAGTTATATAGAAGGATAATATATAAGTCGAATACTTACTCGATAATACTACCGATATTAATATTATCTCTCGAGAATTTATCCTTTAGTATTAATCCTAGTAAATTATAGATACTATACTTCCTTCTATAGATAGCTTTTAAGGAGAAAGAGAATACTACTATAGAGCGTACTACTTAAGCCTATATATTATAGATATAACTAGGTAAGAACGGATTATAAGCGGAACCTTCTATATATTCGAGATATCTAATCTAGATATTATCTTAGATTAGCCTTAGAGAAGGGATTAGAAGATTATCGTAGATAGCGTAACTAATATATAGATATATAGTAACCCTAGTATAGTAAGCTCGGTAATAGTATAGGAACTATAGTAATTTTAGAAAGATATATATAATATACCCTATATATATACGATTAACCTATATAGTATTATAGTTAGTAATAATATAGATCTACTAAAAGAGTTCGAGGACTTTATAGATATCTTTACTATAACTCTAGAGGCTCGACGCTAGCTATACGTAGATATAGAGTATACGATCGACCTTATCGATAGAAAGAAGCTACTATATAAAGCCCTCTATTATTAGTCTAAGTAAGAACTTCGTAAACTCTATAAGTATCTAATTAAGGTATTAGATAATAACTAGATCTAGCCTAGTATAAGTAAAGTAGATATACCGATCCTATTTATACTAAAGAAAGATAGTAGTCTTTAACTCTATATCGATTATAGAGGATTAAACGAAATTACTATTAAGAATTATTACTCTCTACTCCTTATAAGCGAGACGCTTAATAGGCTTAAGGACGCTAAATAGTATACGTCCTTAGATCTATAGGATATCTACTATTATATCCGGATTAAGCGAGACGATAAGTAGAAAACTATATTTCGTATATACTATAGATACTTCGAGTACTATATTATATCTTTTAGCTTAACTAATATACCTATAACGTTTTAAGGATATATTAATAGAGCCCTAGCCGGGTTAGTTAATATCTACTATATAATCTATTTTAATAATATCCTAGTCTATAGTAAGATATAGGAGGATTATATACGCGATATATATACTATACTTAAGTATCTTCGGATATTTTCTCTATATATAAACCGGAAGAAATACTTATTTTAAAAGAAATAGGTAGAATTCCTAGAATATATTATTAGTACTAAAGGTATATCGATAGATTAGAGTAGGATAAACGTAATTATAGAGTAGCTATAACCTACTATACTTACTAAAGTCTAGTCCTTCCTAGGATTCTATAACTTCTATTATAGGTTTATTTCTAACTACTCTTAGATAGTTATACCTCTAATAGCTCTCTCTAAAGGAACTAAGAATAGTAAGAAGCTAGATTAAGTTAAGTAGGACGTAGCTAAGGAGTAGGCTTTTAAGAGCCTAAAGGATACCTTCTACTCTATATCGATACTATAATACTTTAATCCTATAAAGCCCTTATATCTCGAAACCGATATATCTATATTTATAGTAGTAGGTATCCTTTCGTAATAAGAAGAAAAAGACTACTAGTATTCTATTACTTTCTAGTCGAGGAAGATAATCCCTATAAAGACTAATTATAAGACCTATAACTAAGAACTACTAGTAGTAGTAGAATTCTTTAAGTATTAGAGACTATACTTCGATAGCTTATAATATATAGTATATATACTTATCGACTACGCTAATTTTAAAGGATTTATAACTATAAAGTAACTAGTTAATAGATAGGTAAGGTAGACTATATTCCTAGTATCCTTCGACTTTATAGTTAAGTATTAGATAGGAAAGAAGAATCCTACTAATATACTATCGAGAAAAAGCGACTATAAAGGCGAAATATAAGCGATAAGTAACCTACTATCTATACTCTAAGCTAAGCTTTTAGTATAGTTAGACCTAACTAAAAGTATAGAACTAATAGTAAAACGTATCTCGATAATATATATCTCTATAAGAGGATTAGGAGTAATATAAGTATAGTATAATAACTTCGTTTACTATCTAGTAAGGATAGTAGCTATAGTTATTAAAGATAACGGCCCTTACTACTATATACTAGATCTATTACTTAGCTTTATAGAGATATTCTAGTAATTAGAGCTATTAGCTAAAGAGTTATATAAGGCTATAAAGAGTAATAGTAGTATATTTAAAGGATATTCGCTCTACGATAATATCCTTTTTTAGGATAATATAATTTATATACTAAAGGATTATATATTAAGAGTATAGGTTATACGTATATATTACGACGACGTCTTAGTAGAGTATTTTAGCTATATAAAAATAGTAGAGTTAATATATAGAAAGTACTACTAGCCTAATATATCTTAAGAAATAGCTAAGTATATATCTATCTATAGTATCTACTAGTAGTTAAAGGCGAAGCGGTACTATCCCTATAGCAAACTATCTATACTACTAATACTAGTAAGACTATAGTAAGAATTAATAATAGACTTTATTACTAATCTTCTACTAAGTAAGCTTAGCTCCTATATCTATACTATAATACTCGTAATAGTCGACCGCTATACGAAGATAAGCCTCTTTATTCTAATAATAAAGAGGTATATAGCTATAGAGCTTATAGAGATCCTATAAAGAAAGGTAATTAGAAGGTTTAGAGTACTAAGCGGTATTATTAGCGATCGAGGATCGCTATTTACTAGCTAGTTTTAGAGCGACTTCTACTATAAAACGTATATAAAGTATAAGCTTAGTACTATATTCTATCTATAGACTAATAGTTAGATAGAGAGAGTAAAATAGATACTTAAATAGTATCTATAATACTACTACTTAGAGGACTAAGAAGACTAGATATCTTAACTAGTATAAGCGGAGTTTATATATAATAATAGTATATATCCTATACTATATATAAGTCTCTTTAGAATATTATATAGATACGATCTAGATATAGTATCTATATTAACTCTAGCGACTTCTATAGCTTAGGACGAGCTATCTAAGGAAAGGATACTAGTAGTAATCGATACTATAAATAGATTATAATAAGTATATAAGATACTTATATAATACTAGAAAACTATAGCTAAGTATTAAGTAAAGTACTATAATACCTATTATAAAGTAAAGAAGTATAGTATAGGTAATCTAGTACTACTAGTATCTAAGAATATTAAGCTAGATATACTAAAGAAGAAACTAGAACTAAAGTTTCTTAGACTATTTCGTATTATTAATATAGTAGATATATAGACGTATCGCCTAGCGCTACCGTCGAGTACGAAGATCTATAATATCTTTTATATATTACTACTAGAGTCTTAGAAGGGCTATAAGGATAAGGAATATAAAGTAAGTATATCTATTATAGAGAAAGCGGACGAGTAGCGAGTAGAAGAGATTATAAAGAAAAAGATACGGAAATAGAAGATATATTACCTTATTAAATAGATAGAATAGCTAGATAAGTATAATATATAGGAACTAGCTAAGTATATTCAAGATACTATAGCGCTTAACGCCTTTAAGGAGTAAGCGAAGAATAGATAGAAATAAAATAAGACTAAGATAAGTTAATAGTATATACTCGTTTCGCTATTAAAAAACTATATAGGACTTAGTAGTCTATAGATACTAAGTAGTAGAAGAGGAGATTATATATATATATATTATATAGATACGTATTTAGTCGGAGTCGTTACTAGAAGTAATAGTATAGCCTATAATCTTATCGATAGTATCGATAGTCTTAGTAAGACTATTATCGACTAGATACTAGAATAGTTAGTATACGAAGTATATACGAAGTAGAGTAGTAACTTATATAGCGACTAATCTCGACGAGAGCGATAAGGAAGGTATTAATATACTTAAGTATACTAATAGTATCGAGGCTACTAAGTATAGCTATAGTACTACTAGTATACTTACTTTTAAGTAGAATACTATTAGAGGAGATCTTATTCTTATTATAGTAGAAGATATAGAGGATTAGCTTAATAGCTATATACGATTAGTATACGAAGTATAAGTAATAAGTAGAATATATATATTAGAGACGGCTATAGCGAGCTTATTATTAATATTAGTCTAGACTTACTAGTACTTCTCGAGATTATCGTAGACTTCTAGCTTAAACTTATTATATATAGTATATATATCGTATAAGCGCGATAGTAGTACTAAGAGGGCGGGAGCTAGTACTAGCTTATACTTCTAGTTAATACTCTTATAGTAGTAATAGTAGATAGTCTAGCTAGGATCGAAATAGTTCTTAGTATAGATATCGACTAGGTCGACTAGTAAACGATTAGTATATATAGTATAACTATAATAAAGGTAAGAAGCTTATAGTTAGCGGTTATATAGTTATAATAGCGGATATAACCCTTAGCTATAATCTTAGTATACTTCTTAGAAGTAGTAAGTATAGGTATAGTAGTTATATAGCGCTTATCTAGAGTATTAGAGAGACCTATAGTAGCTATAGTAAAGATATTAAGGTTATTTAAAGAGAAGAAAAGGATACTTACTAGTAGGTTACTAGATATAGGAGGGATATATATATAGTATAGGCTATAAATAAGAGAGATACTTAGAAATAGAAGAGAGTTCTTAGATAGGCTTTATAGACTACTTATACTTACTATATATACTTAAATCCGTTACTATAGACTACCCGTAAAGCCGCTTTACTTTACGTAATTACGAATATATATATAAATAACCTAGTAATAAAGCCTTTACTATAAATAGTAAAGGCTAAGTACTAGAATAATATAGCGACGGAAATCTCGCGTATAGTAACTAGTATAGAGTAACGAGAACGTACGAGAAGTATAACGAATACGCTAGATAGAGGAGCTTAATATAAGATTAGGCTATACCTATAGCTAAGGATAGCTATACTAGAAGGAGATAATTATAAGGATCTCGAGGAGGTAATATCTCCTACTAAGGCTTGCCTTAGCGTATACGCCGCGTACGTAACGCGTAGGCTTTTTACGTAGCGTCGTACGTATACTCGAATATATACTTATTAGTTCTACCTTCTATCGACTTATTAGTTAACGGATATCCTATACGTTACTATATACCTAGTTCCTTATACTATTATATATTCTTCTAAATATTATACTACGATTATATCGTTATTCTTATACTCTATACTATTCCGGTATCTAGTTTATATTATCTATTCTATTATAGGTAGCTATAGATTCTTCTATAATAGGTAGTAGATTTTCGTAGTCGTTTAGGATATCTATATCTAAGGATAGTCTTCTCTATATCCTATTTCCCTAATAAGTAGTAGAGATCTATATATCTAGTTATCTATATATCTCTACTAGAGAAATATCTTTCTTATTATACGTTATATTCTCTACTAGAGGAATATCCTCTTTATTATTCTATATCTTATCTTTTTTTTATATTATAGAGAAGAAATAAGATATTATATCTATACTTTTTCTAGATAGTTACTTTTAAGGCTTCCTAGTTATAATATTATTATTAAATCTTAGTATATATTTATCCTCGAACGCGTAGTTCTCGTCCGGTTATTTATTAAGCTTCTTTTTATAATATAATAAGTCGGCCCTAGTTATAATATTTAGTATATTTATATTCTCGTTATAATTATTATTCTACTAGTCGACTATTTATATAAAGAACTTCGAGATTTCTTCTATTTTACTATTATTACTATTAGTATTATTCGTTAATATAGGGTTCTCTTATCTAGACTAGTATAGTCTAGATCGCTTCCTCTCTAGTATACTAATATATATATCGTTAAGACTATTACTATCTCGAATCTATATATATATATATATATATATATAACTCTTCGAATAGTTAACTAGTCCGGATTCTATACTTAATAGATAGATTTATTTTCGTATCCTTTAAAGTATTCTAGCTAGCCTCTTTATATATATAGCTTAGATTTATTTTAGTATATCTTATCTATAATAGTAATATAGATATAGCTCCTCTAGATTCTCTCTCTAGATAGATCTAGTTTCTTATTTTCTTCGACTTCCTATAAGATCTTATCTTTAAGAGCTCTTATTAGTATTCTATTCTTTAGCTAGATACTATAATTTACTACTTCTAGCTATAGAGATTATAGTAGTTCTATCGCTATAAGAAGCTAGTTATTTCTAGTAAGAAGAATACTCTTAATTTAGCTACTTACTATATTCTTATATATTATCGAGCTAGCTAATTCCCTAATAGTTCTATTAATTCTCTTAGTAATATCTACTTAGTAATACGTATATAGAGCGATTAGTTCGAGTATAATATCTTTCTTTTTATACTATTCTTTCTAGGAATCTTAGTTAAATTAATTATTAATCTAGTAGCGTCTAATTATAATTTAGTAAACTCGTTCCTTTTAATAATATAGTTCGGCTATTAGGACTAGTAGTATAGTAAGTTCCTTAATATATATTATCTTTATTTATCTAGTCGTATCGTCTATAACGAAATAGAGCTATTTAGTACTATCCTATTCTAGAATTAAGTATAGTTCCTAGACGTCGGTATAGACTAGCTCCCTTTTAATATTAAATCGTCTTCTAGCTAAGTCTCTAGAGACTTATTAGTCGGCTTTATTAACTATATATATTAGATAGATCTATTTAAGTTTTACTCTTATCTTTTCCTTAGTAACGTTTATTCTATCTACTTAGTTATAGAGCTCTAATATTCGCTAGAGACTAAGGTATCTAAGTCTACTATATTCGCTCTATATAGTATTTATCTAGTTAATATTAGCTACTAGTAGCCCTTCTATACTCTAAGAGATTAAGAGGAGATCTTAGATATTAACTTAGTAGAAGCTATTAATCTATAAGATTATACTAATAATAAAATTTACTTCTATAGTAAGGATTATTTCTCTAAAGTTCCGGTCCTATATTATAAATATATCCGCTATTTAGAGTTTTAATATCGCTAGTAGATTATATCTACTATTTAGTATATATACTATATCTTATAGTCTAAGCTCGAATAGATCGCTATCGCCGTCGATTATATTAAGAATTATAGTACCTTTTTCTATAATTCTTAAACCTACGCCTCGGTTCGTAGTACTAACTTTAGTATTAAACGTATATAGTTTATTAAACTATTTCTTATCGTTATAAATATATATATTAGCTACTAAGTTAACTATCTAGATATTCCTATAGATTTATATAGTTTAAATAGTTATAACGATATTATTCTACTATATCGGTATTAGTATTAGAATATAGCGTATCGTATCTTACTAATCTCGAAGTTAGTTCTAGTCTATTAGTATATTAATAAAGCCTTCGGCTATATCTTAGTAGAACTATACTTTCTTCTATATTCCTTATAGATATTTTCTATACTACTTTCTAGAGGATTCGTATTCTTTATTAATAGTAGTACCTCTCCTATATTATTTTTAGAGTCGTAGTCTATCTAGATAACTACTATAGTCGGGAATAATATCCTAGACTAGTAATAATATTTTAGTATTATTCTCTTACTAAACTTTATTATCTATATACTAGAATACTAGATTAGTAGATAGTATTTTATAGCCGGCTTCGATATATCTTTATAGTATCGATATTCTTTACTATAGTATATCGTAAAAGATCTTTATCTATTTCTAGTATAGTACTATATATATTCTTATAATTATAGGTTCTATCTCTATAGAAAGTATATCGGCTATATAGTATACTATAAGGCGATCGTTCTCTCTTTAATAGTAGTATACTATTCTATTAAGGTTATCGTCTAAGTCGATTTTTATAATTTAGTTATTAGTATTATCTATTACTATTATAATTACTTTACTTTCTCGTTCCTCTAGCTTTATTTTAATTACTTACTTATAGATTATTATACGGATTTCTACTAGGAGCTTTATTAGTAGCTATATAGAGTTATACTTAATATATTATTCTTATAATAATCTTATAGCTATAGTATATTTATTAAAATCGCGAGTAATATAGCGAGGTTTTCGGACGATTATTATTCCGTTAGTATTTTCCTTAGTAGTAAGGACTATATATTTAGTAATACCTAGTAGGAATTCTACTATACTCTAGTCTTCTTAGATCCTTACTAAATATATTAATTAACTAGTAGTCGGATATTCCTTTTTTCTATACTTATTAAATCTTAGACTATTATTAATAGAGAGCTAGTTATACGAATATTATATAGTATTATTATTAGAAATTGTTAGAATATATAGTCTAGTTAGTAACCTAGTAAGAGATACTAAGATAGGCTAGATTATATAATTATAATTATATAACTAATCTAAGCTAATACCTTTTAGGTTTAGCCCTAACCTATAGAGATAATAATATACTTACTATTCCTACTTTAGCCCCTACTATTCCTTATAGCTTCTATTATAGTTTATAATCTATTTATACCTATCGGCCCTCCTTAGCTCGATAAGTTATAAGCCCGGATTTATAACTATAAGGTAGAAAGACTAAAGTAGTATAGGTTACTCCTAAACCTATAAGTCTAGTTCTAGGAGAAAGAGGCAAAATAGGAGAGGAAGACTCGAGGTAGATCTATATATATTATATAAAGAAGCTCTATATATATAAGCTATAAAAGAACCTAGTAAGGTATACTTACTTAAAGCATATTAGATCGCTTAGAGTATAAAGGGAATAGATAAGCCTAAGTCTTAAGTACTATTAGATAAGCCTTAGATTTAGTACTTAGTACTACTAATACCCTAACCTATAGGTTATAATAGTTAGGAAGGACTTAAGGAAGTTATTAGCCCTATAGAGTAGGAATCTATACTAAGTTTTTAGTAACCTTTAAAACTAAGAGGCTTAGTAGAGCTAGGGATCTATAACTAAGGAAGATAGCTATCTAGAAACTATTATTTTTAGACTAAAGAAAGAGCTTGTTTCTAGAGTTTGTTTAGATTTAATTTATAGAAGAAATTATAGATTAAGAAGAAGGAATTAGTAAAAGAAGGGCTATACTAATCTTAATAAGAGAGAATTATAAATTATAGTTTAAGATAATTAGGATATACCTAATAAAGCTAAAGGTTAAATAGATACTAGATAAAATAGTCCTTAGTATCCTAGTATCTATACTATCTAAGTATATCTTAATAATATTATTAGAATTACTAGACTAGTTAATTAGAAGAGCAAGTTATAAGGTTTATAATATAATAGTATTATATAAAATATTTATCTATATTTTAGAAGATAACTAGGATAAATATTAAGAGCTTAAATATATAAGATATCTATAGATATAGGTAAAAGAAAAATATAAGAGGAAGCTTTAGGTAATAGGAAGAAGCTTACTCTAATAGTATACTAATTTTAGTATAGAAGAAGGCTAAATAGTTAATAAAGTATAGTAAAGCCTAAGTAGTATAGCTAGGAAGGCAGTATTAATCTCTCTATAGTTTAAGGAAATTAAGACTAAGGAGAGAAGGATTTAATAGCTTCTAGTAGCCCTTCTAGAATTATTTAGTACTATTAGGAATAGAATAGATCTAAGATAGGACCTAAGCCTATAAGATATTCTTAGTATCCTAAGAGAAAAATAGGAATAGATAATAAGATAGGAGATAGCTATATTTACTAAGAAAAGAAATTAGATAGGTAGAGATTTATTATATTTCCTATATAAAGGAAAGTACTAGATTAGAGAATACTCTAACCTAGATAAGGCAAAAGTAGCTATTAAGCTAAAGTAGAGCTATAGGGTAGTAAAGAAACAATCCCTATCTAGAGCTAGAAAGGGATCTTTACTAGATAAAGAGTAACTTAAAGAAATAGTAAAGAAACTAAGCCTAAGAATACAATCCTTAGAAAAGAGGACTAGGAAACTATCTTCTAAAAAGGCCTATATAGTATAAGATATAGAGGCATCCTCTAAACTATCTTCTCCCTCTAAGGAGGAAGATATAGATAAGATAGCTTATTTAACTATTAAAGCAAAAAGTAAGTATAGGCTATCTAAATAGCTACTTAACTCTTATACTTCTATCTATATAACTAACTAGGAATTACTCTTTAGAGATATAAAACCTCTTAAAAGGAAGAAGTAGATTAAGGTTAGAGGTAGCTATCTAATAGCTATATATATTAGGAATATAGTTATAGATAGAAGGAGAGGAAAACAGATTATATTAAAAGGTATTCTCTTTATACCTAGGCTTAGAGTTAATCTTATTTCTTAGAACTAATTTAGTAAGTAGTTTAATATTTAACTACTAAAATTTATACTTTATTTACCTAATAGGAAGCTAGTTATCTAGATAAGGCTTTTAGGAGGAGTACTATTTATTAAAGAAATTAGCTAAGACCTAGATAAACTTATATACTAGTATATTTCCTAGGATTTAATAAAAAATAATATCTATACCTTTATAGCCTAAACTAATTAGAATTAGTAGAAGCTATAGTATAGAAGAGTTAGATACTTTAGAGAAGGACTTCTAAGAGATCTTTATAAAGTTACTAATCTAAAGAAAAAAATTCCTATCCCTATAAAATACTAGCTCTATAGAGTATATTCTTTAGCTAAAATAAAGAAATATAGAGGAAAGGAAATAGAGAAAAAGCTAGCTAGACTTTCTCTTATTTTAATTAATATCTATAGACCTTTACCTATCTTAAGGCTAGGTTTTAAATAGTAGCTTAAGATTATTAATAACTTCTTAAGAAAGAAGTAGGTATTCCTATTAAAGTTAAGAGAAGATATAGTAGATATACTATAGAAATAGAAAAGAAAAGCTAAACTATAATTAGGGAATCCGCTTTAAGTAATAAGAAGTAATAGGATAAGAGAATTACTTATATTACTTAAGTAGTAGGAGAAGGAATCTAGAATCTCCTACTATATAACTAAAATATATAACTTAATCTAAAATAGAGTTATAGAAAGGTTAATCTAGATATCTAAGGAATATATTAGAATAATACTTAAGGAATTAAACATACTAGTTAAATTCTAGCTAGAAGTATTAGATACCTATACTATTATAAGAAATACCCTTCTAAATAGGCTAGATATAGATAGACTTAAGGTTTTACCTAATAAAGCCTTTACTAGAAAGAAACCTTCTATATTATACTTTAAGGTTTAGAGATATAGAGTAGTTATATATATAGATACTAAATCTTAGCTAGTTAGGATAAGGTTAGATAAACTAATAAATAGAGGAAAGGATACTATATTTATTAGATATATACCTAATATATCTAAGATATAGCTATTCTAGGAGCCTAATATAAAGGCTATAAGAGTATATAATAATACTATCTAGTTTAAGGATAAGAAAGGAGGGGATATAACTTTAAATATTCCTAGACTTAACTAGCTAAGCTATACTCTAGCTAGAAACCTAGTTAGTAGACTAGTAAGAAAGGAGAAACTAGATCTAAAACTACTACAAGTTTAGCTACCTCTACTACTAAAGGACAAGGACTAATATTAGGTAATAGATAATCTAGAAGAAGAAAAAGAAAAACATAAATAGTAGGCTCTAAATTAGAACTAAGAGGAACCTTAGTAAGATAACTAGAATATCTATACTTAGGAGGGGAATTTAAAGAGAAGAAGATTAATCTCTAATAAAGGGTTAAGAGAAGAAAGAGTTTATAGTATAATTATAAGATTAACTATATAGAAGAGACTAAGAGAATTAGAGGATAATAATTTCCCTAAAGCTAAATATTATAGAGCCTTTATCTACCTAATAAAAGATCTAGATCTAAGTATAGATTAAGTAGATAAACTTCTAGAGTATATTTATAAGGTTATATTCCCTACTTTTATACTAGGGATTATATAAAGATAGGAGGTTCCAATTCCAAGAACCTACTAAGAGGCAATATAAGATCTAAAATAGGGTTATATATAGGAAGAGGCAATCTAGAAAGAGCTAATTATACTTAGAAGTAACTATACCTAGGATTAGGTAGTTCTACTAAAAGGAGTAAACCTAGTTATCTTAAAATAGGTATTTAATATAAAGAGACTAATTAGTAGAGTAATTAACAAGTTTAAAGTAAGACTAGTTATAAGGGGTTTTTCCTAGAAATTTAGGGTAGATTTTTAAGAGACATTTATACTAATAGTAAGGTATAATATACTTAGGGTATTTATAGCTACTATATATAAGAAAGACCTAGAATTGTACTAAATAGATATAAACAATATATTTACTAAAAGTACCCTATAGGAAGATATCTTTATAATTCCCCTACTAGAAGTAGAAATCCTATAAGATATAGCTCTAAAAATCCTAAGGAGCTTATATAGCCTAAAACAAGTAGTAAGAGACTAGAACAAGCTATATATCTTAAAGCTAGAGAAAATAGGGTTTTACTAATTAGAGGTAGACCTATACTTACTTATTTATAAGGATAGGAACCTAATAGTTTTAACCTATATACATAATATTCCTATTATAGTACTAAAACTAGAAGATATTCTTTAGTTTAAGAAAGAACTAGGTAAGGTATTTAAAATCAAAGACCTAGATAAACTAACTAAAATTCTTAGGATAAAGCTTACTAGAGATAGAAAGAATAGTACTCTAAAGCTCGACTAAGAATATTATATCTAGGAAAGCCTTACAAAGTTTAGAATAACTAAAGAAATAGCCTACCTAACCTTATTACCTCTTAATAACTAGAAGAGTCTAAGGAAATCTAACTTAGATAAAGAGAGATATAATAAGATAGAGTATTAAAGCTAAAATAGTATATAGATATAGCTAATAACTATAATAAGACCTAATATTACTTTTGCCCTTAGAAGACTTAGATTATATATATTAGATCTATTTAAGAGATACTTAAAAGTACTTAGGAAACTAGCTAGATACCTAAGATTATTCCTAAGCCTAGGTTTAATATTTAGAAGGGGAGGAGGAAAGCTAATTAGATACTTAGACTCTAATTATATAATAGATAAAGCTAATAGAGTCTCAATCCTTAGAAGCATCTTCTTTCTCTATAGATTACTAGTTTCTTAGATAAGTAAGAAGTAGAAGTTAGTTACTATATTAACTATAGAAGCTAAGTATATAGTAATAAATGTATATATAAAGTAATCTTAGTTCCTTATAGTACTCCTAAGGGAGATAGACTATATATAGTTAGTAGGAGAATATTTATTTCAACTACTAATTAAAGGAAATTCTAATATAGTAAATAAGATTAGACCTATTTAGATTATAGGTAATAACTAGATAGCTTTAACTCTTATTAAAGATACTTATACCTATAAGAGATCAAAATATATTAATATTAGCTTTAATAAGGTTAGAAATCTTTAGTAGTAAAGAAAGATTATAGTAGAATATACTCTAATAAAAGAGATAGTAGCTAATAGCCTAACTAAGCTAAAGATAGGGCTATAGTTCTAGCAATTTATAAGGCAATTACAACTTATATAAAAGGTAATAAAAGTGCCTACTTAAAGGCGATTAACGCCGTTAAGTAAACAAGATACTAGGCCTAAGAATTGAACTTAGTAGATTAGATATACTATACTAATCTAGAAGCTATTATACCTAATTAGCTAACCTAGAATCTTTCCTAAATATAAATACAAGTAGGATATAGTAGTTTAAAAGGAAAGACAAAAGAATATAATAGAAATAGATTATTAGGATTTGTTCTACTATATTAATTCTAGATTAAAGAATTGAACCTTATTAGTTAGATATACTATACTAACTAGGAGACTACTATATCTAATTAGCTAATTGAAATTCTAAATTATATATATTTATTCGGATTAGACTTAGAGACTAACTATTCTAAGTAGGAGTATTAGAATATATAGTCTAGTTAGTAACCTAGTAAGAGATACTAAGATAGGCTAGATTATATAATTACAATTATATAACTAATCTAAGCTAATACCTTTTAGGTTTAGCCCTAACCTATAGAGAAAACAATATACTTACTATTCCTACTTTAGCCCCTACTACTCCTTATAGCTTCTATTATACTTTATAATCTATTTATACCTATCGGCCCTCCTTAGCTCGATAGAAATTATAGTACTTATCTATATACTAACTTCGAGTTTATATACTCTTAGCTTCTAAGGATATCTAAAAAGAAAGTATTAAATATCTTTATCTAAGAAGTAAAGGATTAGTATCTTATTTTATTTTTTATACTCTTTATCTATCTCTAAGAGTCTACCTTCTATATCTAAATATTCTTTCCCTTTACTTCTAGTACTTTCTAGCTTTAGAGTCTAGATAGTAATATTAGTATAGATAGGATATATTATAGATCGGTCTAGTATATCTTCTTACTAAGAGGACTTAGTATAAGTTATACGAGTATATTAAAGTATAGAGTAGAACTCGTTATTATTATCTATAGTAGCGGCGGCCTAGTTTATTAGTTTCTTCTATTATAATTAGTTATCGGTATTTCTAGTAAAGATTTATAGATAACGATCTAGATAGATATTTTATAGATTAATATTATTACGATCGTTATATATCTAGGATAGTTAGTTATAGCTTTATTTTATATTCCTATAGTTAGTATAGTTATAATAGTATTATCTATTATATCCCTAGATACTATAAATAGTATATTACTCCTAGTATCTTTAATTATTATTATTCTAGTTATAGCCCTATAATTAATTATTTAATCTATATACTATACTAAAAGTATATTCCTAGTTATATTTCTATATTAACTAGAATATTATTTCGTATATAATTAGAGATACGATAAAGAAGTTATAATCCTTAAATTTAGGCTAGAATTATTATAGTAGTTAGTACTATACTAGATATAGAGCCTAGTATCTATTTAGACTTCGTATAAGCTTACTAATAACTCGTACGTCGTTATATACTCCTCTTTTACTTATAATTTTTCTTATAATAGCTTTAACTATAATAGTAAGGTCTTATACTATATCGAATTAATCTAAATAAAGAGATTTAAAATAGTCTTTAGCTAATTCTAAGCTCTACTTATCTAAAACGCGATAATAGGTTTTAAGATAATTATATACTTCCTTTACGTTATTATAGTACTCGATCTATAGTTATAGCGCCGGATTTACTTATATAAGTAGTAAGCCTATAGCCTTATTAAATATTCTAATAGCTTTTTTATATTTACTAAGATAGTATTTATAGAGTTTTAGTCTAGTAGCTAGATTCTTTCCTTTATTCTTATCGCTTATTTATTATATAAGCCTATCGAAATCTACTAGTATCTAGATTAATCTATCTTTCTTCTTAATATCTTCGGAACTATTCTTAGTAGAGCTTTTATATTCTTTTTCTTTATATTCTTTTCTAAGTCTAAAGACGATAGGATCTAGTTCTAGTAGTAACTAGATTATCCTATTAAATACTCTCTAATATCCTTTAAGTAGAGCTACTACTCTAAACTTAGATTTAAATTTATCTAGATTTATTCTATTAAATATATTACTTATTTATTTTAGTTTAGATATATTTCCTAGATATCGGCCTCTTACTAGGATTTTAGTTTATACTTAAAGATAAGGGTATTAAATAAAGTATAGTAATCTTATAGTATAGTATAAGGGTATTAAGGTTAAGCTCTTATTATAGCGGAAGCGAAACCTCTTATAATCTATTAAAAGTAGATTACTTATAAGATATAGAACTAACTCTAGCTATAGACTATAGTAGCTTTATATACCTACGTATAATAAAGCCCTTTTACCTAGCTAGGAATGTGCGCTTGCGGTAAGGTATGTAGAGTCCTTTGTCCAACAAAGGCCAGTCTAGCCGAAGAGATGAAAGCGAAAACGTCGCAACAGCCACAGTTCCAGAAGCACGTTTCTGCATGCGACCCCAGTCGGCCAATGATGGCGGCGCGGCGACCAGGGCCCTTGCATTTTGCCAGAGTTTCTGGGGGCAGATCTGGCTTTAATTAGCGGTCGGCGACAGCGGCTCGAAGCTACTACAAGAGCTTGGTGTAATTTTTGTTGAAGAGAGCTTGCCTCATGCGTTGATCAGCAGCTCAACAACAAGTAAGCTGAGAATAAGAACACGAGTCTGGTCGGACTGAGTGAAGAAGGGGAAGAACGTGGCGAGGTCATCGTCTTCTACTTATCTCCCACATCCCAAGAAAAACTGCGTGGGTGCACTGTGGACCTTTTGTCGTCATTCCTGTGAGACCCTGAGCGTGAAGAGAGCACCGACTGTCTCCCTTCTTCACTCGAGTCTTGTGTTTGCGTCACAAGCCAATCCGACCCATCACAAGCTCTTCCGTCACAAGCGGCTTCTTCTCAGACCATTTTCTGTGCACATTGTTTACTCCGAAGAACAACCATCCTATTTACATCAACCATTGAGCTCCACCAAAGCCCGCCATTGCCTGATACTCATTACACCGCACATCAATATGTTCAAGCACAACATCCTCAGACAGCTCTCAAGAGCCTCCACGACCGCTGCCCGACCGCCAACTGCTGCAGCTCTCACCCGACAGGCGACTCGAGGCATCCGCGTCACTCCTCGAGCTAGAAGTGATGATGAGGTAAAGGACAAGCACGATGAGTACTCGACGGCTGGTAAGCGAGGTGCCTTCGAGCACGAAGGTCAATTCTCGCGAACAGACAACACAATCAAGGTCGAGTATCCAGAGGAGGAGGATCTTCCCAGCTCGCGCCCAATTCAGGGCCGTGGTGGTTACCACTTCAAGCGTACACTGGCGACCTTCAGCTTGGAGGACCGCGTTGGTGTTGTCACAGGAGGTGCCAGAGGACTTGGACTGGTCATGTCTCAGGCATTGGTGATCAGCGGTGCTGATGTTGCCATTGTTGATTTGAACAGTAAGTCAATTCAACCCCAACGTGTTAGTTCTCAAAATCTGACAAGAATTGCAGAGGAGGAAGGCGAGAAGCAAGCTCAGCTGCTCATGGAAACCTTCAAGAAGGAGAACCCAGGAGCTACTAAGGTTCCGAAGGTGACAGCACATTACTGTGATGTCTCTTCTCCAGACTCCGTGAACCAGGCGATGGACGAAATCATCAAGGACCACGGCAAAGTCGACCACTTGGTCACTTCGGCAGGATTTACTGAGAACTTCGATGCCATTGAGTATCCTCATGACCGCATGCAGAAGCTGTGGGGCGTCAACGTGGATGGAACCTACATCTGGTCCTGCACTGTCGCCAAGCACCTCATGGCACGGAAAGCTACCGGAAGCGTGGTCATGATTGGCAGCATGTCTGGCGCCATTGTGAACGTTCCACAGCCGCAAGCACCATACAACGCCGCAAAGGCTGCTGTGCGACATCTCGCTAGCTCGCTTGCCGTTGAATGGGCACATGCAGGCATCCGAGTGAATTGCATTTCGCCAGGTTACATGCTTACTGCACTGTAAGTTCAACTAGATACAGCATGATTAGCAGACACTGACACTTTTGCAGCACCAAGAAGATCCTTGACGACAACCCAGAACTGGCGCAGAAGTGGACTAGTCTTATCCCACAAGGTAAGATGGGACGTCCAGAAGACCTGATGGGCGCTGTCACTTTCCTCCTTTCCGACGCAGCTGGTTACGTGACCGGCGCTGATCTCCGCGTGGACGGTGGTTACACTGTCACATAAACGACAGAAGATACGGAAAAGCATTGCATTTTTGCATGAAGCGGGAAGAGCTTGTCATACCAGGGCCGGCCGCTGAGGCGAGTAGAGGCCGAGTGGCTGGGACAATTAGAGGATACGGCGCTGTGGAGTTTGCGAATCATGGATAGTCCAACTCGTGCTTCTCCCGCGAAGCATGCGTTCTGTTTCGAATAGAGTGTACTATGTGCGAGTTCAACCAGACCTTCCTGTTCCGTGGTTCCATTGAAGGCCGGACTGAGCTCCACATATTTTGCTAAAGTCTTTGCAGATCATACCTGCAGCTTCTCGACGTCTCCTGCCAATCGACCGGTGGTTCCTTCATCTTCATCACCATACGCTACGCCCTCACAACTTCCTTCGCTGTCGAACTTCACGCCCAAGATTTGCTTCGATACCCACTCAGCCGTTCTCGCATGCAGACTCGGCTCCCGCTCTTCACCATCCTCATCGACACCCGGAAACACTTCACTCCTCCCCTTTGCAAGAGCTTGGAAAATCACAAGCTGATCCCGCATATGCTCATCCACCCAGCCTCCAGACTTCCACTCCTGCACAAGGTCCTTGGTCACTGAATCTGCCATCTCAGCAGCAGCCTCATCATGATTCCGGATTCTCTTGTCGTATAACCAGTCCCGAGCAAGAATGTACGAGCCTTGAGGAGCTTCTGAATGTGGGATTTTGGCGATGAGGATCAAGTACATTCTCTTGTCATTTTGAGAATCTTCGTGTTGGACCGCGAGGTTGCCTTGGCCGAGGGGGAAGTGAGCGGATGTGAAGTGGATGTTGATGTACTTCTTTAGGGAGTTGGTGAAGTGTTGGTGGCAGGAGATGGGGGCTATGAAAATTGCGCGGAGGGAGGAGGGGTTTGATGGGGTTGAAGAGGTTGTGTTTGAGGGTCGGTATTTGAATGCTGGGAGCACTGCTGATGCTCGAGGTGGGATTTCGAGCGTGAAGTTTCCTATGCTTGCGCCGCCGTGGGACCAGCCTCGCTTGCCGAGCGTTGCTGTGATTTCTGGGAAGCCGATGCGGGATAGAGTTGGTAGTAGGACGTGTTTGATATACTCGAAGGATGGAGAGCCGGAGACGTTGGTGCCGCCACTTAGTCGGAGGTGGATTGGGAGCTGGCTTGGTAGGGGTGAGAAGAGGATGAATGGGAGTATGGCTTGAAGAGCGAGTCCTGTGCTGCCTGCGGTGCCGATATCGAGGCGGCATTCGTAGACTTGCTGGCCATTTGGGAGGGTCTTCTTGGTGAATGCTGGCGACGGCTCACTTGTGGCTTTCTCAGGAGTGAATAGCAATGTCTTGCTGCCTTTGCCTGCTCCCGATAACTGAGCATTGGTTGCACGTCCAAGCCATTGGACACAGGCAAGATGTTGTGCTTTGAGGCCGCCTCCGCCTGATCGATTGCCTCTGATGTTCTCGACCTTGACGGGGATTCTGGTAAGTGCAGATAGGCAATATGCGATTCGAATTAGCTGGCCTCCACCTTCCAGTGTCCTGCCATCCAATTCTATCAAGTCGTTTCCCTTTCGTTTGCCCATGGTTGCTGATATCGAATGCGAATCTTGGGGGTTTTTTTTAAGATCAGTAGAGTGCGCAGGAGTGACGACGCTCCTGAATGATATGGAGCTGGTAATGCGAAACTGATTCAATGCGACTTCAAGACTGTTTATGGAACGGTTCGAGGCTGTGGACGGTTGCCCGTGACTCACTTCCTAATGTAGAAGTAGCGGTGGTTCACTTTCGAAAAGCACAGCCACTTTGCTACACCTTACGCTATTTTGCACATGTCGATGTTTGTCTCTTGTCACAAGACCTTCCAAATGCTTCATTCAGATGCCGAGGTTGCTTGTGCTACTAAGAGCTGGAACTCGTCTGATGGAGACAGTTTCAGCCGCTGGAACAGACGTCGGGCGTAAAAGTAGACTGTGCTCGGAGAAGCTGTTCCTTATGTGCTTATGTCGGTAGTTCTGTGCAAGGTAACAGGTAGTTGTCAAACCTGCTCGGCTGCCCGCCTGTGAAGAAATCTAGATGGTCGGGCGAAACGACAAGCATGCTGCTCCTCAAACTCGGGCGAAACAAGAAACGAAACTGTGATGAGTCCCAACACCATGACGCAGAGCACTGCAGCGGCCGTGATGAAAAGGCTGGTGCGGTTGGGTAGGAGTCGCGATGAAGACCGATGAAACTGGGGTCACCTTGCTCGGCGGCACGCAGTGGCAGAGCACGCAGCCTAACGGGAGACGTAGTTCTTCCGCCTTCCCACGGACCGTCCAGCCTTCGCATGCGAAGTCTGTTCTGTTGTTGCTGTGTTGTTCGAGGCAAAATAGAGTTCAGTATGATCACGGTTTGGGCTTGATGGATCGGTGTAAGCTGGCGTGACCCTGTCTTGGCCGCGCTGAGATGAGAAAATATGCCACAGCTCGCAGAAGATGCGTAGAGCAATTGATGCCCAGTCGCTGGGTGATTGCGAAAAAAGGACTGTTGCAGCGGTGGCAGCGTGGTGCCTCCGGCTCTCTTGGGCGCTGTGGGTGGTCTCAATCTGCAACATTACATCACAAGTCTACTACGGTGGAAGTCCATCCTGCTTTACGACGAGCACATCCTAGTCGGTCACGTCTCACCTCACGCTAGGTTTGCTTGCGTTGACACGACTACTCTGTGAAAACACTCGTCGCAGCGGCTGTGTAGCCATTGCCCATTTGCTTTCACTTGAGCGTTCACCACTGCCGAGACAGCTGCAGCTGCAGTTGAGAGAGAGGGCAGCGACAGTTGAGCAGCTGATTGTCAGGTCGGCCTCTCTGCGACACCACACGGCAGCTGGCAACTGCCTTGCCTTGTCCACCGCCTGGTCGGGCCTGGTCTTGCTGCTGTCTGAGAACCAGATCAGTCCTCCATCTCGATCTGGCTGCTGCATGCACATCTCACGGACTCATTCACTTTCGCATCATTTATCAGGACCACTGTTGAGTCAGAATGTCTCGACACCCCCGCGAGTATCCGGTTGCAGACCGATATGAGGAGCGAGAAAGTGACTTCTACCGACGACCACGGAGAGACCGAGATTATGACGACCTAGAAGTTGATATCACCCGCACCGAACACCGCGAACCCCGCCGAGCGGAGACGATCCTCAAGGAGAGGGACTCAGAAGTTGCCAGTCGTCGCGGACCACGCCAGCCTGACTTCCTACGAGAAGACTACGGCAAATCTAGCACTGCGGGGCAATTGGTGGTGCGCGAAGAGCGTGAGGAGGATGTCTATACCAGTGCCCCACGCAGACGAAGAAGCGTTGAGACTGTCAGGTCGCGCGCACCACCTGAGCGAGTGGAAGAAGATAAGTTCGTCTTCCGCGAACGCGAGAGATCTGATCGAGGCCCACCATACCCTTCTTCCAGGCGTAGCGAGCTAGATGAGGAGGTTATCTACAGAGAGCGTACACGATCACGACCACCTCCCCCTCGTGAAGAGCACTCCGAGGAGAAGATCGATATCAGTATCACTCGGAATGACAGGGAAAGCCGTCCACCACCTGAGAGTCGACCCCCGCCAGCTCGCAGCGAGGCTCCCATCGAGGAAATTCGCTTCCGAAGAGGCGGTGGTGATCGCCCCAGCCCTCCACGAACAGTGGTTGAGAAGACCGAAATAGATATTCGTGAGCGCGATCGCAGCGCTGCGCCAGCACGCTCTCGGGTCGAACGAGAAGAGATTGATATTCGAGAACGTCGATCGCCAGCTCCTCCACCACCCCGCAGTGAGGTCGATAGGGGAGAAATAATATTCCGCGAGCGTGTGCGATCACCTCCTACTCGGGGCCGCGAAGTCTTTAAGGAAGAAATCGACATCCGCGAGGAACGCAGTGCACCACCGCCTCGCCAACGTTCAATGAGCCGTGGAGCGCTAGTTGCAAGGAAGGAAGAAGAATGGGTCGTGCGTAGACCCAGGACACCTCCACCACGAGATTACGAGAAAGAAGAGATCATCATTCGCCGACAAAAAGAGAGAACGCCTTCGCCTGAGCCAGAGCCTCCTCGCGAGCCAACACCAGAACCCCCACCACCTCCACCACCGGAGCCAATCTATCGACCGCCAATCATTCAAGAGGTCATCACTCACCATAGACACATCGACCATGGCGTGGAGCGAGCACGATCACCAACTCCGCCACCAGCACCTGCTCCTCCAAGCCCTCCACCTGCCAAGGAGAGCAGAGAAGACAACCTAGAAATTGAAATTCGTCGCAAAGGCACGCGAAATGGAAAGGCGTACGAGGAAGACATCACGTTCGAAAGAGACTCATGGGAACGAGATGACCGCCAAGTCTCGCGACGTAGATCTATCAGCATCGACCGCAAGCGATCAGTAAGTGTCAGCACTCGCAGGCGTTCTCCCTCTCCGGCCCGCACTGTGAGTAGACGATATGACGACGAAATGGAGGCCGAGGCAGAATACTACAACCGTAAAATTGCTTCTCGAGCTTACCCCGGTGAGGCTCTCCACGGCGCAACTCGTGACTGGGGTCTTGTCGACGTGCCTCCGGGCACCAATCGCGTGCGAATGGATGGAGTTGGAGGGGGCGCTCAAGAGATCACCTGGCAACACTACAATGGTGAACGACGAGGCAAATTCATCTCAGGTGATCGTGTGTACGAATCAGACTTCGGTAACGGGTATTCTTCGCCACCTCCTCTTCCACCTCCCGCACCAGCACCGCCGCGAGAGCGCACAGAGACGAAGGAGGAGATTAAGATCACTCACGAACATCGCTCTGGAGGAGGTGGACGACCACGTCCGCGCAACAAGATGTGGACCGAGGTCACGAAAGACTTGGTCATCAAGGAAGCTATAGAGGAGATGGGTTACGAGTGTGAGGAGACGGATGAGCATTTCTATGTCATGGAATATCTCAAATACGTAAGTTCCGCTTCCCTTTAGCTGCTAGTGGTCTTGCTGACAATTTTGCAGGAGGACGTTCTGCGCCTAGTAGAGATTACCGAAGAGATCAAGAAGGAGCGCCGCGATCGCATACGTGAAATACAGTGGGAGCGGGAAGAGTCGGAGCGTCTGCCAAAGATGCTGCCAGCTCCACCACCCATCCCGGCGCCGCCAAGATCTAAATATGACGAGCGAATTTACGAACGCGAGTATATCTACGACCGTGATGGACGCCGGTACCGTTAGAGACATCGTCGCAGCGACGATTGCGGCGATTGAGATGCATAGTGAAGCTTGGAGTGGTCTTCTTGCAAAGGTGTGGATAGGATAGCATATGCTCTTGGAATTTCAGATACCATAGCGACAACCTGGGAATGAATGATAGAGACAGGCAAGACGACGGACTACTCAGCAGGCCTACGACTTTACGAAAACAAACAAGCATGGAGCGGCATTTTGGGGGCGCTGAATTTTTCAGGGCATTCTCTGGTTAGCAAGCGTGATTGTGATTTAGCGTGTTCTCATTCTTGAGTATACGTACACATTTCTCACTATACAGATGCATGTCTCTTTGGTCTTCTGATATCTTCATGTGCTCACGGTCGGGATTTGCCGGAACTTGGCTGTCCCGCTCACCGCGTCGTTTCAGCTTCCTCCAATCGCAATTTTGAAGGGGTAACTTTTTCTGATAGCGCATCACGACTAAGGATACACTTACTCTTCGGGATCACTATGGCGCGTCAGAGACGCCGTCGATAGTGAGGCGGGCCTCCGCATTGCAGAAATGGAGATGGTGAGTTGGCGAGGATGAGAGGAAAAGATTTTTCTTCTGCTTTGTTTGGCGTTGATAAGGATCTATGGTTCCCGGATTCTTTATTCACTTTCCTATCTTACCTTGCTCTCTCTGCCTGTAGCTTCCATCCAAAGCAATATTGCAACAGCACGAAAGAGATTTTTGACAGCTAGAGAGACATCCCGTCAACACAGACGAACAGCAGCGAATGCGAGAATCACCTTGCACGCAACTCATCCTCTGGACAACAAGAAGCGCTCCGAATTAAGCGCCAAAGAAGGGACTACGCCAAGCGACGTGAGCATCGCAGTGTCCAGATCACGACTGAGCTGAAACCTTCAAAATGGCCTCCGGAATTTATCGCTTGCTATCTTTCGTATCTGCCAACCGACGTTCATATATGAACCATGGAGCGACCACGCCTCCTCAGGACGACAACACTCGCGAGCCTTCAATATTGCTGATTGTGGCCGGAGGCACGATCTGTATGCAGGATACGCCATCTGGGTTAGCGACCTCGAAGCTCTTTCTCGACGAGTGCTTGAGACCGAATCCGACGTATAATGACGGTACACCTGTACCAACCACGAAGATCACAGACGAGCACGGTGTATTGCGCGAAGCTCCATCGCTTCGCTTGCCACGAGATCGAAGTGGAGCGAACGTTAAGTGTACCGTACTGGAATTTGATCCGTTACTGGATAGCTCTACGGCTCACGCACCTACTTGGAACCAGCTTGCGCAGACGATAAGATCGAATGAAGCGAATTTTGATGCTTTCGTGATCTGTCATGGGACTGATACTCTGGGTTACACTTCAGCGGCATTGTCCTTCATGCTTATGCCCAATTTGCAGAAGACAGTGGTGCTGACAGGCGCGCAACGAAGCATGTTCTTCGCTGACAGCGACGGATCAGACAATCTTCTTGGAAGCATTGTTCTCGCATCTCATCTTCGGATTCCAGAAGTCTGCGTTTTCTTCGGCCACAAGCTGCTCCGAGGAACCAGAATCACGAAGATATCTGCATCGAGCTATTCCGGCTTCGAGAGCCCTAATGCTGGACCTCTTGCCACTGTTTCTGAGACTGGAATCGTGGTTCACTGGGATAATCTACTTCACCCTGATGACACAGCGGCACCAACCGCCAGCAAGAAAGTGCCAGAGATGGACTCTAGTAAAGTCGTAGTGCTCAAAACGTATCCTGGAATCACATCGGAAGTTGTAGATGCCATCCTGTCTCCGCCGCAGATCAGAGGCGTGGTACTGGAAACATTCGGAGCAGGCAACATGCCCTTAAACATCATTCCTTCTCTGCAAAAAGCCGTCCAGCGGGGTGTGGTGATTGTCAATATCACGCAATGCCTACACGGGAGCGTAAGCGATTCGTACGAGCCTGCAAGGAAGTTAGTCGAGGCAGGAATTCAGCTTGGACACGATATGACGACCGAAGCGGCATACACGAAGATGGTCTATCTCTGGTCCTGTGAAGGTGCCACGCCCGAAATCGTTGCCAAGAGGATATCTGAGAACATCGAGGGAGAATTGACACCGCCAGAGACCACGATTACTACTGGCGGACCTTTTTCGATCGCCCAGCTTCCAATCAGATATGAACGAACTGTGCCAGGGAGACTTAGCTTGGGACTGGGTAAAGAGCAATTGGGTTGACGTGATGCTTCCTCGTTCTGATCGTACTCCAGGAAATTGGCCATCTGATCCGATGCTTGAGAAGTCACGGTCGAAGCGAAAGCACTCGCATGGCGACGTGCCACCAGTCTGCGCAAGTCAAGAGCCAGGTTTGTATGGCCGCGGCAAACGCGGCCGCAAATTGATGGCTACGAACTAGTATTGGCTCAGCCAGAGTTGGCGGTGGTCACTCCAATGTTTGACGCCGCCAACGACGTTCTGCCTGCGACACTAGTTGCAGAGATGGATGTGCATCACAGAGCGAAGGCGCGTAGTCGTCCACAGTCAGTGCAAGACTATTTGCGATGTCTACAGGCTGGACCCCGTCTAAAGAGGCACATGCAGGCGCTATGGCTTCGAGCATGCTTGTGCTGAGATCACCATGTGCTTAGCTGCTGGCAGGGTTGCAGGAACATACTACGTCAGATCTAGTAACCCGGAAAGCGGCCAAATGGCAGTGAGGTGCACGTTGTCCAGTATGCACAGGGCGAAGTGAGCTTCTCAGGCCTTGGACCTTGTGCAGAATCACAATTGGAGCCACGTGGGCATAGCCATTCAATGAAAGAAGAGTGCAGAGTGCAACCTACCTCATCATCATAAATTCATATCCTTTCTGTAAACGTCTATATGCAGTCGAAGGATTGTCGTTATCCAAATGCCAATTTCTTCTGTCCCTTCTCAGGCCCAAGGTTCCCTCCAGCCGGTCTTCCTCGGCCTTTGGGCTTTGACGACGATGCCGGGTTTGCGAGCGGCACTGGCTTTGGCGGCGGTCGAGGAGGGCTCTGTTCGTTCTGCAAGTCTTTTGCAAAGTGGTAATCTTCATGCTCTGCGCGCTGGTCGACATGCATGTGCTTCTTGCAGCGCTCGCAGAAGTAGTCATCGATTGAGCTTTGCTGGGTTTGATCTGGTGGCTTCGGTGTCTGGTACATGAACGGAGGCGCCAGAGACGTTTCCTCACGGTCGTGGTTGGGCCATGGCTGTTCTGTAGATCCAATCTGAGCCGAATGCGGCAACTTCGAAGACGCTTGGCGATGACTACGTTCTGCATGGGACGCACTCTCGTCTGGCTCATGCTCTGCATGATCGTGATCCGATAAAGGCGTCGCATTTCCGCTATCTTCATCAAGATCGCTGCCGGTGCTGTTGTACCTGTTCTGGAAAAAGGTTGGGATGCCCCCGACTTTGATTCTACGTCTTTTGCCAGAACGCCGAGACTCTGTCGAGTCCTGGCGTCCGAGACTTGCTGCGTTCATAGCTTTGGCCTCGTCGCCTCGAACGAGGAATGTATTGATTCCCATGTTGCCGGTCACGCCGTCTTCGAAGCCTCCTACAGACAGCGACAGGTTCGCACAAGGCCATGCCCGACCGTCAACGACGACTTGCGCCATGAGGTTCTTGGCGAGGTCGAAGAGGGCATCCTCTGTGATGGTCTTGCCGAGTGGTATGGGAGCCTGCTTACTCCGTGTCTGCGCTCCTTGCCGGTGATGGATATTGATAGTCTTCGGACGTCGCTTGTTCTCCAAAACGCCTTCTTCCACGAGGCGGCCGAAGATGTCTGCCACAAAAATTCGGATCCATTTACAGGCGACTTCAAAGCTGTTGATAGATGGTCGAAACGACTTGGCAGACAGCATGGACTTGATCTGCGTCCGAGGATTCACCTCGCTATCGTCCTCGCCACGAATGACATTGTACAACCAAGAGCCAGACCCATCGCCAAGCTGTTTCTTCAACTGCTCGATAGACACGGAAAGAAGCTCGGAGACAGAATCGGTATTGAAAGCAGCTACAACTTCGTCGCCAAACTTCCCACCTAAGTTGCGGATCTTGGTGAACTTGAATCCTGATAAAAAGTGTTGTATCGCCCGGTTGCGAATTACTGTCTGCGAGTTAGGTTTCTTGTGCCCCGATCCGAGCTTGGCCAGCATTTTGTTTTTGCTGATGCCTGCGGAGCAAGTATACTTGAGCTTCTTGAAGATCTGAGCTCTAACGTCTCGAACAATCTCGGAAGCAATCAGCATCACAACGTCATCCCAATCCGGATCATCCTCTTCATTCTGTGTGTTGTCCAAGTCTACTAATGCATCCGCTTTCCAATCTAGAGCAGTAGTTGGAGGTTTCGGCAGTGGCTCGGTGGGATCATCGTAAGGCGGTAGTCCTTCCAGTTGAGGGTATCGTTGCAAGAGAATGCTGTGCACGTGTGCTGAGAGGTCGAGGAATACCTCGTCTATACTCGCTTTCTCCACCTTCTGCTTGTCTGCCGGGAGAGACTCTTTGATGGTCGCCAAGATTTTGCGACTCTCGATGCGATATGGATCGAGCGACACCTTTCTGGTGGCAATTTCCTTGAAGGCATCATCGGAGTAGCTCCACTTGGTATCGCCCTCTTTCCATGTCGCGACATGCTGACATATGATATCCGGACACTTCTCCTTCGCCTCGGTAATGGTCACATGCCGATTCAAGCCATACGCTCTTGCCGGGTAGTTGATTGCGATCAAACCTTGCCATTGCTGTACTGCCAGAGGTTGATCGGGGTCGACGTCCAGCCGGACCATTTCACACTGGGCGTAGAATGCATCGAGATCGATATGCGCAATCACGCGCAGCGGACAGTTCGTGGCCGAATGCGCAAGGGTATGAAGGTGTTTCCAGGTGTATTTCGAACGCCTTGCGCGCCGGGCGTTGGGAGAGACAGGCGACGATGAGAAGAAGGCATTCTGCGACGACATGGCCGTCGCTTAGAGGATTGTTATCGCATGTCCTAATCCTCACCAGTTCCTATGCCGAGTCCAAGATCACAGTACGAGTGTTGTGATTCTGGGTCCTCGAAGACGCCGACGCCCTGGAGAGGTCGCGTCGACGCGAAATGCCTCACGTCATCCTTCCAGTTCGGGATTGGCGTGTCAAAGAGTCCAATCTCCTTGCTACCTCCATGCATGCACTCAACTACATACATTGAATCTTGATGTTGAACAATGCTGATACTCTTCGATACCTGCATTCGAATGGAAGGCATGTCTCTACCAGATGTAACGGCAGATCAAGTTCGCGAGCTACAAGAGCAGGAGTCGTACATTCATGATAACGTGAACTTCCTCATTACTATGATGACAATGGAGCCGATGGCTCATGGCTTCGTGGATGCGTTTGAAGTCACTTCCAGTCAAGGGTTTGGAAGAAAATCTGCTAAAGAAGGCAGATGGATTACTCCATGCTTTTGGGGGGGATACCAGTTCGATTGGGGATTTAGCACTCCAGAATGGTCAAAGCAGGGGGACTGTGGTCGAGCTCATTGCTGGTTATGCAAAGGTGCCCAGCCTGAATAGGTCTAATTTGAGGGAAGGAAGGTAACTCCGTTGGCGTTGAAGCAGATCACGCCCGAGAAGCACAGTACCATATCTGTGATTTGCCGCCAATCATCTGAGATCAGAAGAGAACATTTGGCGCACTGTGGTTGGCACAAACGTTCTCCTGCTTCTAGAAATAAGTGGTTACCTGTCAGCCTGATTTGTGACGTGAGTCTTGCTTGCCGCGTTGCTGGCTCCCATGATATTCCTGGACGTGCCATGAGCGTGCCGACCGTCGTACGCCAACTCTTGTCATCTGAAGACACCAGTTCAATGTAAGGAACCTTTCACGAGTACCTGCAGTGGAAGATCCTCAAGTAGTCTGCCGACATCTGTATCCTTCGAAGTGCTCGATCGTGACAACCAAGACGTCGGTGGAGGTGCTTGAAAAGCCGTGATAAGCTTTTCTCGCCCCAGCACTTCAAATCATGGGACTTTCGCACGCGCCACCTCCACGACCTGTAGCAATCTCGAAGCAAGCTTATAGAACTTGCAGTCCCCAGCAACAACAGCATCATCATCACGCAAACATCGGTGTGGACGCGGTGTGGTGATGCGAGACCTTCGTTTCCCCGTCTCTGCTCGTCTCAGATCTTTATGACCTCTTGGTAAAGAGTATAACTGCTCAAGGGAAAAAGCTAATTACCCGGAATTTTGATTCGAAGCCGATCTCAACCATGTCCGACAGGGCCGACTACGTTGATACGCCCAACTCGGAGCAGTCCAGGCGGCAAGCAGATATTGTCGATAGACATCTCCCCGATGGATATTCCGCTGAGCCCGAGGCGGTGGTGTATGGCGATGGCCCGACCGAGGAAGTCGAGGACTTTCCAATGGGTTCTCCCGAACCAGAATCCAGCTTGAAACTGCAAGGCGGCGACATGCATCGTGACATTTTCAAAATCAAAGCACGTGCCCAGCTAGATCAAAGCACGCTCAGACGATCGAACACATTCTCACATCGCGCAAGTCCACGTCTGGTACCAAGAGATGAGCCACTGGTCAGCGACCAGTTAGAACCTGGTGGATTCCGCAGACAGTACGTCCAAAGGCATAAAGTGCAAAGAAGCCTCACTACCGTTGCGACTCCTCTGACCAGGAACTTTGTCTCTTTTCTCGAACTGTACGGGAGTTTTGCTGGCGAGGACCTGGAAGACACCGACTCTGATATTGACACAGAATCCGCAATTGAGGAGGGAGACAGGGATGCGGAGGAACCCAGTGAAAGGCGACCACTTCTTGGACGGCGCAAGAGCTCTAAGCGCATAAAGCGAGATGGCAATGCAGGGACGACTAAGACTTTCTTTACATTGCTGAAGGCTTTCGTGGGCACCGGAATCATGTTCTTGCCAAAAGCCTTCAGGAACGGTGGAATCCTCTTCTCCTCATGTGTGCTCATCGGGACTTCTATCATCACGACACTCTGCTTCCGCCTCCTGCTGCAATGCCGCCAAAAGTACGGCGGAGGGGGTTATGGTGAGCTTGGATCCTCAATTTTCGGTCACAAGTTTCGAGGGCTCATCTTGGCATCAATCACCCTTTCCCAGCTGGGGTTCGTCTGTGCTGGTCTGATCTTTACCGCAGAAAATCTGCTGTCGTTCCTCAATGCTGTCGTTCCGATCGAGAAGGCACAACCTTTCCGGACTGACTCGCTCATTGCCATACAGTTCGTCCTCCTGTTACCGCTGGCTCTCATTCGCAACATCGGAAAACTAGGACCTGCAGCGATCTTGGCCGACGTCTTCATTCTTATCGGTCTCGTATACATTTGGTGGTACGATATCAGCACTCTCGCCTCGTATGGAGCGGCTCCAACAATGAAACTGTTCAATCCTTCGGCCTTCACACTCACGATCGGGTCGGCCATCTTCACATTCGAGGGCATTGGACTCATCTTGCCCATCCAGTCATCGATGAAAGAGCCGGAAAAGTTCCCCTACCTGCTTTACGCGATCATGTTCATCATCACATGCATCTTTACGTCGGTAGGCGCATTGTGCTATGCTACTTTCGGAGATGAGACCAAAATCCAAATCATATCAAACTTCCCGCAGGATAGCAAGCTGGTCAACGCAGTGCAGTTTCTCTACTCGATGGCGGTTCTGGTTGGCGAGCCCGTTCAGCTCTTCCCAGCTGTCCGTATCATCGAGCAAGCTTTATTCGGTGATAAAGCCAGCGGCAAGAAGAGTAAGAGCGTGAAATGGCAGAAAAATGGGGTTCGAATCGCAGCTATGATCTTCTGCGGTGTTGTCGCCATTGTCGGCGCATCCGACCTGGACAAGTTCGTGGCGCTGATTGGAGCCTTTGCTTGCGTGCCATTGGTCTACATCTATCCACCACTTCTACACTACAAGGGCATGGCGGAAACGAAGGGGGAGAAGATATACGACATTGCGCTGATGACCTTGGGTGTTGTCGCCATGATATACACAACTGGTCAAACTTTGAACCAATGGATCTCGGGTACATTATGAGTGGATGGCGAGGAAGCATTTTTTGAATAGCATTCGTGTCTAAAAGTTAAGATAGCATTGTAAAGAGTAGATTACCACAGCAGCAACGAATTCTAATGCGAAACGAATGGCATTATTGCTTGAACCACTTCACAAGAGTCAAAGTGGAGAGCATGTGAAAGATGGAGACCCTCCAAACCCTTGGTCCAAGCTCAACTTCTGCCACCTCTCAGCTTCGGCTTGTTTCCACAACTCTACCTCACCAACGACAAAGCGCATTGCATACATTCGGCCACGATGAGCTCCAAAGTGATCAGCATCAGCTCGACAGGGCACTTCAAGCAGACTACCGCATCCTCAACATACACGATCGTAGATTTCTACGCCGATTGGTGCGGCCCTTGCAAAGTGATCTCGCCAGTCTTCGAACAACTCGCCGCGCAGGAGTCGAAACCTGGTCGCATAGTTTTCTGCAAGGTCAACGTGGACAATCAGAGAGATGTCGCTGGTATCTATGGCATTTCTGCGTAAGTCGCCCGCACACAAGTCAAGTGAAGTTGAGACTAACACGCATACCAGTATGCCAACCTTCCTCGTCCTAAAAGGCTCGAAAGTCACCGAGACCATTCGCGGCGCCAACCCCACCGCTCTCCGCTCCGCCGTCCTTTCCGCCGCCGCTGATGCCGCTAAAGGCCCTGCGAAGCAGAGCGCTGCTTTCTCTAGTTCGGGTCAGAAGTTAGGAGGCGAGAGTAGTGGCAGACCTCTGGGCGGAGGATCAGGACCTGCGATGCCAGCAATACCAAACGTCGCGGAGATGTTGACTGCGCCCGGACAATTTGCGCAAGGAAGAGGGATTCCGGCTATGATTGTGAGGTTCTTGGGACTGTATATCAGTACGCTTTTCAGCTTTGATCCGATGAAGACTGCTGAGGAGAGTCCGTTTGCTGTTAAGAAGGCGAATTTCAATAAGGCGAGGTGAGAGGCATGAGGACATCATGAGGGATGAGGGCGTTTGTGGAGTTTCAGGGATAGGAGCGAGATACCTACTGCTATGCATTAGATGGAGTATTTGAGACTTGGGACAAGTTACACAGCTGCAATGGAACACAAGATCTTTGACGGATTGTCTTAGATATCTTATGTCTCTCGAACACCCCAACATCTTCTTCGCCTCATGTGCCTCTAAAGCAGAAGAAGAAGCTGTGTGCAGCAAACACTATTGCGGATATATGCTTTCCGTAGATGTCAGGACTCTTCCCGTACGCAGTTCCGAAAGCATGGCACCGAAAGATCACACCAAGAAGTGCGCAAAAGCGGTACAACCAGCCGATGAGGTCGTCCAAAAGTGGTGGGAAGACCCAATACGAATCAAAGCTTGGGAAGCACTAAAGACCAAAATTGATGAAGCAAGAATACCTCCAACGAGAATTGAAGCTTGGGAAGAACTCAAGACGAAAATTGATGAGGCAATCGATAATATGGACACAGAATACCTCGAAATCAACGATATCCATGATCTCATGCTCTTTCGAGCCGCACGCTATGCACAAGACTTCCTCGAAGATGGTGTGCAGATCAGAGCCGCTGTCGTTACTGAGCTGCAGAGTCAGGGGGAGACTGTACAGGTAGAGAGCAATGATGATCTGATTAATGGTCGAGGGGAAAACACAGTGAAGTATGCTCAAGCAAAGGCTCTTGTCATTGAGATGGTTCAAAAGACGATCATGGTTAAGCAGGAAGTGCGAAGGTTGAGGCAAGGCATAAGTGAAAATGCTTGGAAGAGGATTGGGGAGGAGGCGCGAGCGAGGCGAAAGCAGGCTTATGAGAAGCTTGTTTCGATGGGATAGCAGAATGCTCAAGATCACCAATGACCTCCCTATGGCGTTGAGCAATGGACCTTCTGTGACTTTGTTTGAGAATTGGACTACTGTCTACAACATCCTGAGCTTGGTCCTATTGAAGTGCAGAGGTGACAAGCGATCAACTTTCTACGCGCTAACCTTACTGTGTGGTCTCTCAACAATCCTTATTCCAGAACAGCTGGGCATATCTAGGCACTGTATCGAAAGATGTGAAGCTTCCCCCCGTGCTGTTGGTGACGTTCACCCATCCTGTGGTGTTTCCCGTCAAATATTTCGCTGCTGCTGCAGCAAAAAAGCTGGTCACGTAGACATCTACCAAAGTGCTGTCCTCGGTGATGTTGCTTGTCGAGACATTCGCGGCCACGTAATGCGGAGTATTATAGTAGCCTTGGTTGAAGTGGATGGTGTTATCTCCATCGCTGCCGAAGTCGTCGGTGGTATAGTATCCAGGAGTTGTCCAGAGTCCAGTAGAGGAATTATAGACATTACCATCGTTATTCGCTTGACGTTTGTAGACCGGATCGACCTGCATGTTGGCCAAAATGTTCTTAGCAACTTCCCATGGTGCTGTCATATATTGCCATAGATTCATGTATGGGTTGGACTGGTAGGCATTATCGAGGGTGAACCGTCCTTTGAGAATATCATAACGGAAGCCGCCTGTATTTGTCATGATGATTCGCGGATGATCAGATGTGTTCCGACCCTGCGCATAGACTACTGCCGGAAAGACTGTTGTCGTAAGCCAAGAATAGAGGTTGTTCGGCGACGATATCGGATAGCGATTCTGGTAGTAAGAGTCTGGAGCACAACCAAGCGAGTCCGTAAGCTGCGGCAGGGTGCTAATGTTCTGGGTCATCTGGCTGGAGATTCCCTGGCCATAAGAAGTATTGAAGCCTTGTTGCAAAGAAGCTGTGTGTTTCTCAAAAGTTGGTCGATTGAAGTCCAGATACTGGCGAGTCCATGTCAATTCTGAAGATTTCTGTTGAGTAACTCCAAAGTCAAATGCCAGCTTCGGGATCGCAGAGGTCTTCGTGATTTTGATGGTGCCGCTACCATTCGGAGATCTCGCCTTGGTCACGTTGGGAGCAAAACCATCGATGCTTGTCCAGCCCACAGTCTCACAGTATCGTCCTGCAGCCGTTCCCATAGCCGATGCATCGAATGCCACCGAATCTCTGATATGGCGATGACCTCCGAAGATATGAATCGGTGTCGTTGGATGATGCTGTCGGATGGCGGAATAGATGTAATTCCATTCTGTAGAGTTGCGTAACGTGATGTGACCAGCGACCAGGAAGAGGTCTATGTCCTGCCGTCTCACTTGTTCTTGAAACCATGCCTGCTGCGTTGTGTTGCCAACTGTCGTCACCACTGTGGCATTACTATTGCCAGTAAAGTCGAAGATAAATGCAAACGACATGATTCGCATTCCGAATTTGGTTGTCCAGTATGCGTATCGATTTGAGAATGGCACTCTCTGACCGTTATTGTAGATGTCAACATTGCTTGTCACATAGCGTCCTCCCCAATTGGGTGCAAAGTTGCGGTATGTGTCATTCGCGATTTGCGTTGTGTATAGTTCGTGGTTACCAATCGAAAGCAAATCGTATGGTAGCTGTTTGAAGATTGGAAGTGTAAACTTGCCGTTCGGTGTCGTAGCGTCTCCAAAGCCTGTGCCGTCATGCAGGTCGCCAGAGTCGACCAACAACAGATCTACGCCGAGTACATCTGCTTTGGCTTTCATTTTCCTAACAAAGTCGGCAAAGTCGCCATAGTCCGCAGAATAGTTCTCGTCCAGAAGATGCCCAGCAAGCCAACCGTGAGTATCTGTTGTGGTCAAGAAGTTTATCTGGCCCCAATGAATGTCCTTGATCTCCTGCGGCAGAGTCTGAAGAGCGCTTGGTTGGATTCTTTTCATTCAGTCGTGGTTGACATATCCACCAAGGACAGGCGAAGTCCAGTCATGATCCTCGCAGCCAGAGACAATGGTTGCATATACTGCTGTGAAGACAGCACATATTCGTGACAGCATTTTGGCGGTTCCCTAGTCTCCGCCCCTCTGAACATACAAAAGTCCTCAACACTAGAAGACTGTGCTGTGCAGTTCGACCTAGAAGGATTAAAGCGAGAGTGAAGCGATGGTCGAGCTCGTCATAGGAACAATAATTGCGGCAAGACGACTTTTCCGCAGAGGAACGTGTGGTGGCACTTGGTTCTCTGTTTCCCGCTGAGCTTATGCAGGTTAGGCGGAAGGCTTGTCTTGATGTGAGATGCAGCGTGCTCGGCTTGCCCGGTTTCAGCCTCCAAACATCCTGACCTGATCGCCGAAGCAATCTGACTAAACGAGAGGCAATCTCAGTCTACCAAGTGTTCAGAACAGCAAGTCAAATCGTGCTGGATTCATGAGATACGTAGATCGAGGCTCCTGAGGGTGCCAGTCAGGCACAAGCGTAGCACACATGTTGGGCAAAAGGTGTGCGGGCCTTGGAACATTATTGCTTTGATGTTGGTCATAGGAGAGACGGCATGAGGTGCCAGACATGTGAAAGAAGTGAGAAGATGAGAAGCAAGAGCTCGAAAGAAGAGAGATATCGCTTCTTCACACATGCTGTTTGAAGAATGTACTTTGATGGCTCTTGCCTTGTTTGCCCAAATACTCAACCTCACGCCCGGGCTGCTCGCCATAAATAATGGTAGGGGAGCTGCAATTCTGCTTCGTTGTTTTAGTCGCTCCGCGTAGGTCGAGCACCTGAGAGCATCGGTCTGCGAGATTGCGAGCGTACTTCGAGGATCGTACGCAGTGCTGCTCGTTTTGATCCACGAAAATCTCTCACACATAAGTAGCAGCATAGTCTCATCAAGCAGGTCATGTATACGCTCGTAGCGGCCATGATTTATGGCAGGCAGGCAGCTTGAGGCCTCATTCTCGGGAATCGGCAAGGCGGGCCGATGTGATCCAAGCTCGCAGCTTCTTCTCAAAGTTCAAAATTGCACACGCTCTTCGACTTTTCGTCACGCGAAGAACAACAACTTTTCACAGCGAGAACAGCCCTTCAACTGTTCCTGTCTTGGGCCAACATGGTCAAGTGAACCGCATGCGCGCCTCGGTAAGTCAACGCATACCACTCACTCAATGTCCTGATGAAATGGCAAAACCGCAAACTAGAGTCTTTGACCTCCAAGGAGGACTGAAACTGCATTGCTACGTCAGTCTGATTGACATTCAATCACAAACTCATTTTGGTCCTCCTGAAACCACTCAGACGCTAATTGAATCCTATAGGCGCCGCCGAGCTCCCTCCTTCTCTACCTGATCTTCGACCAGCTGGCGCTGTTCAACTCCCAGGACCTGCAGCTGCAAGCGGTTGCCGGCTGCCTCGCAGAACTTGAGAGAGATCGCGGATGCCACGGACCAGGTAAGCGTCGCCATCTCCCATATCAACCCTCACATGATGATTTAAGCAAAAAAAAATGGAATTACCGGCCGAGGTGCTACTCACACCGCTGGCGAGAACATTGGCTCAATATATCTGATCTCTGGAATCACTTCTGCTCAGCTTGGATGCTCTTGCCGAACGATATGCTGACAGAGATGAAGGGCTTGCGCAAGCTTTGTCGAACTCTTGACTGAGACCACGACACTCCCTTCGACCTCGCACATACCGCGTTCGCACATCCTTTTGTTATCACCCTTTCACCATGCCCAAACAATCGGAGCCACTACCGCCGACATGGCTACCGACGCAATGTCAGATATGTTCCGAACCTACCTCAAGACTTGCAGCAAGGGCATGTCAGGAAGGCGCCCTGTGCCAAGTGCAGCACCCGGCATGGCTGTCACCAGTTCGGCTGTAGCGAGGGCATGGCCAGTCAAATCGTGAGCACGCCGCAGGAAGGAAAATACTCGGCTGTCGCGAAGCCCGAGAAGAAGCAGCGCAAGAAGGCGGAATCTGACCTTGTGGCCGGACAATGGTGAGTACTTGACAACACTTCCTACCCTTCGTGTCATCTGATGAAGCGGCACTGGGCTCCGATAACATCACATGAGCCGATATGCCAATCTGTGACAGGCCTAGAAAACCTCGTCCACTGATACACACAACACTCCTCAGCACCGTAACTGCTTCGCACCTTGAGCTCAGCTAATGTGACTCAGATACAAAATTGGCCCTGTCTTGCCATCGTCACTCCGTTTTTGACTCGGCGACTGTGCCACTCGGAGGCTATTCGACATCTTCGCTGCGCAGGGTCGCCAAGAGCCGCTTGAAGCAGATTTCAATGCGTTCATCAACGTCAGGTCGATATGCAGTTGTGGATCCAAGGCGTGTCGTTCGCGACTCCAATCTCTCGGTATGTTTTCAGATCTCTCAAACTCGCTGCGTGTGCTCTGATGAGCTCTTGATGACGAGTCTGATCCGGCTTTGCCGATGCAGACACAACCTTTACTTACCATTCATGCAAACCTGATACGCACTTCTACACTACTAGCCCTTCCAGCAGTAGTTATTGTACCGCGCTGACCAAGGAACAGACAGTATGTCGACAGATACAAGGTCTCAGAGAGGGCCCGCGCCGCGTTCACCTGCCGCGTTCAAAGGTAAGACCACGAATTGCCACCCCTTCCCACTCAAATGATGATTCAAAACAACAAAAGACAAGCATATGTCCAAGCTGCTGTGACAGGTAGCAAAGACGACAACGTTGCGATCCTGATGCATGCGGCGAACCGCACAGTGACTCCGTCAGTCTTTCTAGTCTCAGCTGCTGACGTTTTGTCCAGTGCCTCAAATGAAGCGTCAAGTCGGCGAAGTGAGATCGCGAAAGTTGGATGTCCTTCGGAAGGTGAGCACCCCACTACGCCCTTTCCTTACTCATTTCATGATGATTCTATTTCATATCTCACGACGGTCGACATAGCAGCCAAAGGCTGCGTTGATGAGATGGCTCCTGACAGGGCCTTTGACGCTGATACCTACCGCCACGCTACACTCGTACATCGTTGTCTCCAACATGTGCTGTGCTGACAAAGGTCAGGTATTTCTAAACATGAGCCTGGCAGGCTGTATGTATAGGAGTCAGCACCGTCCGGGAGGCGGTGTGATGCGAAGCTCCTCGCTCAACGAGCGTTTGAAGAGACACACCCTGACGCCGGAAGCTCAGTCTCTGCAATCACGCCGAGCGCCATTGCTGCTGCATTCACGCATCGAAAGAGCATACGGGTGGTCTCAGGCCCAAAGAACGCATTCCTGATCTAGAGATGCTCTACTCGAGTCCGCACGAGGTCTCCGACAGCGACTCTGCGTCGCATGGGCCTTCGACGCTCTCGGCGTCCTTTTGGGAGGTTTCATTCTGGCTGCTTTCTGCGGAGCGGATGTCATTGCAGCGTACAAGATGAAAATCGAGGATGGGAAGAGAAAATGGCATTGAACCATCCAAGCTTCCGGTACCAGCCACGAGGTGATAGCCTGCAATAGTGCCTGGATTGCATAGACCACACCATTACAGCGGAAGCGAGTCGTAAAACTTGGTGCAGAAAGCTAGACCTTCACTCCTTCCCTCAGTTTCAACCTCACCATCATCGGCGGCTTCTTCCAAATGAAGTATGTCTTCATGCCTTTTGTCCATTCCTGGCTTTCTGGTAGCAGTTCCCAATCAAAATGCCACACAAACTTTGCTAACGCTATTCGCATCTCAAGGTACGCAAGATTGATGCCGATGCAGGAGCGTGGACCAATCGAGAATGCTACGTTATGTCAGCGCCGTCTGCTTGGAGCTGGTGATGATGGCAAGACTCACGATTTGATGCTGCCTTATTGTCATCTCTGAAGTCAGGAGGACAATCATCGCCCTTCAGCCATCTCTCAGGATGATACTCCGCGGGAACATTGAAATACCTGGAGTCTCGCGACATCGGATAGTTCTGCGACGTCACGCAGACCCCAGCCGGAACGTATTGGCCATCGACTGTAGCGCCCGGCGATACCCTCAACGCGTGTGATGGAGCTGGAGGGAAGAGTCTCAAAGCTTCCTCAATGCAGCCATGCAGGAACGGTAACTTGGCCGGTGTAGTCGAGTCGCCCACAATCTGGTCCGAAGAAGTAAAGGCACCTCGCACCTCATCCTGGAGCCTCTTCAACGCCTGAGGATAACGTGAGAGATAAAATGTCGCTCCAGAAAGTGCTGATGCCGAAGTCTCAGATCCAGCGATAATCATCATGAAAGCCTGCGAGATGAGTCCTTCTTCCGTGTACTGTCCTTTCCTCAGGATATCAGAAAAGAAGTCCTCAGTATCCCTCTTCGTCCCCGTCTCGACTCTCGCCGCAACTCTTTGACGAGTATACTCTCGGATCTCAACTCGATTCTGCTTCAACTTCTTGATCGGTACGACGAACGGCAACCCAAACTTCAGAATCGGTATCCTTCGGATCATATCATACATGATCCCGAACGTCAACGAGTCGAATAGCATATCGATCCAAGGATGCGTGGTAGCTGTTTTCACGCAGTCGAAAGAAGCTCCGAAGGTCAAGTCGCCGATTACATCGAAGGTCAACCAATTCCACGCTTTTACGATGTCGATTCCATGAGGTCCTGTTCCTTCGCGGGCGAGCATGGAGATCCATGCGTCAGTGTATTGGAGGACGATCGGTTCTTGTTCTTTTAGGGCTCGCGGCGAGAAGGCGTGCGTGAAGGCTGCTTTTTGTTTTTGGTGTTCGGCTATATCACGTACGGAGAAGAGGTGTGGTGTGTCAGGGCGAGCGTAGGAGAGGGATTTGGGCATGCCGGGTTTGGATTTTGTTGGGTAGTAGTAGATTTCTTTTACGGCTTCGGGTCGGGCGAAGGAGAGTTCGTTGGGAGAGATGCGGACGATGTCGCCTGGCTTGGATGTGAGTTGGGATTCAAAGCAGGAGTTTGGGAGGATATTTCTTACCATATTGCTTGTGTACTTCTGTAAAGATGTAGGGGAGATGGCCGCTCAATGAGGACTTCACGAACCATGCCTGGAGATGATCAATTTTTCCGCAGCATCAATGCCAGTATGAACTTCCAGCCGTACCTCTGAGAGTGCAGCTAGCTTTGGTCCTGGATACTTGGCAAGAGGGTGGAAGAACAGGTTGTAAATACCAAGATAGATGTAGTAGCCAACGAGCTGAGGCGAACATTAGTATTGATGTAGCACCAGAGGTTCTTGTTCGTTACTCACGACAAGCAGTCCGATCGTAGCAAGCTGCCAGAAGATAGCACTAAGTTGAGCCATTATGGCCAGCAGAATTCTGCTAATAGAGGCAACGGGCAAAAAGAAGATGACCAACGTTCGCTGCCTTACTCGACTATGTCATCGAAATTATCTCTGCGGAACTCCACGACATGCTTCTCCTTCTTGGCGACCTCACTGCCGCATTCTTGTTGACGGAGCATCCGGAAAGTCCAGAAAGCGGCTCGTGTTCTCTAAGGTTCGGTTGGCAGTAAGGGTTCTTGCTGGGAGGCAGTGGATTTCCAACCTTACTTTGGCCAATGCTCATTCCGAGGCAGCATGTCTTATAGGGCAATATGGAGAGCCAAGACTTCTCCATACCATGATGACGGGATGGCAGTGTGTTTCGCGGCCGCGTCACGGATGCTGTCGCTTCGGAGAAAGATGCTTACTCCAGGCCGTGACAAGCATCGACACAAGGGTATGGCGTGCTGTGCAGGGAGTCGAGGGTATAGGTTCTGAACCTCCGAGGCTCATTTGGCTTGTGATATCCTTAGTTCAACGAGCGAAGAACGACAGTTGAAGGAATTGGCTCCGAAGAAAGGGCATCAACATTCAGAGTCGTGTCCGATACGAGAACAAACTCATCTGAACACCAAGACTCCATCGCTATCTCACTCCAATACCAGCATCCAAAAAGTCCAACGCCGTCGCTAACAAGGCGAGCCAAAACCAGGGAGCAACAAAACGCAATTCAGCCGCCCAGACAAATGCCAACGAACTCATCTCTGCTTATTCCACCTTCTCCTCGTACATCAAACTCATCAATCATAGCCTGCAATTCCTCCTCCTGAAGTCCCTCTCCCAATTCCCTTGCTACTCTTCTCAAATCCTGCAGCTGTATCATACCCTTGTTATCCGCATCGAAAAGCTCAAATGCTCGTAATATCTCTTCTCTCGGGTCCCGAGCCAGGATTCTTTGCGCGGCTATCGTCACAAATGCCTGATGGCTTAGCAATAATCTCGACGGTCCAGAGAATGTCGGCTGTTGTGATACGGCGGCAGGATGTCCCGGAGAATGTATGCTGGAGGCAGGTACGCCATTTTGTTGTAGGATTTGCAAGAGCTCGGGCTTGGGGATCTCGAATCCTAGCGCTTTCAGTGCGACTTTCAGCTCGTGGTAGTCGATGTGTGAGTCCTTGTCCAGGTCGAAAAGTGAGAACTGGAAATCACTGTTAGTATCCCGCACTCTCATCCACAGAATGCTTTCCGGCGCATACCGCTTCATTGATTTCTTCGCGCTGCTCTTCACTTATACGCTCAAGCGCATCGCGTTCTTCTGCTTCCCTTCGTTCTCGCTCTTCTCTTTCTCGCCTTTCGCGCTCCAGGCGCTGCGTTTCTCTTTGCTGTTGTGTCGTCGATGCGCCGGCTGCTCCGTAGCCGCTAGGGTTCTGCTGAGGCGCTGCGAAAGGTGTTTGCGATGCATATGGAGTTTGCGCGCCGGCGCCGCGAGTCAATCCGGATGTATACGGGCGCGAATTGAAAGGTTGGTGGGAGGTCGCCATTGTGAAGTGGACCGCAGGAAGTGCGATTTTGGTGTATGAAGCTCCAAGAAACTTGACAAGACAAAGACTCTGGGTCGCGAGCTGGTAACGGCTACTCCATATACTCCGTGCGTATCGTACAAGGCACCAAAAGCAGGTGAATGGCCGTGAAAAGTGCAGCCAATTCAATGTTGATGTTAAGGTTTTGGTTCACGCGTCGCGCGTTCCTCAAAGTGGGGCCTGCTTTCCCAAGCATTGCCCAGCCACTTCACTTCACACCTACTCTTCGCTTCAACACATCCTAAACCAAGCGATGGGTATCAAGCGGCTGTCTGTACCATGCCTACTTCAGCTGAAGCCATGCCTTAGAGCTGTCTTTGGCTGTCTCTAAGTCAAATGCTGAAGTTTGGTCCGGATGTGATTCACCAATTCCTCTTGGTCTACCTACAGCTACCTACAACTACTCAGTAACAACAGCGCATTCTCCCGAGACCCGAGACGCTCGACTGAACCGCCGCGAACGAAATCTCAGTGGACATCACTAATAGATATCGCGATAATACCCACCACGATCATAATCCCTACGATCATGGCGACGAATTGGTTCCAAGCCTTCACCTTCAAGCCGACTATCAAGAGCTTCCTGCTCTCTCCTGCGCCGTCTTTCCCTTTCTCGAGCATTCCTCCGCCAGAAGTCCCGGCTTGTTGGCGAGCGTTGCTCTGACATTTCCGATGCTGGTTGTCGTGATTGCAGAGGTATTTTGTTTCTGGTGTGCTCTCGTTTCCGTGCGGTTTGTGGCGGTTGCTTGTGCTTGCAGATTATGAGCAACAGTGGCATGCTGAGGTCTTTTATAGCGACACCAAGGCATGAGCAGAGAACAGCATCCCCGTACGTATCTGGATCTGGATCTGATTCGATCTACATTGAACGGAGACTAGATGAGGGTACGAGGACACCGCGATCTGGGCGGCAAGAGCTTGACCATCTACTTCAGTCGCTAGCGGGATATCGAATTCCTCATCTCCTCAAGCTCGAAGCTTGTTTTGCACACTGTCTTGCCATCTCTGCCTGCTCGTCAGTCTGACAGACAAGCACACGATGCTTACTGCTCTGACTTCCGATATCAGTCGCGACTACATCGTCCGGCTTCTCATTCTTCTGTGCATCAAGCTCGAAGCCGAGACACTTTACTCCTTCAGTGACAGCTGTTCGAAGCTGGGCTCCCTTCTCGCCAATTCCTCCGGCGAACACCAGAGCATCAACATCTCCACCTAGCTTCACGTAGTAGCTGCCCACAAAAGCCAAAATTCGATCGACGAGCAGATCGAAAGCCAATTTGCAAGCTTCATCGCCTTCTTCAGCTTTCTTGCTGATCACGCCAAAATCTGTCGTGCCCGTGAGTGCTTGCCAACCAGACTCCTTGTTCAAGATCTGCTCAGCTTGCGTGATGTGCATCCCTTTCGAGCTGCTGTTGCTGAGCCTACCAGCATCATGCGTGAAATGGAAGATCAAGCTTGGATCTACGTCGCCAGATCGAGTTGCTCCGGGTAGACCAGCCAGTGGCGTAAGACCCATGGTGTTGTCTAGACTTTGACCGTTCTTTACAACACAAGCTGAGGCGCCAGATCCGAGGTGTAGGGCGATAATGTTCAGCTTGTCCTTTGATTTGTTGAGATACTCAGCGACGGACCGTGTAATGAACTGGTAGGAAATGCCGTGGAAGCCGTATTTCCGCAATTTGTTCTTCTCCGCCACTTTCTGATCGATGGCATATGTTCTCGTGGCTGTCGGAATAGTGGCATGGAAAGCCGAGTCGAAGAACGCAACATTAGTGACCTTTTCGTTGTTCGCATGCACGGCCTTCACGATTGTGAGAGCGCCTGCATTATGGAGAGGTGCCAAGTCTGAAAGCTCTTCAAGATGCTGGTATGTGTCTCGATCAATGCGAGTCGGTCTGTCGTAGTCGCCTCCATGAACAACGCGATGGCATGCGAATTCGATATCGTCTCGATGCTTAAGCTCCGGAAGGCCTTCGTCTTCGGTCAAGTGCTTGATGATGTATTCGTATGCTGACTCTTGTGAATCGACCTCTTTGATCTCTTGGCCTTTGATCTTCTGGTTGCCGCGAGTATACTTCAGCTTGGCAGGTGGTGCTGTCAGACCAGAGACTTCGATGTCTGCCAATTGTTTTGGGTCTTTGGTCTCTGATTCGTAGGAGAAAACGGAGACTTTGACAGAAGACGAGCCTGCATTGATTGCAAGGATAATCTTAGGCATGGCTGCTGTGCTCGCATTCGAAGATAGCTTTAAAGCGAGGAGAGGAGAAATTTTGAGAGACTTACACAACTTCAACAATTCTGGATGCTACGGCACGTTGTTGAACGCGAATTGTCAATCGATTGGAAAGCGCAGCGAGTGACGTTTGGCCGCAGCTTCCGCAAGTTGTGGAGCCATCATTAGCTCACCAACCACGCCACGTCTAGGCCATCGCATGAACAACCAGTCTCGTTCATATGCAAGCTGATTTTGGAAGCAGTTGTATCGCAATGGGTATCTATGAGAAGCTAAAAATGAATACAGCCTTAAAATTTTCGCCGCCTGCGCTTCTTCCACTCCAGTTGTCTGTCATCCAGCTCCTGGAGAAGCAACGGGTCTCTATCATTTATCGATCTCCTTACTTTCGGCGGCAGTTCAGCACCAGGATCGTTGAGAACGGGAGCTTCTGGCTGCGCTGGATTAGGTGCGGGCTGCTGACCACTTCGTCTTGGCTTGACAAGTAGCAATATGAACATGCCGACTACGATGAGTACCAGTAGCAGAATGATCTTGCGCTTTGTGCTGCGCTTTTGATATCCAGTAGCCACCTTGAGCTCTTTGTCGGCTTCCTTGACATGTTCCGCCGTTCGCTCCACGTTGTAGTCTATTCGGTCAAGGACGGTGCCTTGATCGATCACCATCGTTTGAATCTCCTGGAATATGTTTGACAGATCGATCACTCCTTGCGCAATCTTCTCTATTTCCCTTTCTCTTTGATCAATCTGCGAGTCCATCATGCCTCTACGCCGTACTTGTGCTGTTTGGAGAAGCGTTGATTGAGCAGCAGATCGATCCGACTCAGACTCCATCATAGCAGGATCCGTGTATGGGTTTTGCGCCAAGGGAGTGCTCGATCTGTCCAAAGGAGAGCTCATCCCGCCAAGTGATCGCATCTTTTTGAGATATGTGGATTGCTTCTTGCGGAACAACGTGCTGACCTCGCCCACACGGCTCGCCAGAGACATCTTGAGATTTTTGGCCATTGTCGCATCTGCGCTTGAAAGTACTCCTCCCGATTGCTGCTGTTGCTCTTGCACCATGCGGTCGATTCGGCGAATAGACTTCTGGCAAGTCACGAAATCCTTCGTGATGTCCTGTGTCAAGCTTTCAATCTCTCTTTCCTCCTTGGCCTTCACGCTCTCATCATCAAAGCCGGGCAGGACGTGTTTCGCGTGCATCTGGTCCAATCTCTTCATCTTTCCTGCAATGTCCGCAAGCGTCTGCGAAACCTCATCTTGGATGTCTAGCCATCTCGGCGGGAGCACATCCATTTCAATGACTGCATCTCCGTCGCTCTCCAGGTTGGACATCAGCCCAGCCCTCTCCTCGTCCGGATTGTCTGCAAATCGGCCATTGCTGGGTCCGGCGAATCGTGTTCGTTTTGCTGGATGATGAGTGTACGACTGCCGATATGATATGAAGCTGCGGGCGACCCTATTAGGAATGGATATCAAGCTTGATGTGCTATACGTAGGTCGACTTACAGATTGGTACGATCCCGCCAGGCGCCTAACACGGCCGTCGAACTAGACATTGTAGATCTCGAGTGCGAGGCGCAAGCATCATGCGTGTTGAAGGCCTTCTCAGTACAGCCACTACGCCTTCATCTCGTGTTCCCTCAGGCCGCTATTCTCGGCTTGCTTGCTATCTTCTAAGCAATTGCGTTCCGAATGACCAAATCGCGTGAATTGAGATTTGATCATACAAACCAAGACACGCGACAATGAAGAAGGCAGATCGGAATGCGTCGTAGGTTACGTAGCTTGTACTGGCGTGGCCGGTCTTTGGCGTGAAGCTCGGGCGTGGCCGCAGCGCAGCGCAGGAAAGGGTCCCTGTTTGTCGCTGCCTCGATTCTGGGTTGGCCTCAGCCATACGAAACAGCTGAGCACCACTTCTGCCACGCTCTTCCAACTTCCCGAGCCAACATTTCACATTCAATACCTGCCAACCTATTCTACCTCTCACCGACCTCAGCGACAGCACACGCATTAGCCACTGCATCGCGACTTACACACAACAACCATGGTACGAATCATTGCGATACCCCGCCAGGCGTGTGTACCTGGCAACGTTTCTTCAGAAATGCTCCTGAGCAGCGCTGAGGAGGCGGCTTGAGCAAGACAGCGGCTAATCATGTTTCGCGCAGGCGGACTCATTGACTGAAGAGCAAGTGTCCGAGTTCAAGGAGGCATTTTCTCTCTTCGTAAGTCACCAGCATGGACCCTTCTCAACATCTAAGGCTGACAATCTCGCACAGGACAAGGACGGCGATGGTACGGCCACTGCGAGCATTTCGAGTCACGAAGATAATCTGACATGTGATTGTAGGACAAATCACCACGAAAGAGCTCGGCACTGTCATGCGCTCCCTCGGCCAGAACCCTTCTGAGTCGGAGTTGCAGGATATGATCAACGAAGTCGATGCCGACAACAACGGCACCATCGACTTTCCCGAATTTCTCACCATGATGGCACGCAAGATGAAGGACACGGACTCTGAGGAGGAGATTCGCGAAGCCTTCAAGGTCTTCGACCGCGACAACAACGGCTTCATTTCCGCTGCTGAGCTGCGACACGTCATGACCTCCATTGGTGAAAAGTTGACCGACGATGAGGTCGACGAGATGATCCGTGAAGCCGATCAGGACGGCGACGGAAGAATCGACTGTAAGAGGCACTTCACATGTATCGTTGCAAGCGACATGGAGACTGACTACCTGCAGACAACGAATTTGTCCAATTGATGATGCAAAAGTAAAGGGCTCCTCCTGCGATGCATTGGCCATGATTCGCAAAAGAAACACAGAAGCGGCTCAAGCGATGGCGATGTTCCCGATCATACCCTCAAGCGTCTTGATATTGAGAAAGCTTTTTCCCTTTATTCCCTACCACTTCAAGCATTAGGACAGCAGGATGAGCGTATGGAGATGATACACCACATGAGGCGGCACTTCAATGTGCATTATGACACATGAAAGGACACTTCGGCTTTTGTCTTCCTATTGGGATCCTTCTCCACGGCAGGTCTAGTGTACGTTGGTATCTCATACTCAGGCAGCAGCTATGGTTTCCAAAGTCTCCTTCGCCATTTCAGGTCTCTGTGACTGCTGATATCATGTCAGCTTAAAGTGATGCCCAGGCCAAGACTCGTGGCACATGAAAGTGGAGTCCACGATATATCTTGGCAATATAGCAAGTGAAATGGGAGCCGACAGCTGTGAACACTTCCGCTGGATACGATGATGCCGCATAACTGAGCAGTCCGGCTAAAGACATCGAACGCTATTACACCTCATGTGTTACTCTTCACTATCTAGCTCACGACCAACGTCTTGAAGGCCATCACTGTAATGAGAAGAAATGCCGCACTTCCACAAGATCCTTGAATTCGGTGTCACATGGAAATGTACCACATCACTTTACATCAGTGAAGTGACTTCCTGAACCAAGAATTCATGTACACGGCAATCTGTGATTGCTTTTCTCCCCTCAATGCTGCTTGACATGCTTGTCTTGGCATTCATGGCCCAAGCTCCTCTCTGCCTAGCTAAACTCCGAGTACTCGCCGAACTTGCTCAAACATCCATTTGAAGGTCAACCTTTGAAGTTGTAAACAACACATACACTACTTTGCATCTTCGACTCGACGTCGCGCGACAAGATGGCAGGCAAAGCGGCCGCCGCCAATCCGCTCGTTATTGGAGGCAGACCAGACACATCGCTGAACGTCCAGCTGCACCCGCTCGTACTGCTCACCATCTCCGACTACATCACACGACACACCATCCGCCAACAGCAAGGTCCTGCACTCGGCGCTGTCATTGGCCAACAGAATGGCCGCAACTTCACACTCGAGCACGCCTACGAGTGCAAGTTGGCTGGTGCAGAGACAAGTAGCGTCTCGTTAGATGGAGAATGGTTCAACGAGCGCCTCGAGATGTATAAGGAGGTCCACAAGGAGCCAGCACTCGATCTGGTTGCTGTCTTCGCGCTTGGCCCAGTCGATGGTCCGCAGCCTAGTCACCTTCCACTCTTGGAGCAAGTCAAAACTATCACCAACTCTGACAGTGTCCTACTATTGCTCTTCCACCCAGAGCTCGTAGACAGTCTGCAAGGTGGCAAGCTGCCGATCAGCCTGTACGAGCCTGTGGAGGAAATCAGCGGCGACCAAACTCAGATCCGATTCAAAGAGCTGGCCTATGAAGTCGAGACTGGTGAGGCAGAGAGAATTGGCGTGGACTTCGTTGCGAAGGGCAGCGGAACCGCGACAGCAGTGACTAAGATTGAGTCTGCATCGACTGCTGGAGCTTCAAAGGCGAAAGAGGCCGCCAAAGGCAAGGGTAAGGGTAAGGCAAAGGACAGTGAGGATGGCGAGGCAAATGGAACTGCTGCATCGAACGTACTTTCGCCCGAGGACGATGAGCTCATCTCGTCGCTTCAGGCCAAGGTCAATGCGATCAAAATGCTGAACGAGCGTCTTAACCTGATCCGCAATTATCTCACCACGCTTCCGCCAAGCTACCTCACAGATGCCACCTCCACAACTGCGCCTCCAGAAGGCACGAATCATCCACTTCTCCGCAGCGTAAATGCGATGCTCTCCAGACTTCCACTTCTTGCACCACCCACTGGCCAGCAAATTGCGGCTGACACGCAAGAGCCGAAGACAATACTAGAGCAGGCGGGAGAGCGGGAGAAGCAAGACGTTCATCTCACCTCTCTGCTCGCCGGCCTCACGCGGTCAATATCAGAAGCACAGAGCATGGGCGCCAAGTTTGGCATTGTTCAGAAGGATCGCCAGCAAAAGGAGTCACGCAGCGGCTTCGGCGGCCGCGGTGGACGTATGGGTGGCTTTGGAGAAGAGTCTCTCATGGCCGAAAACGGCGCATTCTAGGAAAATCCGTCGAATGGAGGCTATGGAGGCGGCTCTTCCGCTCTGAATGCACTGAGCAATGGTTTGAACAGGGCCCGGCGCTGGTTCTGATAGGATGCTTACAAGAGCGACACGATGACATGAATTACGAGAAAGCATTGCAATGGCGTTTGGGCATGTCGCAAGACGCAGGAGACGCATAGAAATTGCATCGAGGGTAAATAAAGATGGTGATACCACGCAGGCCGTGCTGCTGCTGTGAAGATAATTGCCAGGTCATAGACCAGATACTCGAAATGGAAAGAGCCATGTAAATCTAGCCGCTCTCTCCAATAGAGCAATAGGCAGTTTTCCACTGGACTTTTGCTTGAAGGGAGCGCTGCGTACTGGTGAGGTGCGGATGTTTAGCGTTCATCTGAAGGTCGCCAATCAGCTGTTGCGCTGGTGTTCTCAGCTGTATCGAGTAAGATTGGACTGTCTTGGCTCATCATGATGCTTAAAGACTCACGAACGCCATTGCCTTCTGCCCATGTAGCACCCATCGTGCGTTTGCAACATTCTCTCAATGAGTAACGCAACTGGTGCAGTCGTTATCACGTCTGCCAGCGCCACAATTGGGAACGTGACGGCACCTGCAACGAATATGGATCTGGTCACGAGCATGGGAGTCGTTTGGAGTCTTAGCGCTACAACACTTCCTACATCAACAACAACTGTCACGTTTCTCCAGCCCAAGAATCCCTTTACGAGCAGCGCAAGCCTGCCCTTGCCCACAAGTGGATCATCAACCATAACGCCGATGCCATGGTGTCTGCCTCTACTTTTGCTACTCAGCCGACTCACTCGCTCCAAGTAACTCGGTTCGCTATGACTCCATACCGAAAAGTGCCGGTCGATCGGACTGCTCCAGCAGACGATACGTATCGAGCCCCAGAGCAAGACAATCAGCCTTCTGGATGCGTAGGATCAATCCAACGAACATTCTCCGGCTTCTCTACTGGCTCGACATCAGGCAAATTCACAGCAATGGCCTCACTATCACTTCTCATGAGGACACATTCCAGCTTCTCATCCGCGCTTGCATTGATCTCCTGATGCGGCACATATCTGAAGAGATGTCAATTCACATCTTCCCCCCGGAAGCATGAAACTTACGGCGGAACATAAATGAAGTCACCCGGTCCAGCTTCAGCAGTATATTGCAGCTTCTCGCCCCATCGCATCCTCGCCTTGCCCTTCAAAACATAAATCACGGATTCCAGATGTCCATGGTGATGAGCTCCAGTCTTGGCATCAGGATGTATATGCACAGTTCCAGCCCAAAGCTTCTGTGCTCCGACACGAGCGAAATTTATCGCTGCTGCTCGGTCCATACCTGGAGTCATATGCTGGCCTCCGACTGTTTCTAAGGAGTCTGATGGGATGACACGGACGCCTGAGTTCTTCCAGTCATCCTCTGGTGGTGGGTGGTCGTGGTGGTGTTCGGCTATCGTCGGAGACATGTTGGATCAAAAGGCGGATTGCTCAAAGATTCATCAAAAGTCCTGTATAGCAAGATGAAGAGTGCTTGTGCGACTTGTTATAAGAGACAAAGCACGCAATGCGGTTGGCGGAGACGCTGGCTATTGCATTGGGCCGAGCTCGCAAGCAAGGTGGGGTTGTCGGCCAGCAGGCAAGGCCGGATATTCATACTTCACCAAACCATCTTTACACCTTGCGCCACAATTTGACTTCCCTAAATTGAACTGAGCAATTGCCAAGTCCAGCTTACATCGGGGTTCTTCAGCATGGAGGACATTTGGTGCTACGATTCGCAGTTGTCAGCGTCCAGTAGCGAAGGGGAAATTCCGGGAATTTGCCGGAATTTCGGCTGGAATTTGAAATGTGGGGTAAGTCTTGGAATTTCCGGGTTCCGGAATCTAGGAATTCTACCCTCTATGTCTAGCCCTCTATATCGCCGCCGCGGCGGTCGATATAATAGGCTAAACACCCCCCCCTCCCCCTCTATTAGAGGTAATATCTTACTAATATATAAAGAAGAAAGGAAGAAAAAAGAAAGAAAGAAGATTAATATATATATATATAGATAGCCTATACTTAGACCCTAATTACGTAATATACGTCTACTATTAATATATAATATAACTTTCTTTACTTTCTAACTTTTTTAGCCTTTACTTTACCTTTATTTAAGAATCTATATCTACTATAAAATAACTATTTAAAATTATATTATCTATAGAATTTATAATATCTAAAATCTAGAATAAGGATATACTAAGAGCTTAAGAATCTTATACCTATATATTATAATACTAATATCTTTAATAGGAATATATTACTATATATATTATAAAGAAAAGTAATAAGAACTAAAAAAAAGAATACTTTAAGATTATAGTAGACTATAAACGTTATCGTTTCGAGAATCTAAATACTTCTAAGATATAAAAGTATATACTTAAGATTAGATATACTATATAATATTATAGTCTTAATATCTAACGATTATATATTACTATAGTATATTTTTATACTACTTTTAAAATATATCGATTAAAGTCTTTTATAAGCGAACGAAGTATAGCTAATATATACTATTATCTTTAAGTTCTTTAAGCTTTAGGAAGAGATAAAAGGACTTTATTATATTATTAAAAGATTATAGGCGGAGCTTCTTTATCTTTAAAATATAGAGTACTTTTAAAAGAAGAGAAGAGATAATATTATAAGAAGAGATTAGAAAGAATAGGCTTTATAAAAAGGAGAGATTATTATAGATATATAATATTATAAGTAGAGATTAGAAAATATATATAAAGTATATCTAATATAAAATTATTTTAGATATATCTCGAGTATAGAGACTTTCTTAGCTAGAATCTTATTAAATATATAAATATTACTATTCTAGAAGTCGCTTTTATTATAATCTTCCTTTATTAGAAAGTTTAGTTAGAAGACTTTATTATAGATAATATCTCGAAGTATAGTATCTATTTCCCTTTTAATTATCTCCTTTTTAGTTTCTATAAATATATATTTATTAAAGCTAAGGAATATTAACTATTTAGTATATTTAAAGATTAACTTATTCTAAGCTTTAGAATATATAAATCCGAAAGCTAACTAGTTCTTTTCTATTAGTCTAGAAGAATATCGAATCGTATATACTTTTATATATAGTTCTTATAGATTAGAGAATTTATTCTATTAGGTTTCCTACTATTTAATAGCCTTATAGTAAAATCTATTATACTTAGAATACTTTTTCTATTCTTTAATATTAGTCCTTACTAATTCTAGGATTCCTTTTTCCTAGATCTCTTTATTTATAAATAGATCGATTTTCCTATTTAAATATTCGATAGTAATTATTATATTATTAGTATAGGATTTCCGGAGTAAAGGATTAGAAGCTTAAACTTTCTTTAGATATAGCTTAATAGATTCTAGCTCTTCTTTACTTAAAGAATTATTCTAGATTATCTATTATAAAAGATCCGAAATATATATTAAAAATATTAAAAGAATAATAATTTCTTTATATCGTACTTTTAGTTAGTCGTATATTATCTATCTTAGAATATTATATCTTCCTAGAATCTCTAGATCTTTTAAAGCTTATACTAGATAATAGAAAGATAGATAGACCTCTACTATTATCGATCTCTTAGTTTTATATTATATAGTCTCTTACTATAAAGAAAGGAAGAGTTATTTAAGTATAGGAAGGAATATCTAGAAATCCTTATCTTCTATAATATCTTTAGCTTAAAGATATAAAGTCTTAGAATCTATACTATACTAGTAATAAAAGTCTTTATCTTAGAAGTATTCGCAAATTAGATATTTATAGTATAGTAAGAATATAAATTATTCGATTAAGCCTTTTAAAAAGTTAGTAATATTATAGAATAGAAAGACTATAGAGTATAAATCTTACTATTATATAAATCTAGGCTTACGAGGTTCTTTAAATAGTAGACTATTTACCTTATAGTATTCTCGAAGATAAGCTCTTAGACTTAGATAATTTTTAAACTATATAGTTAAGATATTACTCTTTATAGCGAATTTACTAACTACTAGATACTTTAACTAGCTCTTTATAAGATTTTAGAATTTATAACTTATATAGAATATAAATTCTATATAAGGACCTATACGTAGTATACTATATATTAGCTATACTAAGCCTTAGGAGGGCCCGGCTTAGCCTACTCTAGACTATTCTAGCTTTTATAGCTCTTTTATACTCTCTTCTTTTCCTTCCTTATCGATTCGAGTATCTTATACTTAGGATAGTTTAGCCTATATATTATAACCTATTCTTATATATAAATCGATCTTCTAATATATAATAAACTATTTAGTAATAGCTCCTACTTCGAAGAAGGCTAGTAAATAAACCGTCTAATCTAGAGGCGAGCTAGAAGGCTTAGTAATACTAGATACTATCTCTAAGAGGAGGGGTAATATATCTATAGAAGGCGACGAAGATAAAGGACTAGCTCTACCTAATAAGGACGGATCTATAGAGAACTAGGGAGGGCCGATCGATAACTAATCTAGCTTAGATAACGATAACCTAGAGCGATAGATCCTTATAGCCGAGAAAGAGGCTAAGAAGGTAGAATAACGAGCTAAACTAGCTAAAATTAAGACTAGGACTACTACGGCGAACGCGACGATTACGGAACTAGTAGCTAGGAGACTACTAGCTATTATTAGTCGGCCTACCTTAGGCTATACTATACTAACCTCGACTATAATCCCTAAGACTCGTAATCTAATAGTCTTTACGGGTAAGAGCCGAGTAGAATAGTAGTAATAGACCGACTCGGTAGAGAGAATCTTTTATAGAAATCTAACTATATATATTACTAAGCTTACTAAAGTAGACTTTAGTAAGGAATAGGTCGATTACGAATACTAGTCGAAATAGAAGTACTATACTAAGTCGCTTAGGATAACCTAATCTATATAAGAAGAAATAAAGGTATATATACTAGACTTAATAGAATCTACGGAGGAGAGGACCTAACGAGCCTATATATAACTTTATTATACTAAATAAGGCCTTTAAGATCTATTAGAGCTTATAGAATATATAAAGATCTAGTAGGACGAGATCGGTAAGAATAGATAGTCCTAATAGATATACGCTTTTATAATAGCGCTATATAACGACCTCTAGAAGAGACTAAGTCTTATTAAGCTACTACTAGCTACTCTAATAGAGGTAGAGGATAGAGTATATAAATAATAGAGATATATAAAACTAGTAGAAGATAGTAGAATAAAGGGAAAGAGTCGCCTATACTCCGATACGACCTATAGTAATATAGATAAGAATACGCTAGACCGTAAACGACTATCTAGATCCTAATAGCGGCCTAATAGTCTATTAAGGCCTAATTCGGACTACGGACTATCCTAAAGAGCTAACGATAACTAGATTCGTTACTACTACTACTAAGAGATAGATTATAAGCGACCGGAATATCCGGCTCTAAAGTAGAAGAGATTAGAAAACGATAGCTCTATACTATAGAACGCCTCGTCGCGGCTAGGGAAGTTTCGTATATAGAAGAGTAGAGATAATCCGCGGAGCTAGGCTCTAAGATATTAAAGCCTCGTAAGGAGCTAATTAGGCTCGATCTAGAGTTTACTAGGCTAGATAGGCCTAGGAAGGTAAAGGGCTTACTCAATTATAGCGCCTAAGATAATTTTATTAGTAATATACTAGCTAAAGAGCTCGGTTTATATCTAGAGCGTAAGCCTAGTACTCGATATAGGACTCTTAATAGTTAGAGCCTATCTATTAATAGCTACTATTACGTAAAGTTTCTAGCGCTAGATATAAATAGTATAGCGAGAGGATATATAGACGATTTTACTACGAATAGGATTTACGGTTTCGATATAGTCCTAGATATATCCTAGTTATCCTAATAGAATCCTACTATTAATTTCTACTACTATATAGTAGTATAGAGAAAACGAAATAGCCGAAAATAGCGTAAATTAGCCCTCGTTACTATAGTAACTATACTATAAGATATATTAGATCCCTCGACTATACTATATATAGGATCGCTAGTACTAAATAACTTCTTATTAATAAAGGTTATCCTAGAGCGGTATAAGAAGTATTCGAAGATCTTCTCTAACGAGGATATATTACTATTACTAGATTATAGGCTATACGAATTAAGTATCGACCTCGTAGATAGTAAGTTACTTCTATAGGGCCTATTATATAACCTCTTAGAGGTAGAGCTAGAGATTCTATAGAAGTACCTAGAAGAGTACTTCGAAAAGGGCTAGATTAGATCTTCGAGGTTACTAGCCGATATAGGTATCCTCTTTATAAAGAAGAAAGACGATAGTCTATACTTATATATTAACTATTAGGCCTTAAACGCTATTACTATTAAGAATCGCTACCCTCTCCTACTTATCTAGAAGTCCTTAGATAGGTTAGTAGGCTCGAACGTATATACTAAGCTCGATATATATAATACCTATTATAGGCTCTATATTAAGGACGGTAACGAGTAGAAAACGGCCTTTAGGACCCGTTATAGCCTCTTTAAGTATATAGTAGTCCTATTTAGGCTTACGAATATTCTAGGAACCTTCTAGATATATATTAATAGTACCTTATCGGACCTAATTAACGTATTCTATATCGTATATCTCGATAATATACTAATCTTCTCTAAAAACGAAGAGGAATATAAGTAATATATCTTAGTAGTCCTTAAGTACCTAGAACGGTATAAGCTCTACTATAAACTATCTAAATACGAGTTCTATACGGATTCGGTATCCTTCCTTAGATATAAGGTTAGTCTATAAGAGATAGAGATAGAGCTAGAGCGGGTTAATACTATACGAGATTAGCTAGTACCTAAATTAGTATACGATATCCGCATATTTATTAGCTTTATAAACTACTACCGCCGCTTTATTAAAGGATTCTCCCGTATCGCGGTACTACTAAACCGTTTAACGGAGAGAGGGCCTAATATAGCCTATAGTAGTTATAAGTAGTAGAAAGAGGAATCTCGGGAAATCTATATTCCGCCCGACGCGCTTAAGTCGTTCTAAGACCTAAAGGAGGCGTTCTACTCGGCGTCTATATTAAAGTACTTCGACCTAGAAAGGCCTATATAGATCGAAACTAACGTATTAGGATATATAGTATTAGATATCCTATACTAATAGTACGAGTTTAAGGCTAAGATATAGTAGTTCCTAGTTATATACTTCTTAAAAAAGATAAATATAACGGAGCGGAACTACGATATATACGATATTAAGCTACTAGCTATAGTCGAGATATTTAAGTACTATCGATACTATCTCGAAGACGCGAGATATTAGATAGAGCTAATATCGGACTATAATAACCTATAATAGTTTATAACTACTAAGTCCCTATTAAGGCGCTAAGTAAGATAGATAGAATAGCTCTCTATATTTAACTTTATAATTACGTATATCCTAGGTAAGCTTAATAATATAGTAGATATAGTAAGTAGGAGGCCGGACTATATAAACGTTAACTATTCTAGCCGCTAGATAGCCTAAGAGGACTCTAAACCGGTTCTAAAAGCCTTATAGGCCTAGTTAGGACTAGGAGGCCTAATAATAGGTAGAGGTATTACTACTAATATTATAAAGATAGTAGCGAAGCCGGAGGGATCCTTTAAGTACGTCTTAGTAGTACGGATAGAGATAGAAGATAAGACCGATATCCTCTAGAGAATTTAAGTAGCCTAGTAGGAAGACCTAATAGCCTAATAGATCTATAAAGCGATCGAGGATTAGTAGAAAGATCTTTAGCTAACGAGATAGGAGAATAGGAGTAGTATACTATAGCTTAATAAGCGTATCTATATACTAGTAGGTCTATATAGACTTAAGGTACTCTAGACCTACTACGATAACCCTCTTATAGGCTACTTTAGATTTAAAAGAACTATAGAGCTAGTATAGAGAGTATATAACTAGCTAGATATCCGACGATATATTAAGGACTATACTAAGAGCTATAAAGCTTACGGTAAAGCGAAGCCTAGATACTATAAGCTATATAGTAAACTCTATATAGAAGCCTTACTAGAGGTACCCTAGGAGGATCTAATACTAGACTTCGTTAAAGACCTCCTACTAAGCGTATACCTAGACTAGATATACGACTTAATCCTTATAATAGTAGATAGGTTCTTTAAGATAGCCTATTATATCCTAGTAAGGAAGGATATCTTAGCTAAAGGCCTCGTAGATATATTCCTAAGAGAAGTTATATACCTATATAGGATACTAAAGTTAATTATCTCTAATAGAGGGCTAATTCTAATATCTAAGTACTAGAGCTCCTTTTACTACTACCTTAGGGTATATAGAGCCCTTAGTACGGTCTACTACCCTTAGACTAATAGCTAGACCGAGCGTTAGAACTAGATAATAGAGTAATATCTATAGATATACTATTACTATAAGTAGGATAACTAGGTAAAGCTACTTAGTATAGTAGAGTTCGTATATAACGACTTAAGTTACTTTTCTACTAGAGCTACTCTATTCTAGATATATTAGGTACGAGATCTACTAAGCGCGAGATAGCCTAAAATAGCCTAGAAGAATAGTAACTCGGCCGATACGGAGTAGCTTACTAAACGAGTAGTCGAAACGTAGCTTTCCCTTAAATAGAGGCTACTAAAAGCTAAGAAAGACTAAGCGAAGTACTATAACCGCTACTATATACTAAAGAAGTATATAGTAGAGGATATAGTATATCTATCTACTCGAAACCTAGCTACTAATAGAGCCTCGAAGAATTTAGACTATAAGTATATTAGCCTATACTAGATCTCGAAGATTATTAGCGATATAGTATATATCCTAGAGCTACTAAAAACGATATTAATCTATCTAACGTTCTATATCTTACTACTCGAGCTATATAAGGAGATAGATAAAGCTATAAGGGCCTAGGATAACCTAGAAGAGCCTACTCTAGACAATCTAAATATCTATATAGTTAAGAAGATAAAGGGATAAGATCGCGATAAGAATAGAAGATAGATTTATAGGATATCTTAGTAGAAATATAATTCTAAGGAAGATATCTAGAAGTATATCGAGGATATTAGTAGATCGATAATACGCGCCTATAAAAGGTCGATTAGATAAGATATAAAGAGACGCCGAGGGCGTTAATAGGCTAAGATAGGCCTAAATAGGCTAGTATAGATAGATAGAGATATCCTTTAGGTATAGAGAGACTTCTATAGTAAAAAAAAAAAGAACTTAGAAAAGGGATTAGAAGTCTTATTAGATATATTTATATACTATTAACTAGGATATCTTCCTAAATACTATACTAAAGGGGCTAAAAAGAAGGCTAAAATAGGCTAGAATACCTCTATAGAGCCTATATAATATATAAATAAACTAAACTAGTCCTCCTCGGTATTAATCTTATTAGGAGAGACTATAATATCGTCTAATAGGCTAGAGAGGGCGTAAGAAAGGATAGTAGCCCTAGTCTAGGCCGCGATAGTAGTCTTAATAGTATAGAGGGCGGTACTAAGGGTCTTAATACGCTAGAATAGGTTAGAATAGGCTAAACTAGGGTAAGGTAGACTAAGCTTATCTTATAGAGGGTAGTAGTACCCGTAGCGCTACCTACTATACTAGGAGTAGATATTAGGCGCTTCTTTCTACTCGAACTAGCTAGAGTCGGGAGAGTACTCTCCTTATTATCGTCTACCTTATACTATAATAGGATTAGCTAGGCTAAACTAGGCTAAAATAGGCTTATATACCTTAAAGCTACGGTTATTACGGATATACTTAGCTATAAGTAGGCTAGTCTTAGAGGACGTAGAGGCGCCTATATATAAGTATAGGCTATCCTTACTAGCGAAGGAGGGCTTATCGCTAGAAATATATTAGTAGGGGCTAGAATAGGCTAAGCTAGATATATATACTATCTAATTATATCGTAGAGCTCTATAGTAGCCTCTTATACGGCCTTAAGAGTATCTTCGTTAGTATTTAGAGTAATAGCGGCGCGGCGAGTAGTATTAAAGGCGTCGATATAGCCTTAATAGGACTCGGAGAACTAAAATAGATTAGAATAGGCCTAAATAGATTAAGATAGGTATATCTACCTCGTAGTACTCGCTATTAGTATAGAGGTAGTAGATATAGTACTTTATATAGAACCTAGAGCTATCGACGTCTTTATACTTATCGTTCTAGGAGTTCGCTATCTTATAGAAGTTCTAAATAGGTTAGAATAGGCTAAAATAGGATATTTTAGGGCGGAGCTATACCTAGAACTACTTAACTATAGTAATATTAGCCGGAGCGACGTAGTTAATATATAGATTACTATTATAGGCGCTAGCGTTAGCCTATTCCTTACGCTACTTAGCTACTATAGTATAGATCGGCGCGGAATAGACTAAAATAGGTCTAGATAGGCTAAGAGAAGCGTACGATAGCGGCGGAGAGGACTTACTATACTAAGTTAGTATATACTAATCTAGAATAGGCTAGTATAGATATCTCTATCTATACTACTAAAAATAGTATTTCTAGCTTACCTTATTTATTAAGGTTATAGAAAGGAATTTAGATTAGCGGAAGAACTAATCGTATCCCTTACTTCCGCGATTAGTACTTAAATCTATACTATACTAAAAACTATAGTAGTCTAGATTATATATAAAAAACCTAGGAAGTAAGGATATATAGAAACTTAGGATCTTAAAGATAGCGATCCCTAAAAGGGGGATAGTTATAAGGACCTATACGTAGTATACTATATATTAGCCGTACTAAGCCTCGGGAGGGCCCGGCTTAGCCTACTCTAGACTATTCTAGCTTTTATAGCTCCTTCGTACTCTCTCCTTTTCCTTCCTTATTAATTCGAGTATCTTATACTTAGGATAGTTTAGCCTACGTATTATAACCTACTCTTATATTCTATATATAGATATTACTATTCTAAGATCTTCTTTACTATCTTATTACTCGAGATACTATTAAGTATAATTATAGAAATATTCTACTAACTAATCTAGAAGACTATAGTAATTAGTATATAAACTATATAAGTATTTAAAAATTTTAGAAATCGAAGATTTAGGATTTCTAAATTTTTAGGAATCCTTAGTTACTACTCTTTAAATTCTATAGATATAAGATTATATCGCTATTAGATTACGTAGCGATTAGATTCTATAGATATAAGATTATATAGATATAAGATTATATAGATATAAGATTATATCGCTATTAGATTACGTTACTATTAGATTATATTACTATTAGATTATATAGTAATTAGATTCTATAGATATAAGATTCTATTACTATTAGATTATATCGCGATTAGATTTTATAGTAATTAGATTCCGTCGCTATTAGATTACTATACTATAGATTTATATATTATAAATAATTCGTAGTCTAGATATTTACTTATTTTCTATCCTTATTCCTTAAGATATCTTACGATCTCTTTTTCTAAAGCCTTTTTACTTCCTATCTCTATTATATTAACTATTTTACTTCCTTCTAGACTAGAAACGATATAGTTTATAATCTTCTAGTTACGATAATTTAACTATCTATTATTAAGAAGACTAATATATTTCTATCTTTTATATTATATATCTTAAACCTTCTTTACTATTAAGTATTTATTCTTAAGTAATTTCTTAACGAAAGTCTTCTAATTAGATAGCTTCTAAGAAGATCTATACTTTTCGAATATAATTCTAATTTTAGGTATCTATAAGGACCTCGAGGAGGTAATATCTCCTACTAAGACTTATCTTAGTATATACGCTATATATATAATATATAGGCTTTTTATATAGTATTATATATATACTCGAATATATACTTATTAGTTCTACCTTCTATTAATATATCGGTTAATAGATATCCTATATATTACTATATATCTAGCCTATTATAGTTCTAATAAGTCTACCTATTATAGTAGTATATAGGACCTTATACGATAGATATAGGCGAAGCGACCGTATCGGGTAGTAAAACTAATAATAATAATATATCTATAACTAATAAGGAATACGTCTAATAGGATACCGAATAATAAGCTATATTTAATAAGCGATAGGCTATACTAAACGAGCGCCTCGTATACGAAAAGATAGAATAGAAACTACTAAAATAAGAAGTCTAAGCTTAGAAGATCGAGTATAAAAATATATATCTTCGTATATAGCGCGATACTAGAAGAGTATAGATAAGAGCTAGTCGAGAAGTAGGTAATAAGTAACTAGAATAAGAGCCTATAGGGCCTATTACTAATAATAACTCTAACTCTTCCGATTCCGAGTCTATAAAGACTATATCTTATATTCTTCTATATCGACTAAGTCTATATTCTATACCGGTATATATCCTAAGTAATATAGGTAAGCTAAGTATAGTAGACGTAGTCGTAGACTTTACGAGTAGTAAGCTATAGCTAAAGGAATCTAAGCCTTTTAGAGGTAATATTATTAAAGAGATAAGAAGGTTTCTATAGGAACTAGTCTTAATCTTTATATTATCTAGAGATACCTATTATACGAATAATAGTAAGACGCTTTATAGTATTATATACCTTATAGGTAATACGTATAAGAAGTAGTATAATAACTACGATATCGAGAATCTAGATATATATATATTAGGATTTTAAAAACTTCTACTATAACTATATTAGCGATCCTATAAACTATATACTTAATATAACTCTCGAGTATAAGAGTATTCGTTAGTATAAGAACTAGTCGGTTTAGAACTTTACCCTCGAGCTTATAGTACTAGAAGATTAGCTAAGCGACTATACTAAAGTATAATAAGTATAATATCTACTTATAAAGCTATAGCCTATACTATATAGTATAATCGTTAAGTACTATACTATCCTAGTATTATAATAAGAGCTCGTAGAGCTTATAGCTTATATTAAGATTCTAGATAAGATATATAGTAAGCGATAAGAGTATAACGATAATAACTATAGTAAGAATAAGAAGAAGTATCGTTTCGATAACTATAGTAGTAGTAGTAGTAGTAGTAGTAGTAGTAGTAGTAGTAAGGAGTAGTCTACTCGCGATCGAAAAGTAAGTAATAAGTAGTTATAAAGTAATAATAAGAAAGGTAACTAGGATATTAATAAGGTCGAATATTATAGATACTATAGGAAGGACTATTATAAAACCGACTACTCTAACTACTACTTATAGAAAGATAACGATTTATATAGTATATATAAGATTAAAGTAGCTAAAGAGGGAAAAGGTAAAGTACTATCTAAGAGCTAAGAGTAAGTACTATAACTAATTCTAGTAGCTTAGTAGTCTATATACTATCGAAGCGAGTATATAGTATAATAGTTATATAGGAGAATAATATATAAGTCGAATACTTACTCGATAATACTACTAATATTAATATTATCTCTCGAGAATTTATCCTTTAGTATTAATCCTAGTAAATCGTAGATACTATACTTCTCTCTATAGATAGCTTTTAAGAAGAAAGAGGATACTACTATAGAGTATACTATCTAAGCCTATATATTATAGATATAACTAGGTAAGAATAGATTATAAGTAGAACCTTCTATATATTCGAGATACCTAATCTAGATATTATCTTAGGTTAGCCTTAGAAAAGGAATTAGAAGGTTATTATAGATAGCGTAACCGATATATAGACGTATAGTAACCCTAGTATAGTAAGCTTAGTAATAGTATAGGAACTATAGTAATTTTAGAAAGATATATATAATATATCCTATATATATATAATTAATCTATATAGTATTATAGTCGGTAATAATATAGACCTACTAAAGGAGTTTAAGGACTTTATAGATATCTTTACTATAACTCTAGAGGCTCGATACTAACTATATATAGATATAGAATATACGATCGACCTTATCGATAGAAAAAAGCTACTATATAAAGCCCTCTATTATTAGTCTAAATAAGAACTTCGTAAACTCTATAAGTACCTAGTTAAGATATTAGACTATAACTAGATCTAGTCTAGTATAAGTAAAGCGGATACGCCGATCCTATTTATACTAAAGAAAGATAGTAGTCTCTAACTCTATATCGATTATAGAGGATTAAACGAAATTATTATTAAGAATCGTTATTCTCTATCTATTATAAGCGAGATACTTAATAGACTTAAGAACGCTAAATAGTATATATCCTTAGATCTATAGAATATCTACTATTATATCCGGATTAAACGAGATAATAAGTAGAAGACTATATTTTATATATACTATAGATACTTCGAGTACTATATTATACCTTTCGGCTTAACTAATATATCTATAACGTTTTAAGGATATATTAATAGAGCCCTAGCCGGATTAGTTAATATCTACTATATAGTCTACCTTAACGATATTCTAGTCTATAGTAAGATATAGGAGGATTATATACGCGATATATACGCTATACTTAGTAATCTTCGGATATTTTCTCTATATATAAACTAGAAGAAATACTTATTTTAGAAGAAATAAATAGAATTCCTAGGATATATTATTAGTACTAAAGACGTATCGATAGATTAGAGTAGAATAAACGTAATTATAGAATAGTCGCGATCTACTATACTTACTAAAGTCTAGTCCTTTCTAGAATTCTATAACTTTTATTATAGGTTTATTTCTAACTACTCTTAGATAGTTATACTTCTAATAGCTCTCTCTAAAAGAGCTAAGAATAGTAAGAAGCTAGATTAGATTAAGTAGGACGTAGCTAAGAAGTAGACTTTTAAGAGCCTAAAGGATACCTTCTACTCTATATCGATACTATAATACTTTAATCCTATAAAGCCTTTATATCTCGAAACCGATATATCTATATATATAGTAGTAGGTATTCTTTTATAATAAGGAGAAGAAGGCTACTAGTATCCTATCGCTTTCTAGTTAAGAAAGATAATCCCTATAGAGACTAATTATAAGACCTATAACTAAGAACTACTAGTAGTAGTAGAATCCTTTAAGTATTAGAAACTATACTTTAATAGCTTATAGTATATAGTATATATACTCGTCGACTATACTAATCTTAAAGGATTTATAACTATAAAGTAACTAGTTAGTAGATAGGTAAGATAGGCTATATTTCTAGTATCCTTCGACTTTATAGTTAAGTACTAGATAGGGAAGAAGAATCCTACTAATATACTATCGAGAAGAAGCGACTATAAAAGTAAAACGTAAGCGATAAGTAATCTACTACCTATACTCTAAGCTAAGCTTTTAGTATAGTTAGACCTAACTAGAAGTATAGAACTAGTAGTAAAACGTATCTCGGTAATATATATCTCTATAAGAGGATTAGGAGTAATATAAGAATATTATAATAACTTTGTTTACTATCTAGTAAGGATAGCGGCTATAGTCGTTAAAGATAACGGCTCTTACTACTATATACTAGACCTATTATTTAGCTTTATACGGATACTCTAGTAATTAGAGCTATTAGCTAAAGAGTTATATAAGGCTATAAAGAGTAATAGCGATATATTTAAAGAGTATTCGTTTCGCGATAATATTCTTTTTTAGGATAATATAATTTATATACTAAAGGATTATATATTAAGAGTATAGGTTATACGTATATATTACGATAACGTCTTAGTAGGGCATTTTAGCTATATAAAGATAGTAGAGTTAATATATAGGAAGTACTACTAGTCTAATATATCTTAGAAAATAGCCGAGTATATATCTACCTATAGTATCTACTAGTAGTTAAAAGCGAAGTAGTACCGCCTCTACGACGAACTATCTATACTACTAATACTAGTAAGACTATAGTAAGAATTAATAATAGACTTTATTACTAATCTTCCGCTAAGTAAGCTTAGCTCCTATATCTATACTATAATACTTATAATAGTCGACCGCTATATAAAGATAAGTCTCTTTATTCTAACGACGAAGAAGTATATAGCTATAGAGCTTATAGAGATCCTATAGAGAAAGATAATTAGAAGGTTTAGAATACTAAGTAGTATTATTAGCGATCGAGGATCGCTATTTACTAGCTAGTTTTAGAGCGACTTCTACTATAAAACGTATATAAAGTATAAGCTTAGTACTATATTCTACCTATAGACTAATAGTTAGATAGAGAGAGCAAACTAGACGCTTAAGTAGTATCTATAATACTACTACTTAGAGAACTAAGAAAACTAGATATCTTAGCTAGTATAAGCGGAGTTTATATATAATAATAGTATATATTCTATACTATATATAAGTCCCTTTAGGATATTATACGGATACGATCTAGATATAGTATCTATATTAACTCTAGTAACTTCTATAGCTTAGGACGAGCTATCTAAGAAAAGGATACTAGTAGTAATCGATACTATAGATAGATTATAATAAGTATACGAGATACTTATATAATACTAGAAAACTATAGCTAAGTATTAAGCGAAGTACTATAATACTTATTATAAAGTAAAGAAGTATAGTATAGATAACCTAGTACTACTAGTATCTAAGAATATTAAGCTAGATATACTAAAGAAGAAACTAAGACCGAAGTTTCTTAGATCGTTTTATATTATTAATATAGTAGATATATAGGTATATTATCTAGTACTACTATCGAGTACGAAGATCTATAATATCTTTTATATATTACTACTAGAGTCTTAGAAGAGCTATAAGGATAAGGAATATAAAGTAAGTATATCTATTATAGAAGAAGCGGATAAGTAGTAAGTAGAAGAAATTATAAAGAAAAGAATACGGAAATAGAAGGTATACTATCTTATTAAGTAGATAGAATAGCTAGATAAGTATAATATATAGGAACTAGCTAAGTATATTAAAGATACTATAGTACTTAATACCTTCGAGGTTTAAGCGAAGAGTAGATAGAAATAAAATAAGACTAAGATAAGTTAATAGTATATACTCGTTTCGCTATTAAAAAACTATATAGGGCTTAGTAGCCTATAGGTACTAAGTAGTAGAAAAGGAGGTTATATATATATACTATATAGATATATATTTAGTCGGAGTCGTTACTAAGAGTAATAGTATAGCCTATAATCTCGTCGATAGTATTAATAGTCTTAGTAAGGCTATTATTAGATAGATACTAGAGTAGTTAGTATACGAAGTATATACGAAGTAGAGTAGTAACTTATATAGTAACTAATCTTAACGAGAGCGGTAAGAGAAGTATTAATATACTTAAGCGTACTAATAGTATTAAGGCCGCTAAGTATAGCTATAGTACTACTAGTATACTTACTCTTAAGTAGAATACTATTAAAGGAGATCTTATTCTTATTATAGTAAAAGGTACGGAGAATTAGCTTAATAGCTATATACGATTAGTATATAAAGTATAAGCGACAAATAGGATATATATACTAGAGATAGCTATAGTAAGCTTATTATCGATATTAGCCTAGACTTACTAATACTTCTCGAGATTATTATAGACTTCTAGCTCGAACTTATTATATATAGTATATATATCGTATAAGTATAATAGTAGTACTAAGAGGACGGGAGCTAGTACCGGCTTATACTTCTAGTTAATATCCTTATAGTAGCGATAGTAGATAGCCTAGTTAGAATTAAAGTAGTTCTCGGTATAGATATCGACTAGATCGACTAGTAAACAATTAGTATATATAGCGTAACTATAACGGAGGCGAGAAGCTTATAGTTAGCGGTTATATAGTTATAATAGCGGATATAATCCTTAGCTATAATCTTAGTATACTTCTTAGAAGTAGTAAGTATAGATATAGTAGTTATATAGCGTTTATCTAAAGTATTAGAGGGACCTATAGTAGCTATAGTAAAGATATTAAGATTATTTAAAAAGAAGAAAAGGATATTTACTAGTAGGTTACTAGATATAGAAGGGGCGTATATATAGTATAGGCTATAAATAAGGGAGATACTTAGGAATAGGAAAGAGTTCTTAGATAGGCTTCGTAGGCTACTTATACTCGCTATATATACTTAAATCTATTACTATAGACTATCCGTAAAGCCGCTTTACTTTACGTAATTACGAATATATATATAAATAATCTAGTAATAAAGCCTTTACTATAAATAGTAAAGACTAAGTACTAGAATAGTATAGTAATAGAAATCTCGTATATAGTAACTAGTATAGAGCGACTAGAATATACGAGAAGTATAATAAATATACTAGATAGAGGAGCTTAATATAAGATTAAGCTATATCTATAGCTAAGGATAGCTATACTAGAGAGAAGGAGATAATTATAAGGACCTCGAAGAGATAATATCTCCTACTAAGACTTATCTTAGTATATATACTATATATATAATATATAGGCTTTTTATATAGTATCGTATATATACTCGAATATATACTTATTAGTTCTACCTTCTATTAATATATCGGTTAATAGATATCCTATATATTACTATATATCTAGTCTATTATAGTATCTCTCTATAGATAATAGGAAGTCCTTATTTTATAATTATATTAGTCTAGATAGTATCTATCTCGTTCTTATAATTAATAATATCGGAAGGCTTTTTCTCTTCTTTACCGTTATTATATAGTTTACTAGCTTCCTTTTATATAGTCGCTTTTAAGTATTTAGAAACTATTTTATAGATAGTAAGATAATCTCGAATTCTTCTAGTATTATAATTTCCGGATCCTCTTTTCTTATACTAATAGTAAATATATTCTAGTTATAGTTAGTTAAAGACTACTATATTTAAGTATTTAGATACTCTATATCTATATATTCTTAATAGATATATCTTTTCTTAAGTCTACTATTCCCTTCTTATAGTTTTTTCTAATTATACTCTTTTAGGTTTTATATTTATAGAATATTAGGCTTATCCCGAATTACTATTAGCTATCTTAGAATAGTATTTAATATAGCTTTTTTAGAAGATAGAATTAGTAGTGTCTTAGTATTTATAAGATTCTAAACCTTAAAATCTTTAGTTTATTTCTTTCCTTTCTTTCTTAGCTTAGTATTACTAGCCTTCCTCTTTCCTTTCTTTAGAATTTCTACTATATTTAGATCTTCTATTTCTTCCTCTTCTAGATTCTTATTTTCTTTAAATAACTTATATAGTAACTAAGGATTTCTTAGATTTTTAGGCTAGATAGTTATAAATTTATAATACTTAGACGATTCGAAAGCTTTTAGTATAATAAATCTAGTTCTTCCTTCTATAAAGTTAATCTTCTTAAAAGGATCTAAACTTAAGAAATTATTATTATTTAGTAATTAGTTTAACTTAGATTATAGGTTAGATTATTTCTTAGGTTTTTATTCTTTCTAGTTCGGAAAAGCGCTTATTTTAGATTAGCTTAGTTAGGCTTTTTTAGTAGACTTATTATATTCTAAGTCTATTTTATTTAATAAATATATTCTATAGATATTAGAAGATTCTTCTAATATTTTAATTATATTTTAGATTACTTAAACCTATATAAATGAATAGTATAGTAAGTAAATAATATAAATTATAGTATTGTAGGAATTCTAAGGCGGTTGGAACCGATTAGCTCGGTTCCCGCCGAATTCCGAGGGAATTGGAACTTTCTTGGAATTTTGCCCCTTCGCTAGCGTCCAGTACATACTCGGAAGATCAACGTCCACTATTCAACCTTCACTCGTGCGATCGCTGCTTGCGGTCAACGTAACAAGACCACAGTCTCTCAAAGTACAGCTGGAGCTCTCAACGACAGACTGTATTAAAAGACCGAGAGCTGAAGGCTGAAGTGAAGTGATCGCGAAAAGCTTGGCAAGGCGCTTCACCATTGGCCATCGACTGCGCATTCGTGTTTCCCTCGCCGCAACGATGCAGCATACTTTGTTGGTACTGGGGTCTAAGTGACTGTTTGTGATGATAGCAGATCTCCTTGCTAGAGTACTGCTCCTTTGCTTTCCCTTAAGCACACCCTATATTGTGGCAGAATCACCTCATTTCGACACCGCGAAGACCTTTCGATCGTATCATCATGCCCTTGACTGTCTTTCTGACACTTTTCTAGTCCTCTGCATCGCACAGGAGCAACCAACACTGCTTCACGATCACCATCAGGAGTTTGGCATAGGCTTCGAGCTCACACCATCATATGCGTATGTTCATGCCTAAACCTATCCGGCCGCTTGAATAACTTTGTTTTAGTACTGCTGCTGCGTCGTTTGCGAATGGATCGAACGTTGCGCTGGCACGCTTGGATGGCAATACCGCATGGCGCAAGTTAATGGCTGATCTCTCCTGGGACGAGCAGGGCAACCTTTGGGAACCGGCCGATTCTCACGTGTCAATTATTACAAACATGCTCTTGGAACTCACAAATGCTTGTGAATTACGACTTGGCCAGCGTCCAACAGCCGCAGCTGTCAGTATGCCCTCTCGCAACATCGTAGCGCACCAAACGACTCCAGTGGCAGACCTGCTCAAAACAGCTTTCTCCGCTGCGAACTTGGACTATCTCGAAATTGTTCACTACTCCTTGTTTGGAGAGCCACTGCTTTATCCCGAGAACGTTCAGTTGGCAGGTCACAGTCTAGGACTTTGTCAACCTTACACTAGCTCTGACCACTGCCTAGAGGACGACGATCAACTTCGAAACTTGACAAGCGAAGTCTACTACCTGGTTGGCTATTACTCTGGTGCCTTGGAAGCGATAGCTACTACTCCAACCGCTTTAGCATATGGAATCACGCCAGATCCGTATCCTGATTACCGTCTAGGAGCCAATGCCAGAAATGATAATCCTGATGAAGACTTTTATTGGCAGGAAGTACGCAGGTTGTTGAGCAAGCCTTTCATTCGTGGTATGATTCGAAACCCTAGCAAGATCGTTATGTACGGGGATCACGGTAAGGACGAAAGGCTTACAGCAATGGTCGATGAGATTTTTGCCTCTTTCTTAGGCGATCAGGATATGCCGACGTGGGTGGAAGACGGGGTCGATGCGGTATTTGCAGGAGCGATGGGTGCTGCTGAATTTGCTAAACGCAAACCTTACTGGGGACTTGACGTTGTCACTGAAGGTGCTTCGGTCGTGCTGCCGAAGAATGATCTTTGAGCAGGACATTGATGTCAGACTACGGGGTGTACTAAAAGGCCCCCAACTCAACGATAGAAACGGTGCATTGTGCTACTAGCTCTGCAGATGTCGACTTATGGCTTAATCGGCTTAGTAGGTAGCCTCTCAACAAACTCAGGCTCCGCGACGCCAACCACACCCCTTGCATCACCAGCAACAATGTGTCCATATTGTACTTCTCGTTGTCCGACTTGCTTGAGCAACTCCTCAATACCGCCATTCGCGGCCTGCGCAGTCATGGGCGAGCGGAAAGCATGAGCAATTTCGAAAGGTCCTAAAGTGACCTTTCGTCCAAGCTGCCACCAGCCCCAGTAGACCGGTAATACGCAGAGGACGCAGAAGAAAGTGCTCGCGATCGCACCAATGCCATAAGCCCAGTTCGTGCGATAGTGAATTGTGTCCTTGAATTCCACAGCTGAGTACTGGTTGACCACAGGCGGTGGAGTCAGTGTAGCGTTGTTGGTGATATTGGTGTAGATCGCGAACATGATCTGGTTGATAGACGAGACCACGCTCTTCACGTGCACGTTGTTCTGTCGTGATGGATTCAGTGGGTTCTCGTACCACCATGCACATCCACCGTTGGCGTCTCGTGATGTGTATAGCTGTGCGCTGCTGTCTTGGGTGAGCCACCAGCCACTGGTACCAGTATCTGAAGCATTGGCTTGGCCACCCATGACCATCTCGAAAGCCTTTTGTAGTCCGGCAAGGGTCGTGTTCACATCACTGGTACCTCCCGCTTGAGAATAATGCTCATAGATGTCCTGGTAAGCTACGAATTCGAAGCCGGTCTGCTGTTTGCTGATGGGATCGTATTCTGTGGTTATGTCGCTCTGACCGCTGAAGTATGATTCCTCAGTGACGCCAACAGAAACACCCTGCAGGTGTCTGATACCGAGTGTGTAGTTTTGAATCATGACGGGATATTTGTAGATCGCTGGTCGCAAGGTGCAGCTTTGTTTGTAGATCGAGCCAGAGCACGTCGTCCCAAAATCATTAGTTGCGCTGGCTTGGGTGTAAGTGAGATCCATCGTGAGATTGGACGGCCGACCACCTCGTAGTATGGTGTCTGTCACGTTCGAGTAGTCTCCTTGTAACAGATCCGTGTACTGGCTGTGGAAATCGACGTTGAAGATCGTCTGCGCCGTTTGGAATGGTATGTTTGTCACATTAGTACCATTAGTGATGACGATAGATGGAGGATCCGAGGATGAGTCCTGTCTCCTGGTAATGTTGCCACTATTAGGATTCTCAGCTCCAACAGTTATGCCAGCGGAGCTTGCTGTTGGACTTGCTGCTTCGCTGCTTTGAGTGCCGCCTACGCTGACAGAACTGCTATCGGGATTCTCTGAGCCCACAGTAACAGTGGAAGAGCTACCACTCCCAAGGCGAGGTTGAAAGTCGATCGAGGCCGAGCTCGACGAGCAGTCTATCTCGAAGCCAGCTGCGGGTACTTTCATGAAGCACAGCCCATCACAGCCCCAGAAACCGTTGAGAGGCAATTGCTGTGGCCGCTCATCCCATATCAGCAGGTCTTTGAGAATATCGAAATCCATCTTGTTTGTTTCGTCGTTCTCGCTTATACCACCCAACGTCTGCCCGGTCAATCGAAAGGTGGTATTTACAAAGCCGTTGATATTGGTGGTGATCGCCGTGTTCGGTGCGATGTATGTGGATAGAGCACTTTGCATGAGACTACACATACCATTATTAGCACGCACTCGAGCTGAATCTTATGCTTGCACCTACTATCCATCAATAAGAGCGGACTTTGCCGTCAAAGCTGCCAAGGCAATGACATTGAAGCCTTTGCCGGCGAATAGTGCCTCCTTAAGACTTGTTGAGAAGGTCCATGATTTGTGCAAGTTCTCAATCGTGCCGCCCTTCATTGCTCGCCGCCACCACGCGATAGCAACACCATTCGCTATTGCAATCGAGAAACAGATGTTGGCTCCATTGTTGAGTAGAGTCAGGACCGAGTTAGGCTTGAAGTGGTTTGGCCAAATGTCCTGCGTCTTTCCGTTTGCGAGCCCCAGCACGACAAGAGAACATCCGGAGAGTATGAGGACAAAGAGGAGAGCGCCAATGCCCATCCAGGGGAATTGTGCAAACACACCTGGCCGCCAGATGCCTGCGTCCACGATATCGGCATCACGACCTTGTAGTTCTGAGGTAGATGCCGTAGCGCCCTTCTTCTCGACATCGAAGTCGACTTGGCTAGAGTGAGCCTGAGCCGGCGATATTGCTGCGTTTCGTTCTCGCAGGCCCGTCGCCATTTTGTATAGAGTGGCTACAGAACGTTGTGGTAGAACAGTGTCGCCGTTCTTCAAGGCGGGGCAGCCATCGTATATGCCAGGTGAAGTCCATTTGCTGCGTGCCGTGCATGCTTCTTTACAGCCAGCCACAGCAGAACTATTTTGACGTCTCGACCTTTTCGGAAAGCAATAAGCTCTACAGCTTCGCTAAAGGCCAAAAGTATCCTCTGCATGTGCATGATTGGGAGCTCTGCGATAAGGCAGATACCTCTAAGCGGAAGTCTAGCCCCCCTGCTGCATGCACGACTTCAGCCACAGCGTACGCTACGAAAGTTTATGTCAGCTACACATGCCGCAGCATGCTCACACTCACTGGCGAGGAAGGAGCTGAATTGTGCGCTCTGGCAAGGCAAAAGTGCTCAATTGGTCTTATTGCGCTGGTACCAAGCCGCCAGGCCGGTGAGGATATCAGCTTTCTGAAGGCATTTTAGTTCATCAGAATGCTGGGAGCATGAGTGCGATGCCGATGCACAGCGTGAGAAGAGCCTGGCGATTCGGGAGACGCAAATGCTGACTGTTCGAAGTGGTGCTCATTGTTACAGTCGGAGTTGGAGCACTTGTAGCAACACTTGTGGTGCGCGAGTCCAGGCTGGTTTTCGAAGTTGATGACATCTCAATGTCACTGGACACGTCTATCGTTGCATCACTTGTTGGAAACCCAGTAAATGGTCCAGAAATCACATCAGCAGTCGCTACTGGAGTTGGATAAGCAGAGAGAATCAGAGGATTGCTTGGATCTGGCCAGCCAACAGGCAAGGACGAGATATGTGCTGCTTGAACTGTCACATCGGTCATTCCTGCTACACTCTTCGTGTTTGCCCACAGGCAGTAGGGTGTTTGCGTGAACAGGAAATCGCCAATATTCGGAGCTTCGCCACTTGCGCTGGTGTAGGTCACTGGGTAGATAGCCGCGTTATCGGTATTTGTTGCCGCGAGACTGGCAAGCGGTGTAGGTGTGCCTTCGGTACAGGTCCTGCCGTCGTTCGACTGTATGGGTAGCAAGCCGCCTTGTTGGTCTCCTATGATCCTGCAGCATACCAGATTCGCGAGATCAAGGGTCAAATTTCCAGAATGTCGGAACAGGTCGGCGGTGGTGTCTATGATATCTCCATCACAGCAGATAGTCTCGAAGTCGGATTCCGTTGTGCCTCTTGTCTCGTTTGCACAGCCAAACTTGCCCAGATCTGCGAACGCGCCTTGCCTGAGGTTGTGAACGCACCAGTCTCCAATGGCGCCGGATGGAACTGCCGTGGTAATGGAGGCCATACTTGAACGCTTGAGCAGGTTAAGTGCGTCAGCCTCAAGCTCAAGTCCAATGCCAGCAAATATATATATGCAGCGAGGTTTGAAGGAGAGAAGTGCAACGCAAAAGAGACTCTGGTTCGCAAAATGTCAAAGGATTCGTTTTCATTTCACTAGTTCTAGTGCCAGCAATGCTCCGCGGATCCTTTTGCCTTTCGCTGCCTGCATGTCTACGAGGCACCAGCGTCTTTTGTGTGACCGAGTTAAGGTCATAGCTGCCTGCTCCCAAGTTGATGGCGGCATGATGCAGGCAAGTCTGACTGATAGTGAGGTGGTAATGGAGACGGTACGGACGCCAGGAGAAGAGGTTGTGGCGCTACGGAGAGCAAAACGCAGATGTACGCCAAAATATGCAAGGTATCTCTGCGGGTCAACCATACACATCACCTCGCCTTTCTCCCTCAGCTCGGGTAACCCATTGGTCTTGCGAGCTTCCCAGCATTGCTTCGTCCCCCAAATGAGAAAGAGCATGGCACAGTCGGGCAGCTGCGAACAGTTGATATCTGCCGTGAAAGGGAATCCATTGAAGACATTCGCAGGCGCCGAGTCGCTGGAAAGACACAGTGCGGTAGTCCTCTTATCATTCGATGCACCGGCCCAGTGCCTGAAGCGGCGCGATCTCTCCAGGAAGCGGAGTAGGAAGCAGAGAGAGACGCTTGCGACGCTCCTTCTGTACACATCGGATTGCGCCCTGTCCAAGTCCAGCAGATGCCACCATACCTGATCGTGCATCAACACAATCTAGAAGCTGAACGACGAACGCTCCTGAGGAGCATGTTCGAGCATCATGTGGCGGCGCACCGTCAAAGGCACCTGAGTCTGGCCGTGCCACAAAGGACATACATGTTTGCTTGCAAAGGTATACGTTCGCTCGCGATGTTGCAGCACGGCTTAAAGCTTGATCGATTGCCGTGAATATCTGCTGTGCTCACCACACGAACCCAAAGACATTATGATAGCAGAGGTTTACTTGGCTGACCCAGGATACGAAGAGCACCAACGCATAGGTACGATTGATATCAAACCCGACACCTCTTTCCACGACCTTGGCGAAAACATCACAAATTGCATCCTATCTGCCTGTCAGAACAGCCACAATTTCAGCGATGTGTTCAACCACGAAGTCGAGACGCGAACTGCGTCCTTGATTGCCTCAGGAGACAATAGGCCTCCCCTGTTTCGATTCTCAACCACTATGACAATCCTGGGCGACAGCGGGAAGGTTCTGGGCAGAGTCGCAATGAACATGCCTTACTGGAAGCGATTTGATAGCATGAAAGACTTTTGCAGAACCGACATTCAAGCAATTCCGAAGATGCGCGTCAACATTAACTTTACTTCGGAGCCTGTTGGCTCGGATGAGAGTCCACCAGACGGACTGGCCTTTGTCCTTCGTCCACTTGAGAGGCGCAACGACGAGTATATTCGAGTTGGCCACATTCAAGCTGGCCCAGACCTCAAACCATTTGCCATTTCGCGACGCACACAGGGCACTATCCCGGCAAAGCATTGCATCCTGGCCAAAGTTTCCTCGAGCAACCCCGCTGAAACAGCCGAAAAGCTGCTCCTCAGCACGGCTTGGGAGATTGACGGCATAGCGAACACGATTGGCGATCCAGGTCTGAACAACAGCGTCTCATACGGATCGATTCATAATTGGGGAAAGGGCTTGTTCAGCGGCTTCAAGGGAACAATCGGAGAACATGGAAGACTGGCTGACGAGACGGATCTCGGACGTCGAGTGAATCATGTGCATAATCAACACCTTGCAGCTGACAGAACAGCGCGTGTGGCTGGTCGAACACCGCTACGACAACTGTATCACGCGCCGATCCTACCACGCATGACTCTCATGGAGTTCGGTCCAAATTCGCTCGGCAATACCAGTGTTACAGCATTTGCTGCCAATGTCGATTGCCACGTCGTTGTTCGTGTGGTATACCATACCGAAGACTTTTTGACCGACCATGAGACGATACGCTATCCGCAGACCGCTCAGTTCAAGATCGCCGGAGCTGCAACTATGCAGATCCTCGAAGACAATCTGTTTACATCTTACACGAATGATGCCCAGAGAGTCCAGCAGCCTGTTGACAAATTCCGGGGTCGAAGTGACGATGAGACATGGCATTGTCAGTGGTTCATTCTGCCGCGTACTGACAACCTCCAGCTGATGCACAAGGTATACGATATGACCGCCACCGTTGCGAGCTTTGTGGACACGACCAAGTCCTCGGACAAGGTGTTTGTGTACACTGAATGTCACATCATGCGTTCTGATGTGATGGAAGAGATTGGCAGCGGATTTGGATGAGTGTTGGCACAGGAGGAGTCGGATGGATATCGCTAGGGCAGAAGAATGAAAATCATAGAGAACTTCGGTTTTCGCTTGATGGTAAGAGCTACAATCAGTCCCTGTTCGCGTGCTGGCTAGCCTGGCTGACGATTTGCATCAGCAATGTGGAAGTGTCCAAGAATCGCATTTATGGCTGCCGGCTTTTGGACGAATTCCAGGTATTGTGCTTCTGGTGACATATGAATGTCTAACTCTGTTCGTCGATAGCAGTACTAGATTACCAGAGTCGGTCACTCGCCGAGAACGTGCTTTATACCACTTTACTTCACTTCAGTTTCCGGTGTGTTTGCGGCACTAGGGCGCTCACGAAATAGCTGAGCTCTTTAACACTGATTTGGTTCGGGAGCGATATGGAGAGTCACCAAGAGACAAGCCGACAGTTCCACCCATGCCCTCAGATGCGTTGCACGATCGAGATGCTGGAGGTCAATCACGGAAACAAAGCCGAATGTATAAATGGCAGAATGGAATCAAAATCAATGCAGAAGCACAAGGATGAGGCTCGTATCTACCAGAACAGCACAGATCCCGGCATTGTCATGCGAGTCATTCTCTCAAAGGAACGCTCTCCCGTGCAAACATTTTGTTTGCCAACTCATGGAGGTCTATATAGTGCCTCCAACCGGTGAGTATGTCTGAGCTACACTACCGGATCAAGCAGGAATCATGCCTGAAGTGTGCTGGTACATCTTTCCGGTCGGGACCGCCGCACAGCGCGAGGAACGTCTTCTGGGCGACATTGATTTTGAGCTCAATGAGCCCATTTCCCATTTGCTAACCAAGGTCAAGGACGTTATCGCGAGGCGCAATGAAGAGGGTGCTTTTGCCAATACGGAGGTTCGTGCCAGGGTCAAGCATGCAGCGACTCGTCTTGGGTCTGATAGCAGTAAGATACCAAAGTTCAGCTTCAAAGTGACACTATACAACTTGGATGAGCATCGCAACGTTCTGGGCCGTGCAAATCTGAGTTGGGCAGATTGGCAGCGCTTCGAACGACTTTGCGACTTCAGCCGGGACCCAGAAACTCTCGACAAAGCGCGCATCTCAATCCAAATTGGTTTCGAGTCCGAAGATGAGAGTCATCCCATAGACACTGGTATTTCATTCGATGCCAGTAATTCGGCCCTTTTCGTTCCTTACCTTCCAGGCCTGGCAGACTCCTACATCCGGGTCGGCACAGTGCAACCTGGAAATGCGAAGCCAAACACTACAGGATATTTCAATCTATTGAACAGCAAAGCTGGAGAGGTGGCGAAGACGCACATGATCCTCGCCAAATTGGAACAAGGCAAAGCACGACAAGTAGCTGACAACCTCTTCGCCGTAAGTGCTTGGCGAATCGATAACATGGATATCGGCAGCATCGACGACAGCACAAAAACCAATCTCGAAGAAGTCTGTGTTCAAGGTACAGGTCTATTTAGTCCATTTCAAGCCTCTGGAAAAGAGGACAGAACAAGTCTGGATGGCTTGGTTGAACAGGAATATCAGCATCAGGACGAAGTCGCCAGAGGCCTGGCAATTCCTAAGCATCTGGGCGACAAGAAGTATGCGATGAAGTTGCCCCCAATGACTCTCAACAAGTTCAAGCCGGAATTGATCGGCAACAACCTAAACTGCACTTTCGCCAGCAAAGTCAAAGCTCGTGTTGCTATCCGTGTCGTCTACTACATGGGCTCACAGAAGGTAGATCACAAAACACTCTATCCGCAGTCGATGCAAACTGCGATCGCCCCGGACACGAACTTCAAGGAGCTTGAGGACACATTGTTCCAGGCCTTCAGGACGGAGGAAGCTGCAGCTGGCCAGCCTCCTGACAGGTATCGAACGGGTCATATGTGGACCGAGTGGTGGATCATGTCACGTCCAGAAGACAAGAATAGGATGTATCAGGTTGAGAACAAAGAGACCACAATTGCCACCTATGTTGCTGGCGCGGAGGGATTGAGAGGCAATGTGCACTTGTACACTGAGTGCCACATTCGTTCAGAGCTCTACGACTATGATAAGATTGGCAACGGGCTCAATTGAGAGTAAAGCAGTGATCGAGGCTACGATTGTGTAGCAGGGTTACGGACAGGCCGAATTTTGAGACAGAAGCAACGTCAAGTAATGCGTCGCAATGTTTCTCGACATGCTCCACATTCTGTAATGCTAGTTACGACATTTATGCTAATGTCTGGGCGAAGCAGATCTGCTTCAGTCAATGAATCTTGCGCTCCTTGCGAGACTCCTGCCGCGACTGGCACGGTGTGGCCCCTCAGCCAACCAATTCGACGACTATCACACCTTTTCAGTGCCTACCTGAACCCCTTCAATGAAAGCTCGCGATCCCAGGCCTTCGGTGTCATTCCCATTATCCCATTGCCCCTTTCCACTTTCGAGCACAGTTTGCGCACGTGACGCAACTCATGTCTTCCGCCATTCTTAACGCTTCTGAAACGCCATGTCATTCAGCACCGTCGCACTGCGCATCTCGCAGCTTGCTCGTAGCCTCGAGAACGGAGACCTCGTTCGTGTTGTATGGATATGTAACTCTTGTGAGGTGAACCACGCCGAGCTCTCCGGGTGCAGTCTTGACACCTCTAGCCCGCAGCTCCGGCAGAACATTATTTCTGATGTGCTTGAGTTGCTGCTTTCTAGCGTAGAAAATGTAAATCTCGCGAAGCATGTTGGCTGCTGCCGGTCCAATGGTGTCAAGCCATCGAAAAACACGATTCTCATCAGAAGCATTGGCACTGAAGAGCCGCACCACGAATGGATGGTTGCCATAGAAGATGGGTAGAGTGTCTTCTCGCACCTTCTTACTGACCCTAGTGAGGCCTGGCTGAGCACCCGTCATCTGGTAGCAAATTAGGGATTTCCTTGGTGAAGTCGCTCTTGTCGTGTACCGAGCGAAGTTCTCGACGCAGGTTCTAGGACCATAGTTGGCGGTATCGAATGTGGGATCACCGTTCACGAAATAAGCCGCCGCTTTCCAGTCGCGGAAGCCATCCCAACTTGCAAAGCTGCAGTGTTCGCCATCTCCGCAGCCGTGAACCACTGGGTGGGCGTCGGCGGTATAGTCGCCACAAACGGTGTGTCGTGCACACGAGCGCCTGTTGCGATCTGGCTCTTCGTAGAATTTGAGGCAACCAGAAAGTTGATAGATGCGATTTCTCAGCTCTGCCGGTAGCGACTCGAATGTGGTCTTATCATCGTCGCCGACAGGAGTTTGAGCGATTTCTGAAGCAGCGGGAGTGTGTGCGGTGGTGTTGTGCGCCGACATCATTGGATCAAGTCGCTTCATAGGAGTGTTGACTTCTGAAGATCGCAAGATGGAGTTGAGGTGCTCAGTCGGCGTGATGAGAGTGAGTCAGTCGCTTCTGTTTGGCAAGCTTGAGAGCTTTCCAAAAGCGCGCCAAGCTTTCTGTATCACCGTTTGTGAAGCTGAAGCTATGACTGTTTCGTCCGCCACTGAGTCAGATTTTTGTGAATGTTGAAGGCGGTATGTAAGAGAAAGCAGAAGTTCTACTTACAGTGGCCGTTCACACCGGTATCAGCCCCACCTTCCTCCTATATGCATTCACAACAGCCTTGTCCGGAAAGCTCGCTAGAGGTTCCCAAGTGTGTTCCTTCCACCCTACCCACTTCACTTTGTAGAGCATCGTCTGTGGCTTTCCAGGATGCGTTCGAGAATCACTCATGTGATGCGCCAAGATTGACTCGATCTCCCATCCTTCATCATCATCATCCTCTTCACTCTCTTCCTCACTGGACTCCACTTGCTTCTGTGGCTGTGCGATGCTCGGCATTGGTACGCGAGTGGTTTCTACCTGAGCAACACTCACGGGCTGTTTTGAGCGCTGTATTTTCGTGTCTGCGCTTTCAGCATTCTTCCTTTCTTCTTCCAATCGCTTGTGATAGTCCCGAACTGTGCTTGGATCCATGAAGCTGTCGGAAGGCTCCCACGTCAGTTCTTCGCTACCTTCCCATTTAGTATGATAGAGCACAACTTGTTTCCGACCGGGATGAGACTTCGGATCTGACATTCGGTGGCCGACGATAGCCTCGACGATCCACTCATCATCGTCTAGCTCTTCTTCGTCACTTTCATTGTCTGCGGCTTCCGATGGAGCCATCGGGTTTACAATGCTGGTTTTCACCTGGCCTTGGTTAGGCTTCGCGACTTGTTCGGAGTCCTCAGATTCATCATCCGAATGAGCGCGTCGTCCAGACGCTTTGAGGAAAGAGGCAAGAGTAATTGGCTCGGCCGAGGAATCAGAAGAGTCGTCAGCACTGGTTTCGGCCTTCGTAGGATGTAATATGGAAGTTTTTGGTGTAGCCTGGGACTTCGATGCAGAGACTGGGCGATGATTCTCGCTATCATGAGCCAGGTCGTCTGACCCAGATGTGTCCATTCGGACTTTTGCTGCAGATGAAATCGGTCGCGATCTCGCAGGCGTGCCACGAAAGGGCATACGGACGGAGCTGCTAGACAAAGGTCGGGATTGTGATCTGTCGTCCGAAGACTCCGACGCAAGCTTGATGCGTTTCGACCCATGTTCCTGCGAGATGCTCATCTTTCTCATGGCAGGGCTGACAAGATCTCGAGCGCTTGTAGAAGCTTTCTTCTCCTCGGCCGGGTTGTAACGCCAGCCAAGAGGCATCAATTCATGGGTAATTGGATGGCGTCTCCGACGTGGTCTCTTGTGGTCAGAATCTTTCTCCACCGACTTTGTAGCATCCAATGGTAATAGTTCTCCAGTCTTCGGATCACGTTTTCTTCTTCGGCGCTTGGGCAGCTGCATCGCTTCAGGTGCTGGTGATCGAGCGACTGACGATATCGCATCCTCCTCGGAGTCACGCATATCGACGTCCTCACCATGGTCACTGAGCGGCATCAATTCACCAGTGACAGGGTCTCGCTTCCGTCTCCTCCTTCGCTTGGGTCCATCGCCACTAGGCTGGGGTATGTCCTCATCGCTCAAAGGCATAAGCTCGCCTGTCTCTGGGTCACGCTTTCGTCGCCGTCGACGCTCGTCCGGTAGCTCAGGCTTCTTGAACAAATGAGTGTATGTTGGTCGAGCGCGGCCATGGCGGCCCTGTGGAACATCGCCTTCATCGCTTGACTCATCCTCATCACTACCCACTTCTTGAAAGAGGATGATTCCTTTCTGCTTAGCTTTCTCAGCTTGCTTGAGACGCTTTCTCTCCTTCTCAATTTCAGCCGCTGCCCGAGCAATCTCTAGCGCTTCGGCTTCCTCTTTGAATTGCTCATTCTCGTAGCGCTCCAGCTCCAGCGGCGAAACATAGTCTAGTATTTCCCAGAGCTTGATACCGTTGACCTCAGTGTCGCCGACCGCCAGCGTATACACTGGTATTTGACCGAATTCGGCCACACGGCCAATGATACGACCATTTCGAGGATTGACATCCGATGGCTTGACTGGTAGAGGTTCGTCACCATACATGCGACGTTCCGGTCCTCTGCCGATAGCTTTGATGGGTGACTTCCTGATCAGAGGCACATCCAGCACGAGTTGCTTCTGCTTGATTGTAGATGGCTCATTTAACGCCAGAGAGCTTTCCAGTGATGGCGGCATGTTGAACTTGAGGCAGTATATTGCTGCCATCAATCAGGAATTGTTGGTAATGTCGGCTTCTAGTGTCGCGTGCTGTGAGCGCGGCATACCAGTCCATCAAGAGCTCACGATATATGCAGCGCAAGGAAGGCAGCCGTGACAAGAAATATGTGTGTCTGGTCAGGCAAGAAACGCGTTGGCTTGAAGTGAAGGCGCGGATGTGCTAGCGCGCTCGCCAGCGGGTCGTACCGCAGTACGAATTGCCCCTGTCATTCCGCCGTCTCTCCCTCACCAAAGTACATGCTCTCTTCCTGTCCGCAACTTGAATCCATCAGCGCGGCCATGATGATGGCACGGAGCTCACCAGCGTTCCCAAAATGTGAGCAACAAGGTAAAGTCTCACGCAGCTGGTGGGCAGCTCCTGGCACACCTTCAGACAGCACGTCTGTCTACGCAACCGGCCACGGTATGGAGGTTCAATTTGTCGACGATCTGACACCACAATTAAGTGAGCATGGGGATAGGCTCACTGGAACTGCAAGCTCGAATGCAATAAGGCTCTCATGACATTGTGGATCTTCGCTCGACGGCTTGGACTCCCAATAAGGTTTGAGATTTTGAGGACATGTCCTCACAGCCTGATTTCTCTCAGTACATATGTCACAGTATGCTCTCTTCTCTGCCCATATGCTTAGGACCAAATACTGCTCGTCTCCTTTCACAGTACGCACAGAACTGCGCCACGCTCGCATCAACGTCCAGAACAAGCAGTCGATCCCGGCTTCTATCTGCAAAGAACAGCAGGACCGGAAACCACATTTCAAAATCTTGCCGAATTTTACTCCGCCAGTGTCATCCAAAATGGATACTCAAGCGAATTCCTTGCCCTCACGCGAAGAATTCCTCGCCAATCTGGACCGCAGCGTCTCAACAGAGTCCATTACTTGCGGCATCTGCTTCCAGGATACAACCGCTTCTCGCGAGGCGCTTCAAAGCTCTGCATGTCAAGATAAAAGGCCAGAGCGCACCGTAGTCGCTCACGACAACCACAAATTCGGGAAGCACTGTATCACGGAATGGCTGAAATCGAACAACTCCTGCCCGCTCTGTCGCAAACAGCTCTTCACTACGCCCAAGCCAGAATCAATCTTCGACGAGGCTGACCACATCTTACCCGTTGACCCACCGGCACTAATCGTAACCGTCAGAGAAGGTCAGAGACACCATATCGTCCCCGTACTGACCACGGAGGAGGCCGAAGCAGGAGCCTTAGACCCAAATCCAGAAATCGCAATCATCCAATCAGAAATCTTGGCACACCAAAGGATCCACAGGCGTATGCACGCATATTTCGATGAAATGGATCGATTGGAACTCATGGACTATGCCATGGCGCAGCGAATCAAGGAAGTCGGTTTCTGGCACGCTGGAGGCTGGAGGTTGGTCGGACCTTACCTGTCATTGACCAAGATCGCTATTGGACTGAGTTGGCTGTGCTTCCGCATGTCAATATCGCGGGTCCAGCGAGTGGGAGGATGGTCATGGAATCGTCGCCCATCGTTATGCAGTAGGGTTTTCGATTTCCTATTTTTCAACTTGGGACGACGGGGCCTACCAGCAAGAGTCTTAGTACAGCCTTTTGGCCTGTTCACGGGACATCTGCGGCAATGAAGCAGAGTTCAATTTTGATAACTCTGCGAACAGGCTGTACTGTAAGCAGCAATGTGGACGCTCTGCGCTTGATGCTCGAGACTAGACAGCTGTCTGCAACCTACGGACCTTCGCGCGTATTGTAAAGCGGAGTCATCTGTGTCACTTCCCGGATAGTGTAGGGAAAGGAAAGGAGGAGTGGATATGACCATCAGCAGTGGATCTCGCGATCGAGAGTGTTGTCTGACAAGACAAGCCATCTTTGGGCAACAAAATATGTACACAATCCCAATACTATGTTTGCGAGAACGCTATCAGTCTCTTGCCATCCCATCCCATGTGCTCCAACGCTGTCCCAGTAGCTGGCTGATGTAGCCGCCGATAACCTTCGCGCCTTTGAAATCAATTATTTTGCCAGCCCGAGCTATGCAAATGGTAAATGTCCGATGGTCTGTTGATGCCATCTTTATCCTCGCGGGCTCTGCTCAAGAGCCAATTCTCTACCAGGTCTCCGCAATGTATTGACCTGCTTCTTTCTTGCCCTCCCAGAACTGCTTCGCAGTCTCATAATCGAGGTTGCCCTTATCCATGGCGACATCGATCAAAGCGTTCTCCACACCTTCGCCCATGCCTTTACTAGAGCCACACACGAAGATGCGGCCATCGATCGCATTGACAACGTACCAAACGATGTCAGCCTGGTGACGAACTTCGTCCTGGACGTACTTGGCGACCTTGTCTTTCTTCTTTGGATCAGCCACCACAGGTGTCTCGCCATCAGTGTGTTCCTCTTCGACAACACCGGCATCGTCTTCCGAAACTGGCGGCAACGTCGTGGCGCGTGACTGCACGACCTTCTTGATGTCCTTTTCGTGATCACCTAGCTCGCCACGATAGATCTCGTCGAGCATGCTGTCGCGAATGCCTTGAATAAGCCAGATCTTGTTGGCACAGTTGGCGTTCTTAAGTCGGTTGAGGATGAAGCCACGGAAAGGCGCCATACCAACACCGGCACCAATGAGCACCATCGGGCCATCACTGACAAATTTCTTGGACAGAGGATTCGCCATTAAACCGCGGAACATGGGTAGGTGAAGATTTGCTCGTCGACCTCCTACTCCTGGTCGCAGACAGAAGCCCTTTGCCTCAGACTCCTTTTGCGCCTTCTCGTCGGCCTCGATGAATTTCATTGCTAACCTCTCCATAAAACCAGAGCCAACACCAGTGCGTTGATTTCCTTTGAAGTTTGCTGTTTCGTGAATGGTCACTGCCATCTCGATCAGACGTCGCCCTGCAAGACCTTCGCGTGCTGAGGAAACGTGCGGGTCGTTGGACAAGGAATAGAATCTTGGCATGAGCTGGTTGAGGACGCTGCAAAGATACTCAAGCGGCGGCTTCGATGACGGAAAAGCGTGAAGGAGCTGCTGCAATGTGATGTGTGGTCCTGTTCTCAGATCACAGAAAGTTGCTTGACCTTGCGCGCTGACCAGGTATTCGAGAATCTTCCTCTCATTCGGCTCCGACGCATACTCGGCCAGCAGTCGTATCAATGGCTTGGTCGGTGCAACTGAAGAAATGTCAACGGTCCAGGTGAGCACTTCTCTCCGTGTGGTAACAAGCTCTCTTGATTCCTCCTCGCCCCAAATGGTTGGCCATCGTCCCTCGGAAGTATGTAATCGTATGGCCTTGTCTCGTTGGAAGCGCGGTATGCCAAGCTGGTCCATGATGTCTTCGACAACAGCAGGATCATTGGGCGGACATATTCCAATTGCACCTCCAACCTTGAAGTCAACACCACCCTCCTCAGGATAGTCCGTGACATCGATATCGAAATGGAAAGTCCGCTTTTCGGCACCAGGCTTGGTCAACTCCCGAGCACCGTACAGCGGCGCATTGAAGATGCTGTAAGGTGGATGCGGCTTCATGTACTCTGGAGGATATTCGTTGACTTCGTCGACGTCATGCTTGTGCAGTGCTTCGCCTGGAAATTTCTCGGTGATCGATTGCCGCCGTATTGTGCCAAAGCGTACTTTCTGGTATGGCATTTCCGGGAGCTTGGTCAATTCTGTGTCTAACGATAGTGACCGCAAGTTGAGACTGAGAAATCTGTATGCGTCATTTGCAGGTGTGATGATCGGTGCGAAGGCGACCTCATCTGTGTGAAGTGGCAAGGACTCAATCATGCAGCAGCCCTCGCCACAGCAGTACTTCTGCAAGAACTTGGTGCCACTACCAGAGCCAATGAGTCTCCGAATGTCGTCGACATTTGAGGCGTATGTAGTGCTTGCTCTTCTCTTTCGCGTTCTTGAAGGCTGGCTTAACGTGATCTGCTCGCCAAGCGAAAGCTGCTTCACGCCCTTCAATGCATCTTCTGCTAAGTCACTCGGCTCAGTAAGCGGAGTGGACGGCGCTTCTGAGTCGCTTGTATTCGTGTCGTCGGTGTAGTGAAGGCTTTCTCCACTTGATCGCGGACTCGGGGCGTAGAGCATGTTGCTCAATTTGATCTTGTCTTCCAATGGGATGTCCATGGACGGGTCGTTGACAGGTTCTATAGGGATTGGGTTGTCCGGGTTGCTCGTGGAGGAGTATGGAATATTCTTATGACGATGCGATTCTCTGCCGAAGTGCGAGAAACTGTGGCGGCGAGGCCCAGAGGCCTTTTTGAGTGAAGTACTCATGGTGTGGTAGAGAAATGTAGAGCACAAAAGATCGACAAGCGCTGTTCTGTGCTCTGGTAAGTAATTGTCAGGACATTGGTAATACAGGGAATAGAGAGTGGTTGTGTAATAGGGTACAATCGTGAAGAACGAAGTCACCGAGACGCAGGCCGAAGGTGGGCTGAGGGGATTGGCAATATCCTAAGTTTCGGCAGAGCATTTGCGTCAGGCACGGCAAAAAGGCCGCCAGAGGACATTGAGTGAACCCTGTGCGGTTTGGTTTGGTTGGTCTCTGGCTTTGTCACCACCACTTTCGCGGTCGCAGTGTTCGCAGTGTTCCGCCTCGGAAGGACTGCGCAGTGATGTGTTCGGCCTGTCGCTGCGGCGAACTCCACCGGCACATCTCGATATCATGTGCTGCTGACCCGCAGGACTGACTGATATTGATGATGCGATAGGAAGCCGGAAATGCGCGCTGCTGGCATTGTTCGGCGTTGGTGGGCAGTGGGGAAAGGGACGGCGGCACTCACCAAAGATTGGCTCGTCGAAGTCCAGTTGCGTTCTCGGCGGCGAGAAGTGGCGAGGCACTGGATCTGATAACTTCAGATTCGATCTGATAAAACGCCCCGAGGAATGCGTCTTGGAAATGCGTCGGACGCCGCGCGTGGTACGCAACAAAGCACAGGCGGAATTTCGCGTTCGAACACAGACACAAAGCAGCGGTGTCGGTAGTATTATCCTGCTGCTGACCAGCGCACGCAGGTACGAGATGTACGATGAGGCGTGAGAGGAGTAATGGGGAACGCAACAACTTGCACAGGTCGAAGTCACAGGCCACAGGTGGTGCTTCTTTCAAACGCGAGCAGGAGAAAAATGGTTCGAGAGCCTCGGACGCTCTGATGCGATTGACCCACCGAAATCGGGATGATCGGCAGCGCCGCTTTCACGCGTCCAAGAATTGCCCAAGAATTTCGCTGCGGAACCTTTTCCTTTTTGCGTGTGCAAAGACGAGCATGGGTCGCGCCTGTGCACTCATCATACATAACAATTTGGTGAATGTTTGCGTGGTAAGTATTGCCAAGTTGCGCTTCGTTCTCGCTCTCCTTCGCTCGCAGGCGGCTGAGCTGATCGCGTCGCTCTCCGGCCAGTTTCAGCAAATGCGACTGCAAGAACAGAGTTCTGCTGCCTCAGTATATATACTCAAGACTGTTCGAGGTTTGTTTGCATGGCGTCGGAAAGTCGCTGCGATAACGAGAGTATCTTGGCGTTAGCAGCAAGCCTTCGGTTTCACTTCGTTGCCTCGGGTCTCCTTTTATCAATCTACTTTTGCGACGCGTTCCGGGCACTGCTCTCCTGACGGCAGAAGCTAGCCTTAAGGCCGCATTATTTCTCTGTCAGGTGATTACGGCAGTTGTAATTGCTGAGGTGCTCTACTGAGTTCCTTTGGTGGTAGAGAACTTGCGACTCCGCTACTGGAACACATTGCGCAAGTGTATTTTGAAGCCTTGCAGCAACTTGCACAGGACCATCATCAAGTTTGCTGCTCTCGTTAACACTGTGCGGCCAACGTGATTGAAGCAACATTGGAGAGCCACAGTCCACTCAAGTCGATCGCCAAGACACTCTGGTTCCTGCTTCAACTTGGAGCGTTGCAACACCAGCACTCAAGGTGCGATTTACGAAGGACCGCAGCGCAGTGTACAAAAATGTGCAAGACCACCGGACTAAGTAAGATCGAGTGAATACAAGGGCTCATATCTCGTCACTGCGACCATAGACAACCTCAAGGCTTGCACTAACCACGAGGTCAAATGCTGCGCCGACTGTCTGGCTGCTATCATTGTCACATGTGGCCGTCTTGACCGGGGAATTGCGATGTCTCCCCAAGGTCAGCATATTTCCAGTGGACCAGAACGCATCAGCCCATCAGCATGAAGTGTCCTGTGCTGCCCACATGTACCTGGCCAGGTACCGGAAGACTGCATGGGAATCATGAGGGCCACCAGAATTTGAGATCTTTGCACTCGACAGCGGAATTGGTCCCATGAAGCCGGACAATTCCCATGACGGCCACTACTAAAATTGGTAGCCAGAAGGCAATGTTCAAAGTGATTCAGTTGTGAACAGGTGACATTCCTAAACATCTCACGAATGTCTGCCCTAAATTCACTTCGAGCCTCTACTTGCTCTCCAGATCTTCCACCTTCTCAGTGCCGTTCATATGATTCCTGGTAGCCTTCTCAGCATGACCGCCAGAGATGACTGAGCTTCTCCTCCTCTCGACCTCTTGTGCCTCTTCAGTCTCATCATACTCGATAAGAAGCTCTCCATTCTTGCCAAATCTGTGTGGCTGCTTCTTTGCCACGCGCACAACATCGAAGGCACCCTTGAAGCCGTGAACCTTGTGGAAGATCTCGTCCATCTCCTCGAGCGATCGGTAAGCAGTCTCTGGGAAGAAGAAGTAGACGCATGGAACCATGAAGGCGTTGATCACGGCGAAGACTGTGGATCAGGTTAGCGTTATGCATGGCAGAAGTGCCGGGTCGCTATGGCTTACCCGTGTAGGTATTGTACTTGATGTTCGCGAACGCAACAGGCGTAACCATCACGACCATGCTAAAAGGGTAGAAGCATTAGCAGATGTTCTAAGCGAGGAAAAGCCGTTTGTAACCAATGAATCGAATGGCCTTTGAGTGAGACAAGAGGGCTGTGAGGCGGGGGTGTGCATGGTGAAGGCTTCTGTCCTTTGGTTTACTCACAAGTTGAAGATCCAGTTGGCTGTGGTCGAAATAGCGTTGGCTGGCGCACGGATCGACAGAGGAGTGATCTCAGCTGGATACAACCATGTCATTCCAAGCCATCCGATGGCGAAGAAGGAGTTGAAGACGAAAAGGAAGACGGCAGCTGCAATACCGTACTTCTGGCTGTTGGGGTTGTCGGTGGGCACTGAGGTTGTGCCTGCAAGAATTGCCATCGAAGCTGCTTGACCAGCTGCGCCGAACAACATCAGCTTTCTTCTGCCGATTTTCTCGATAGTGAAGATCGCGATCCAGGATGCCATGAAGTATTCAGTGCCGTTGAGTGCAGCCAAGAGTCGAGACAGGAATGGTGAAAGCCCAATGCTGTTCTCGAAGATCGTTGCGGCGTAGTAGGTGATGATGTTAATACCGGAAATCTGCTGGAACATTTCTGCTAGATCGTTAGCGGCATATCTCACTGCATCAAGAGAGCGTCTTACGGTTCACGTATCCCAGGCATGTTCGGTGGAAGTTGCGGTTGCGGTTGAACTTGAAGCAGTCTGCGAAGCGACCCTGAGCCATCTCAAAGACAGTGTCCTTGACAGCCTTGAACTCGCTCTGAATCTTTGGGTCGTCCTCAGGAAGATCGCTCAATGCGCAGAGCACATCCAGAGCCTCAGCCTCCTTGCCCTTCAAGATGAGCCATCGTGGCGACTCAGGAAGTCCTGGAATCAATGCAAGGATGAATAGCGCAAGGACGATTTGGAACGCGATGGGGAATCGCCATGATATGGTCGATGGCTCCAGAAAGGAGAATCCCAGATCAATCCAGTAAGAAATCATGACACCAAAGACGATCAGAGATCCTTCGATCATAACCATTTGGCCTCGGCGATGGGACTTGGATGTTTCTGATTGCCATGTCGGTACAGTTGATGTGTTCATGCCATTTCCAAATCCGGTGATCAGACGAGACGCGATGAGTTGACCGAGACTGAACGAAGAGCATTGGATGGCCGCTCCGATCACCATGATAGCAGAACCGACCATAATCGTTCGTTTTCGTCCAAGCATGTTGCCAAGCCAGATAGTTGCCACTGCGCCGAAGAAGCATCCTAGGGTGTAGCCACCGACTGTGATACCCTGGATGTTGGAGACCTGACTAGCCGTTTGGCCTGCTGGTGGATGCTGAACATTGATTTGGGGAAAGGTTCTCAAGAATGAACCGAGTGTAAGCAACCCTCCCATTACACCCTGTAAAGACTTGTCAGCCTTGGCTCTGCAAAGCATTGCTTGTCTCGTTTTCATTTCACCTGGTCATATCCGAAAAGCGCGAAGTCGACACCGGCGACCACGGCAATGGCGATATTGAGCTTCGTGCCCACGAGTCCGTAAAACTTCTTGCCCATCTTGTCGACGCTGATTACCAGCTCCAAGAATCTCTCAGGAAAACAAGATCAAAGCTTAAGGAAAAGAAGGAAGAGACAAGACTTCCTTAAGTCAAATCTCATCTATACCAAGCGCGCTAACAGTTAGCACTCTGGACAGCTGAACGGGCTGCTCCAACAGGCAAACCGGCTGATCTCTACCAACAAGGAGCAGGACGGTACATTCGTCACTCTGGCCACCACGCGGCTCGCGCGTGCAAACATCTGTTAGCGGTTACTGAAGGACCGAGCACTCATTCGTCGAATGTCACTGGTCCTGCGGTAAGAAGGTTAGACCTTTTGTGGCGCCGCTCGCGGAGGAGCTGCGGAGAACTTGGGGCCCCCGATCATCTTGCATGTCTGGATGCCGAAATCCTACAGGCGTCAGCGGCGTGGCAAGTGAGTGGCCGAAATTGAGGCGCCGGCGACGATTTATGCAGGCATCTGGTGTCGTGAAAGTCATCGTTCATCCTTCATCAGCACACCCGAGTGTGCATGTGTTCCGGAATGCGGCAAGATGGAAGGAGTAATGTTGTTCGATCAGATTTTGGGCTGGGGAAGACATCGAAGCTGTTCGGCCAAGAGTGAGATCGGCATCGTCATTTGAGTTGCGTCCACGTGATCGACATCCTGGCATCCTGGTCTACAGGCTCCGGACGCGAGACGTCTTCCTTCACTCTCAGCTGGTCTTCGCGTTCCTGCTCCATCGTCTTGTTGACAACGATGCTCACCGGCTCGTAGGACGTGTGCAAACGATTTGCGTAGGCAGTTCGTGCGTCGAATCTTGTTTACGGAAGGCCTCACCTGGTACGGGCTGGGCGTAGCACAGCATGACCGAAACCAGGACTTCCGAGCGAGACCAGACCTGCGCCATCGCGTGACTGCAGTGATGGCGAGAGACGCCATATCTCACTGGGGGTGTACTTTCGAAGTGCAGTAAAGGAGCGTCAAAAAGGTCTGGAAAAGGATATATGGCTGGAGCGAACACCACAAAATGAGACGCTCAGTGGGTTTTAATACAAGGGGTGTCCAATTGTCGGCGAAGACTCGGACAGAAAGCAGGTCAACTCGAGAAGCCGCTTGGAGTTTGATCGCATGCAAGTGGTATCGGCCGCAGAGCGCAATCCAAAGGACCGACGAGGACGCATATGGAGAAAGATGAAGCATTTTGGTTCAGTATTCCCAACACGGAGCACAAAAGGTAGGGAAAGGGTGATGGAGGGTGCTCACAGTGCCTAAGTTGGACTCTCCATCACACCTGCAGCCTACCTCTAGACACACGCCAGTCAAGGTGTCGACTTCTCTGAAAAGGGTAAAAGCGCGCTCTGCTGCGCTCTGCTGCGCTCATATCGCTGAAAAACTCGGGGCGAAAGTCAGCTTCGCAGGCGAGCGGTATACAACAGCTCGACGTCGAGTTACTGGTCGGGCAGAGCAAGAGACAATCATCCAGGTCAGCTTGGCCCAAGTGGCTATCCTGAATGCATGGCATTAGTCCAGCTGACACTCGATACAGCATGTGTAGCTCAGCAAACGTCCACTGACAATGTTTCAAGTCGTGATGAGGATCTCCTGCTTCAGTGCCTTACACGCGCACGCTCCAGCAACAGGGCCTGCTTGACAATTCTCGATTGAACAGTATTACGCTCTCTGATCATCATTATATTGCGTATCATTATCTTACAAGAACGACCTAGACTTTGCCAGGAATTTCTTCCAGATGCTGAACGAAACCTCAGACACCCTTCTTGTGAACGTGCCCGACATTGTCTGCAGCACCTCATTTCAGCCGATTCCGCAGATCATGACATCTAATAAGGCAGAGAACACAGGTGGCAACGTGCTTGGCTATCGTCGAGAAGACGAAAACATCATCAACGTCTTGTCAACTGTTACCTCTAAAAGCGGGATGGATGATGAGAGAGTGGAGGCTGCATTTCAGAAGGTGTATCCTGACGGAGAGAACTTGGCGAAGGAGATGGGCATCTGGCAGAGAAGCATTTGTCTGAACTACGCGGACAAATGGCAGGATTCAATAGGAGGGTATGGCGAGGAAGAAGTCGAGTTTCTACGCAATGTGAGCAAGAAGTACGGTCCGGAAGGATTTTTTCAGAAGTCATTGCCAGGAGGCTTCAAATTGTAGACCCGACATAGCACTAAGTATTGACGAGAGCTGCAAGGTCAGCATCTGCCTCGAAAGCAGAGCGATTCGCTCTGGAGTTGAAGGCTGAGACCAGCACACTGTCTGCGACACCACGACCTCAGATGAGATTACTCAGCGGAGTCACGCCTCGCATCGATGGATTGCTCGGCCGTATTCTGGTATGGCATTGACATGGCACAGGCTAGAAGCGAAGGGCAAAAGAGGTGCTTCCCGAACAAGGCCGCTCGTTGACTCGAAACGGAAAGTCCAATACCAGCCTATTGTCTGCGACACCATGACCTCAGATGCAGTCAAGCCGCGGAGTGGTGCCTTTCAACTGAGTGAATTATGGCACTGACATGCTACGGCTATCTAAGCCATCGTAATCGTTGTTCTCACAAATTTTCAGTGCAATTGACACAAGACGCCTCTATGCCAATGCTTCGGCTCAAATCCGCTCCACGAAAAAGGCTCTCTACTCGTCACCTGGATGGAGCTCCTTGAACTTCGTCTCCTTCACGCCCTTGAGAGCGCTCTGCACCATCTCACGCTCCTCGTCCTCAGTGTTGACTTCCGTGTCATACTCGTCTTCGCCAGCTCCGGCAGTATTGAACACTGGGCTGTTTACCTGGCGCATGGCTTGGAAGTCAAGCATTTCGTCGTCAGAATCCTCCTCTGGCGGCGTGCCGCTCGCAAATCCGTTCGGATTGATCGATTCGGGGCCTGCTGGCAGTGGATTTCCGTCCTCGTCCTCGTCGTACTCTTCCGGCTCCTCATTTTGAGCCCGCTTCAAGGGCTTCTTCTCCTCTTGCTCCATCATCTCCTCGGCTGCAACCCATGGGAAGTCATTGTTGTTTACGTTGATGTGCAGGAAGTGGCTGACTGGCATCTGACTCAGGTCGAGAGATGAGTTGTTGATCTTGAGTGGCTATTGCAGAGTTAGCACCGTACTAGCATGAGACGAGGGAGAGTCTTACAACTGCCCACTGCTTGACATCATCCTTGATCTCGGCGAGACGATGCTCGACACAAGCCATACCCTTGCTCGTCATTGGAAAGCGGACGTGGAAGTTATGCTGGAGCATTTGACGGGACAGATAGATGTCGCCTCCCATACAGACGGCGTTGATGAAAGCCCAGCCCATATCGGGTGCGTGATGAGTGCGGTCGGATGCCATGAGATCGCAGATCCAGTGGCGGAAGATGCAGACTGCAATCCACATCATAATATCGTTACCGTATGAAGCGCGACTGACGTTGTCCTTGTCGCCTGGGCGAACCTCGCGCAGAAGCATTGATGGGTAGTAGGAAGCGAGGTAGCGAGTCGAGTCTGACACAGTCTTCTGCACCCACCTGCCCTTGCGTACGAGCACTTGTAAAACATCAGCTGGGATCTCGTCTCGGTTGATCTTCTCCATTACGCTTGGCTGGTTGAACTGGCCAGCAGCGTGGATGAGAGCCTCCTTGAAGATAGCGCGAGACTTGACGCGGGCTGCGAATGTCAGCCATGGGACGGGGTTGGAGGCAATGGCTCGGTTGAGGTTCTGGCCAGTAGCGAGGAGAGTCGCCTCGATTGGCTTGCTGACAATGCGGATGCAGTCAAGGTACTCAGAGACCACGGTGACCTGGAAGGCATTGGAAAGCAAGTCAGACAATCCGTCTTGTTGAGAGTCACCGAGATTGATAGGCTGGTTGTACATGGCGCCCAAGACAGCATCGTAGGCCATGAAGATTGGGTTGATGCGACGGCCTTCCTCGAGCTCCATGCCCACGCCGACGGGGTTGTTGCCAGATGGGCGTCCCATGGCATCGAGGAGGACTGGCTCGAGGACATAGTCGATTTCCTGTTCCTCATCCTCGTTGTCTGGATTGTGGACCAGAACGAGCTTATGGCGGATGACGATTCCGTTGTTGACGGCGCGTCTGGAGAGTGCAGCCGCGTTCTCGGTGGCAAGGAGCTCGCGCATTACTGGAGAGGCATTCTTAAGAACTCCGCTGTGGAGCTGATACTGGCGCGCGCCAGTGATGGTGAGCTTGACGTCGCCGTCGGCAAATTCTGGAAAGCTCTCGCCTCCGATGTCGTCGAATCGAGGCGTCTTGCCGCGACTCATGTTGAGGTTGTGTTGTGGTGTTGTTGGAATTGAAGGAAGTGGTGTGGTTGATGTTGTGTAAGAGAGTGGAAGAGGTGAAGATGGATGTGCAAGAAGTGTTTGTTGTCGCGCAAGTGAGGTGAAGGATATGTTTGCAGAAGAAAGGGTCCTGCAGCCTAGCGCACATGGCTTCACTTTTGTGTCACATGCTGAAGGCCCTACGCCTGTGACGACTCACCTTGCACGGTTCCCGCAAGTCCTTCGACACAGCCGCGTGTAAGGCGCACTCAGCGTCGTAGTAACGATTTGAATCATCTCGTGAGGAAGCAGGGAAGCCGCAGACGGAGGGCAGTGAGTGACAAAGAGCTCTCATTAGACGCCATCTCATACTGTCAGTTCCGGTTAAGGGTAGCTTGACGGCTATTCATATCTGTTCTGGAGCATCGTAAATGTGTCCACCAGGAAGAGTGAAAGCACAGTGCAATCTCCCGTCATCACGCTCCTGCTTCGTCCTGTTGACGTAAACTCAGCATGGCAATATCGCATTTGCAATTAGGTCTCGATCTGGATCATCGAACATCGCTGCAGGATCAGAGGTACTGGACGTGAGATGAACAGTCTTGGGAAGAAACTCACCCGGATAATTCTGCTGCTTCTTCAGAACTGCGCAAAGGGAGTTTTGGCTGACCTTCGTTCTGCAGTGGCCGATGCAGAGTGCAAGAAGGCAGACTGTGGATGATCCTCCGCCATCGACATTTGCAGCAGCTCCACTCTCCCACCCAAACTGCGGTCTCGTTCGCTGGTCTGCTAGCCACTTTCCCGAATACAGCACCAGAGGCCGAAGACGAGGCGAAGCTCACCGCAAATCAGCACAATGCGCGCTGAAAGGCTAAAGCAGTTCTAGTCTCTAGAGACCCAGCGGATATGAGTCTACAGACTCTGAACGACGGCGATGCCGAATGGGCCGTGAGTGCAGCATTACGACTTTCCTCCGTGTAGCACCATATTGACTCTGGTTCAGCGGCCAAATGGTGGTGAGCTAGGGACACAGCAGCTATGGCGCGAAGAAGTGCGATGGAGGGAAGGGGCGGAAACAGGCGAAGAAGCAGTAGCAGGCGGAAAGACGCGAGACAGAATCACATTACATAGCTTCAAGATGGAGATTTGCACTTTGCGTGCGGGCTGATTTCCAGTGCCCTGGGAAGCGATTCCAGGTATTGTTATGCCCAGGTCATGGCGTCAGAGCTGGAGCGCCTTTGCTGAACACAATCCACCGTGGTCATGTTCCATCTACATGTAAGCCGGAGTAAGATTATCGCGGACAGAGCCCCATGCCTCTATGGGAGCATTGAGTCGTGAGTTCCACGCCAGTGCTCACAGTGGCCAGTTCTGTCCCGACTGAAATGTAGTGTGCTTCCGACAGCAGTTCTGGCAGTCGCAAAGCCCATTTGTGATCAAGCCTGCAGTCTGCCATACCACCCTGCGCCGTGGAGTGTCGCATCTGGCCGCAGAGTACTAAGTGTATCTGTTTGGAATGTCTGAATCCGATGGCCAATCTTGGCATCTCGATCGGCTGCCTGTGCTGTGATCTGTGTTACTATGCGATCGACACCAGCTACCTCCTCCAGCATCAAGGTAGAGGCTCTGCCCATAGTAGTACAATTGAAACTGCCACAGCAGTCGCGAGACTCCATCCTTGAGCAGAAGCAGAAGCAGTCAGGGAGGAAGGCATGGTGATGCCAATGCACTCTCGCAAAGCACGTCAGGCACTACTACGCCGAGCAAAGGTAGTCTAACTTCGGGTTTCTTTCAACACCAGATAAACGAGAACCTGAATCGCATGAAGCTCTCACCAAGGACATGCTGCTTCGTATGGCCGATGTAGTCTTCTCAATGCCCTCTGAGCGTCCGGAGCGACCGCCGAGGACCTGCCGAAGCTCCGAAGCTGCAAAAGAGCCGCTGCTCCCTCCTCGAGGTCCTCCTGCGAGTCCTTGAGTCCTTTTGCCCTCAGTACATCTCAGAATGGGCGCGACGGGCGCGACGGGCCGCAACGCGAGTGGCTCGTGCGTCCTCGAAATGAATATACCCAACCCCAACTTCTTGCTGAGCTCCCTCTCTTTTTCTCTCCAGCTTCTCTTTGGTACGGAAACCCAACCCATACACTTTGGCTGACATCTGCTGACATCCATCACAGCCTTTTGGCTTAGATCAAGTGTAGTGTGCGTTTTCTACCCTCATCGCACTCGCCGGCGACATCAACTGACATCTGCCAGATCTGTTCTTATCAGTGTAATATCTGATATGTCGCTACGGCGACAATTCAATATTCACCATTTTTGGCACCAGCTGCCAGGCCTCTGAGCTTGCTCACGTCTGCGCGGCACCGTGTCGCTGGTATCGCACTACTTCCAGCTGACGCGACTCATCTTTTCATCATGCCTCTGCTGCTCGCAGTGTCTTGGAGAAGAGTGTCTTCGGTTGTCGCCATCATCGCCTGTTGTGTGTGTACTTGCCGTGTCTTCCCTTGCCGTCGCGGTATGCTGCTCGTGTCTCGTGCTGCTGTCACATTGTCTCAACACCGTCTCACCATCGCTGTCGCCACCGCTCTGCGTACGCTTCGCATTCACGACATCTACCATCAAGGCCTTCTGCTATTGCACACTCTCATAGGCGGACGACCAGTCAACACCAGACAGCACCATCTCTACCGCCACGCCATCGCCGCTAAAAGGCCCACGCCAGCGCTTTTCGCCACCGGCAGCAGCAGCAGCAGCAGCACCAACATGTTCTGCTGGAAGAAGCGCCCATCAGACTCCGGCCGCCACGGCAACATCTTCACGCTCGCTTGGCTTATCATCCGCGCCTTTCTGCCGTGCGAATGTATGCACATTCAAAAGCAGCAGTCAGAGCACTTCCGCACAATCGCCACCATCGCCGCTTCCGCAAGCACGACCAGCACGCGAACGACAATTGGGGATCTTCGAGCTGAAGCACCCACAGCAGATGTAAGAGCTCATACCTATTGCTGCTGTGAAGCTTTACTGACCACTTTGCAGCATCGATAATAAGCCGCTTCGGAAGCCACAAACAGGCGATGCTCTTGAGGTCAACAACTCGTGCCCACGGCAGCAGGAAGCTGGAGGAGAGGTGTCGGACAATCTTTGAGTGTGCGAGGGACGCGGCGGCCGCATTCCACGCAGATAGCACCGCAATCAATCTCTTGACTCGACTCGACGAACCGCAGACCATCCTGCTATTCAGATCGCAACCAGCAACACGAGGCACAAGAGATGGCGCTGAAACAGTGCGACGGGCTAGCGCGTGAAGACAACAGGAGACAGCTCTTCCACATCTGACTGTAGCCTGCCATCTCCGAGACGCTACGCTGACCATGATGCCAGTTTCCCTTTACGAAATGCGTCTTTCGACGACTTAGGCTGAAGGGTGGCTAGCAGCCATTTATGTCCAGCATCAGCGCTCGAGTGACTGCAGCGCGGTTGCCGTTCCGAATCACACACAGCGATCTTTCTCCAGCAGAGTCGACGCCGAAATCAGCCAGATTGAGTATTCAGAAGTCATCTTTACACTCTCTTTGCGGCCAGGCAACTCCTTGAAACAGTGCTGACCAAGGGCATAGACTCATATCTCCAACATTGACGTCCAGCCAGGCGCGCTGAGCGGTGCTCCAAACTCCCTTTGTCCGTGCGCTTCACAAGTCGAGAGCTTGACCCACCAACTCTTGTCGAGGACTCAAACAAAGCCATCGACCTCGCCTCTCTAAGTCTGCCTGGTTGACAGCACACTGAGAACTTTTCTCTCGAGGACTCATCGTCAAACTCTCCATCAACAGATGTCTCCGAGGGCTCTCCGAGAGCGTTCAACGTCTCTGTATTGCTGAGCCGACCTGGTAACAACCGGACATTAAGAGCAAGCTTGGCCCGCCTATCACATCGCAGCAAGGACGAGAGGCGTTGATAAGATAGCGCTCCCAGATGCATCGAGCAGACAAAGGACTAGTATCATAAGAATCGATACTCAGAGGCGCATACATTGACAGCCCAGCTCCGCGCGCACTAGCCCGTGTGACGCTGCAAGGAGCGAGGCCATCGGCATGACCAGGCCACCGTCTTGGAGCTGACTTCACTCGGGCAGAGTTGAGCGTTCCCCAGAGGCAACGGAAAGGATACGATTGCCAATTCGTACGGCTAGCTCCATGCACATGTCGGGACCAGAAAGTCGCAAATCGTCGGCCTGGACAAGTAATACTCCCCATCATGCGCTCCACTTTCAGGCCTGTCTGTATATAGACTTCCCTCATGTGATTATGCACGTTTCGGCCCTCGAATATGCTCATCAATGTGGTATAGTGGACAAGATGCGAAATTGGAGCGTTACAAGAAGGATCGTCTACCATCGTTGCGCTGGAACATATCAATATGCCTTGGGAGATCTTCTCGGATTCGAACTCATGGTCTGCTGGAGCTGCAGACCTAGGAATGGCTCACTCCAACCTGGCGGTCGTCGCTCCGGATCTTGACGCCATCAACGACAGCCTGTCCGGGACATTGGATGCAGAGGTAGAGACTCGTTGCAGAGCGTTGGTCTATAAGTCGTATACACTTACGATTTTCGCAGGCCTGCAGTCCGTCTAACCTGGCGTACTTGGTAAGGAGGACCGCCGCTTTTCCATGAGGCAACCCTCGGACCTCCATGCTCTCTGGCTATGTCAGCCTCCATTCACCTATGCATCGTCTCGGAAACTGCTCGGAACAGTATATGGATGCTGCACATGTAGTATCTACATCCGCGTGAAAGACCATCAGGTCTCTCCCCTGCGCTGGGCAATCGTCCGGCAGACTGAATAGAACGTTGCGCCCCAAGTCAGGCAACATAGCCTCTGGCTGTCGCAATCTCATGATGCTCATCCCTGGGAGATCATCAGGGCGTCCGTCGGCATCAACGAAGCACTGCGAAGAGTCCTCTCACGTCTTATCAAGACCAAATTTGCTCGTTGCTTCTTCGAGAGATTGCGCGTGAGTCCCTCCGGCTCCCATTGTAACCATTTCCATTGTTCCAATCTCTTTCTTGTAGAAAGGTAGTTCCTGCTACCACCTATCACGCTCTGTGGATTCCCAACAAGTGCGCGCATCTGAAGGATCTTGGACTGTCATCTTGCCCTGGTAGACATGAGAGTGATTCCGTCCCAGGAGTCCTCGTGAACTGTACTGCTGAAGTCATGGAAAGGGAACCGGAAAGTGGAGGATCTCGGAGATGGCATTGCTGGGGCCAAACCTTCCTTGAACGCGACCTCTTGGGCGCGGTTTCGACAGGAACGACCTCATCCTCCTTCAATGTCTGTGCAACAGGCGACGGATCAGTTGCTGTGACTGATGGTGTTTCGTGAAATAATCTTGTCGACCTTCATTTCCGTCCAAGGACCCCGACCTGCTCCTCTCCTTCTCCTCATCCTCCTCCGCCGCTGCATTGCTCTCCGTCCACGAAGCTTGAGCTCCGCTGTAACGAAGGCTCGCCAGTCGAAGGTCCGCTACAGCTGCTGGAACTTGCAGGCAGCACGGAGATGGCGCCTGCAAGACCCCATCGAACCGGGGACAATTCGCTGCCACAGACAACAGGCAACGAAGCCTCGCGACGCTGCTTCTCACGTGCGATGAAGAGCTGCAGCGCGGAAACTTCATAGCTCACTCGTGTTGCTGAAAGATCGAGCTTATGACAAGGCTCTGCAAATTTCGACAGCCATGTGTGCTAGCTGTTGTGCTGCAATGTCGATGTGCAAGCACCGAGGCAGGGCTTAGTGTTCATCAACAGCTGGAATCTTGCGTGTTGTCTGCGCCGATAATCCTCAACGCAGAAGACATGACGTTGTCACGATGACAGATCGTAGGACACAGAATTCGAGAGAACACTACAGCGGAGTCGAATATTGTGGTCCATATCGCTCTGATTGCATAGAAAGCTCACAGCACATCATGGGCATTTGAGGTGAGCACGTAGTGCCAGTGACCTGCTACAACCAGCTGATGCTGAGCGTCGGGCATTCAAAGATTCAACATTGGCAATATTCGAACTGGCCTGCTCCCGATCAAGCTGACTTGAATCAAGAACCGCACAGATCCCACTGCATCGCACGGCCTGACTACTTAGTTCTTGCATGGACAACACCATTACTCGCACTGATCGAACCTGGCCAAACACAAGCTCCACAATTTGCCGGAAGCTTGAAGAGAAGGCACCTACTTGAGGTGGTGAGAGGTAGGCGACGAAAGCTGGGAAAAAGTAAGAGAGGCTGGAGCCGGCGGTGGCAATGAACATTCTGTACCAAAAGAGCTTTGCTGATGCTATTTCACGCCCAGAAAGTCTTGCTATCGATGACAACTTCGCATTTATGCCCTCTCGGTGCGATTAAAAAGAAATTCTCAAACTCCATGACATCCTCTGTTGTACTCTCTGCCAACCGACTGCCAGGACATCGGCGGAAGAATTCAGCCGTGGCAAGACGAAGCTCGCCATACGCGATATGCAATCCCAAACAAGTTCTGGATCCGGCTCCGAACGGCATGTACACCGCTTTGGCAGCATCTGAGAGCTTATCCTCGCTTTCCGGGAGAAAACGTGACGGCTTGAACTCAAGCGGGTCTGGGAAGATGGCTGGGTCGCGGTGTATGCTGTAGGCATGCGTGGTGACTGTGGTTCCTTGTGGGATGTAGTAGTCGCCCATGTCGAAGCCACCAGCTGGAACGACACGTGGAAGCATACCAGGAGCTGCACCATAGAGACGAAGTGTCTCCTCAATTACAGCATGCAGAAGAGGCAGCTTCTCAAGATCAGCATCCTGAAAGTTGTCCGGAAGCTCTGCGACTTCAGCCTCAAGTCGTCGACGCAGATCCGGCCTTGCGAGCACGGCATAGATGACATAGCTGAGCGACACAGCGGTCGTGTCTGTTCCTGCGACGAATAAAGCACTGGCTTCGAGCTCGACATCCCTCAAATCAAGTGTTCCAATGTCGCCCTTTTCGGCCTCTGCGGAAATATTCGCGAAGACATTCTTGCTCTGGCCACTCTGCTGCATATTACGGACCGCCACCTTCGCATAGTCGTCCAGGAATTCGTTGGTGTTCCACAGCTTTTGAGTGAACTGGAACGGCAGACGCTGTCCAATGGAACGCAGAAGCGGAAGCTCGGCACCAATACCGGCGCCTCTGAGTGCTTTCGTCAGAATGCGCATATAATCGTTGACTTCGCCTCGCTCGAGTGTATGAAAGTCTTCTCCCAGAATCAGGTGTGACGAGACATCACTGGCCATGAAGGTCCACCATTTGAGCACATCGACCATACCTCCGTTCCTGGCCGCTTCGTCTCGGATCTTGTCAACGGCAAGCACCACCTTCTGTCTCATCACGCCTTCCCAATTTTGTCTGATATTAGACTTGCTGAATCCGCGGGCCAAAAGCTTCCTCCTTGCAGCATGCGATTTCCCATCGGTCATGGTAAAGAGCGTTGGACGCTCCATCGCAACCATGGTATCGTACCATGAAGACTTCTCGAAGCCCGAGCCAATGCCATGGATTTGCTTAATCGCTTTGGAATCATTGACTGCAATCTCATCTGGCGAGATGCGGACGAACGGGCCATACTTCTTGTGAAGGGCGTCGATATAATGGATACGTCGGCCTGAGATCACTGCCAGCTTGAGACGAATGTTGCTGAACTTCGCGATCCAGGGTCCAGGGATGCGATTAAGTGGACTATGGAGGGCTATGAAGATTGCCTGTACTCTTGAATCAGCGCATGCGAACTCTCGTGATGGCAAGGCTCAGGCTCACTCGGGCCAAGAAAGCAGCGGCCACGCATGCTAGGATAAGAGTGGCGGAATATGGCATCATGACTGCGACGCACGATGGGGGAGAAAGCTCGAAGCAGGTAAATACTTCAATGACTACATGTATATGTATTTCAACGGCCAATGCACTTCGTTCAGCGCAACGCCCCTCATTCGGACCAGGGTGATTGAGCGTCCGGTTTGGCTGCCGAAACCCTATATCGAATCTTTGTGACTTTGTGATGAGACTTCTTGTCCTACTTTCACCTTGGTCATGCAACCAAGTACATTAGTCTTGTATCTAAGTGCGATCGTGTCCGGGATGCCGGAGTACAAGGTAGCCGAATGCCGGATACCCACATGGCGCCTCCACCGGATCTACAGCTAGAGCCGTATGTATTGCGGAGGCGAACCAAAACACGAGGTTGCAGGCCGCTCGCTACAAATCGCAGCATGACTATGTGATGTTCTGTAGCCGCCCCGCGTAGGTCTAGCACTTCACGACATTGGTCTACGAGATTATGAGTGTGGCTATAGAGAGTCGCGCAGAGCTGCAGGAGTCGAAAGATGAAAACGTCTGCCGACTTGGCAGCAACTGTCAGCGAGCAGGGTGCATTGCTGCCAGGGTTCATGGCGCGAAGCCGCAATGATGATGTCGTTCATTGGCCAATAAAACACATGACAGCTCGCTGAAGGGAGGAATGAGTTCTTGCAAATGTTGAACAACAGTATTGATAAATGATATGTACACACCAGTCTAACCACCTGACTCCACCACCTCCGAAAACCATTGCCTCAAAGCTCCAGCGAGTACACTCGGCAATTCATGAACATCTCTCACAATGAGATAGTACCTGAACGGAAATGTGTCCAAATACCTCACCATCTGCACATCAGGCTCGCCATTGGGACCAATCGAAAATTTGGCTTCGTTGAGATCCAGGATGCTCTGCTTCTCTGAAGTCTTGGCAGCATCTGATGAAGGCGCTGCGGCGTCCACCACGATGAAGACGACCATGATCCGCTCATTATGAGCTTGTCTCACGAGCTGTCGAATACCAGCATGATCCTCGCACAACCCATCGGAGATGATGAGTTGGAGCTGCCAGAGATCGCTCGCAGATCCGGTGGCTCTGGCTCTGGCTGTACGGAAAAGCTCGATGGACTGCTCCAAGAGTCTTCTGACATCCGTCTTGGTCTGCGAGAATGTGAATTGCCGACATACTTCAGCGCCAGCATCGGTCGTGAAAGGCATGCTGAAGTCGTGTGCAACGTTGACATCTTGGCCAAAGCCAACGATGCCGATCTCGCCCACTTCCAGCATTGACATGCTCTTCGCGACGAGAGCAAGAGTATCGAACGCTAGCCCTTTGCGCTCATCTTCGTTCATGGACTGTGAATCGTCGATGGCCAGCATGATTTGATAGGAGCGCTTGCTTGGTATTGAACGTCGCATCCAAATCTTGTCGCGCTTATATGATGAAGCGATGTAGGGGATGATTTTCTTGATGTTCAAGCGCTTACCAGTGCGGAAGTCGCCACGCATCTTCGTTGCTTGCGTGGGTTGTAGGATGAGGCGCAGATGCTCCGTAAGGACGATGGCCATGTTGCGAGTCCTGTTCTCATGTTCCGTCCACGCTCGTCGTGCATCTTCTGTGGACATCAGAGGATGAACGTCTGCGGAGAGATGAGTGTTGTTGAGCTGCTCATCAACCTCTTCGACATTGTCAGGGCTGTCTTCCTCCGCGACCTCAGCCATATCGACGTCCACATCGTTGGTCTTGCCAATGACGGTCTCGTTGCGCTTGGGGCCAGCTTCCGCATTCTCGCCAACTGCTCCAGAGTTCTCACCATCTCCATCTGCGTCTGGTTCAGGTTCAGTCTGCTCCTCATCTTCCGGCAAAGGTAGTGTGTCCGGTGGTGTATCGTTGACATCGATTGCATTATCTTCATTCAGTGCTTTCGAATCCTCCACATTCGCAGCACCAATAGCTTGCATTTCGGTATCGGCGTCTTCTGGTAGATGCTCAAATCGTGGATCATCCATGTCGACCTCGTTGTTAGCAGGTTGATCTGCGCTGTCGGGCTCTTGAGCAGCCTCGATGGGACGATGCTGGTTATAATGCTGCTTCAGGATGTCGCCAAGCTGCTTGAATGGAAGTGCTTGCTGGTCATCACTACCCGACTGGGCTTGGCCAGAAGTCTCGTTGGCCTGAGTCCTGTTCGAGCCTTCTGCCGAGCCACTCTGGTCGCTTGGCTGCTCGACGTCTTGTTCATTCTCCTGCTTCTCAACAGATGATGCCACACCTTCTTGCTTCGCAGAGTCTTCTTCATGACCTTGGCCACTGTCAGCAGACACTAATGCATCTGTGGGCTCGGACGGCACATCAGGTTTGTCGTCAAGCATGGCAGTATCTTCTTGCTTCTCGGGTTCTTCGCTGTTAGCAGCCTGCTCTTGGTCTTCGTCGGCGATGGCCTCGCCGTTGGTCTCTTGGTCATCGTCCGCTTCCTCGTCGCCCATCTCGACATCCATGTCTTTCGTCTCATCACGAGCTCCTTCCTCCTCCTCAGCACCTTTAGCGTCTTGGCCGGCTTCCATATCATCGTCTTCAACGTCTTCAATATCGCTGATGTCCTTCTGGTCGCCGTCCATCTGCATGTCTTCCGGTAGATCGAGATGTTGTTCGTCCTGCATGTGAGGGTCCGCCTGTTCCGGCTGTTGGTGATCGACGCCAGCCTCGTCCTCATCGGCGGCCTCAGTCTCATCGCCGTCTTCCATATTCTGCTGCTCGTCTTCTGCACCGGCTTCCGCATTGTCTGCTGCTGCCATGTCGTCATTCTTACTACCTTTGCCTTTCTCCGCCTCTTTCTCGGCTTCTTCGGCTTTCTTGCCATCACCCCATGTCTTCTCGTCCACAGCATTGTCGTCGGCATCTACGTGCCCGGTCTCTTCATCAAGGTCTCCATCCTCTGCATCTTCCTTATCTTGACCTTCCTCCTCGCCTTCAGATCCAGCGTCTTCATCGAAGTCTCCTTTAAAATCTTCTTCGTCGGCCATGTCGACCGCATCCTTTTCAGCTTGGGTCTCCTCATTCTTGTCTTTCGAAGTAGCGTCCTGCGCGAGTTCTGAAAGGTCTTCATCTGCTCCGATGTCTTTACTAATGTCCTCGCCGCCATCTCCATCACCAAGTCCAGTGCCACTCTCCACCTGCCCAGATTGTTGTTCATTGTCTTCGGCCTTGTCTGGTGGCTGACAGAAACCCTGTCGCGCAAGCTGTATGAATGAGATAGAGAGCCGATAGGCCATCTTACACGTCACTGCATGCAGAGCGCATGCCTGCTGTAGCAGCATTTGAACGTTGTGAGCATAGACCTGCAAGACAGGCAAGACGGCGCGGCTGAGCTCGGCAGCTCTCGTAAGATCTGTCGATGACCCGTTTTGCAGGCGTGCAACGCTACTCAGCAATTGTGATATCTTGCTCGACATTTCCTGTGTGCTCAGAGAATGAATTGCATCGTGTGTCTGGGTTTGGTTCTCCACAAGCCAGGCCTTCTTTGACGAGGAAACAGGTCCAGGCTGCGCCGTTACGATCTGCTGAACATGGGTGACAACGCTGAAGAGCATCTCTGACCACTGTTCGAGGCTCATAGATTGATCGGGCAATGCGTCTCCTGTGACGTTATCGGCACTCAGCCACTTTGCGAGTTGTTCAAGCACAGGCTCAAGCTCAGGATGTTGCTTCGAGTGTTCGACAATGGCTTCTGCCAAAGATGCCATGACTTCGTGGAACCTTGCTCTGGCAAATCTGATGGCCTGATCTTCGATATTTTGAGGCAATCGTCTCACCTGCAAATCTGAGACGATGCTCATGAGCGTCCGAGCAGCTTCACTCAGGCTCGCTGTCACTTCTGAGAAGTCAAATTTCGCCAGTTCGCCCTGACGCCGTACGCAGACAGCACATGTCTGAACGATTTGAAGAAGAATAGTGGTCCTTGATTTTAGATCCTGATAAGGATGGGCGGCACCAGTGGCAGTCAATTCTTCGCGAGATGAGAATTCTGAGAGCTGTCGCAACGCGGTATTGAGGAGAGTGAATCCCGCAAGCTCCGTCGATAAAGTGACACGCTGTTCGATTGCCGTCTGAAGCATGCTTTCAAGAAGTGTCTTGGAGCGTGCGATCTCGGCTGGTGTCAGATCCTCGTTATGTTTGACAGTACTTTCGCGAACTGCAGCCATGATATGTGCGACCCGGTGGAACTCGTGATCAGCCTTGTCGCCGTCTGCAATCTGACCAAGCGAAGCAATCGGCAAAGTCCTGGCCAACACTGCAGAGAGTGATGCTTGCTGAGACAGGACATCATCACTAAGATTGGCTTGAAATCCCATGGAACGCAGATCACGAAACACTTGCGCGAGAAGCATGCGCTTTCGCGTCTTGAGATGCTGTACCAAGGTCTTGTTCTCCTCGGTAGCAGTATTCGGCGTTTCCTTGCGAAGTTCGCTGCTCTCATCATCAAGCGCGACCAGGAATTTTTCGATTTTGGCAGGCCCTTTTGACAAGCTTTCATGAGACTGACGTTTGGCATGAAGCTGCTGCAGAATAGCCGGCAACGATTGGAGCTGAGTTGACCAGGCCTTATGTCTCGCCAGTAGTTGTGTATCTAGAACTGCTGTAGTCGGCGCAAGATTCTTCATATTGTTTGTCGAGTTTGTTGCCGGAGATTGGGGAAAGTCTCCGAGCAAAAGCGGCGTGACAGGCTCGCTGAGAACATTGCGATACTTGCGCACGAGGCGAAATAGCTTCTTGTGCGACGCTTTGGCGCTCTGACTTAGGGTGAGAATGTTGCGGTCCTTCCAGCTAGCAAGCTGAATGACCTCTTTGACTTGCTTCTCCAAGACTGCGCGTTTCTTGGCGAGCGACTCCGACACGCTACTCTCGAAGTGAGAATAGAAGGAGATCAGGCTGATCAAGGCCTGTTGTACTGGTTTCATGTTTGGAAATTCGAGGCTTCGGTGCTTCATGTCAGCCTCAAAGTCGCGCAGCATCGAGAGGCGCAGGCTGAACTCTCCCAGGCCGCAGCTGCTGAGAAAGCCGACTAGCGTCTCGATCAGTTTATGAGCGAAGGCAACGAGAGACGTCTCTGCATCGACTTCGCTTGCCGCAGCGCGAATAATCGTCTCGTACGCAATATACCACCACGACGCAGCGCTCTTCTTTGCATTTCTGTCTTCGTTCTCAAACAAACCAGCCCATGTGGATAGCTCAAGCTGTCGCCAGCTGATCAAGAGATTGGTGATCTCCTCGAGCAGTCCAAATGCAGAGTACTCTGAGCTAGCCACTTTCTGCCACTCATTTACTGCTGCATGGAGCTTTTCGACTGGCTGGAAGAAGCGTGCCAGCGGCTCACCATATGATATCGTGTAGATTTGCTCGCATGTGCGAAGGACATCGATCGGCACAGCATGCTCGGGCCAATCGGTGTGAATGGATTCAAAGCGGACTTGCACTTGCTTGAGAAGTGTCACCAGCGCACGACATTGACCAACATCAGGCTCCGAATAGATATTGCTGCTGCGTGGCGCAAGAGAAGAGAGCTCCGAAGAAAGTTTGTGTAACATGTTGGTAATGGTTGGAGTCTTCGCGAGGTGTGACGATGATGGTAGGCGGGCGACTTCGCTTAGCAGCTCTATGACTTTGTCGACGTCAGGCATTGCGCCGCGATACAAAGTATGATAGAGCTCGGACATCCTGGGCGCCAGGTCCTGAACACCGATAGCTGCCGCAGTGATGCCATTCGTTTCATAGCTTGAGAAAAGCTCAGCCAATTGCTCTGCTGTTGCCTCTTCAGAATCGTGGTCTACTCCCCGGTACTGATACAAGCTTGACTTTGCAGCTGCAACTTTCTGATCACGGCTCAGTTGTGTCTTCCATGCTTCATAGAAGAGGTTGAAGGTGCTTTCTGCCGCAGTTCGAGTTGATGTAGATGGCTGCATGGGGGACACCACGGCAGTACGAACGCCCAAGGAAAGGAGCCATGCAAGGTGTTCATCTTTCGAGCGACAAGTTTGCTGTACTTCTAAGAAAGCCGCGTCAGACGTCCAATGTTGCATTTCGGCGCCCAGAAACGGAGTCACGCGAGCTAAAGTGCCATTTACTGGAGCCTCTGGATTGACGGACGACAATTGCCGGGCCACGAAGAGACAATCGACGAATCCTACGACTGGAGATACCAGGTCCGCGTAGGCACGATATTGGCCCTCGAGCCTGGCGCGGACGACGCGCAGGTTGTTCCAGCCATTCTTATCGAGCATCTGAGGACTCAGCGGGCCAGCTTGATTGAGCAGTGGTGCCAGTACGCGCCTCAAAGCTTGCAATTCTCCTTGGAGCTGCGTGAGTTGGCTCTGCGCGGGGCGACAGACCTGCACCACCTGTGGCATGTCGCCCAGTTCGTTAATGTCTTTTTGCAGTAAGCGAGCGCGAAGCGAATGTGCATCGCCATACCAATTCTGCCGGTGGTTCTGCAGAGCGTTCAATCGTGATTGGAGATAGCCTTTAGTGCGTCCATGAACATCCGCGTGAATCTCTGCCTCTTGCACAGGGTCAAATGGATGCTCTGGTACGTAGATCTTCAAACAGGCTAAAGCAAAGTGCAGCCAAGCCGAAGCAGCTGCCTCGCTGCTCGAGCTGGAGAGATTGTAGTCGCTTGCCTTCGTCAAGTCGTCGCAGATTGATGACGTATGCTGATTCGCAGTAGACGATCTTCCAGTTGTACCATTGACCTTAGATACTGCCTCGGATTTCCGCAGAAATCGAAGGAGGTGTTCTGCATGGCTCTGTAGATTTCCACCCTCGGCAGCATTGGCGACTGCTTGTAAGAGCTCGACTAGTAGGCGACGAAGAACAATGGCGAGTTCCTGTGATGTGTCCCGATGTATCAGATGGGCCTTGGATGCGATCGTCTGGCCCATGATTTGAGATTCGGCCTCAAGCAAATCCAAACTCTTCAAGCTGACATCCCTAGCCACCAAGATCTCGCGTGAGATGACATCGCAGACAGAAGAGACACCAGACCCATTGGATACGTCGTACTCCGGCAAATTGCGGACGTTCAATCCCAGAAGCCGCAAGGTTTCCATGAAAGACGCTGCAGGTTGACCTCGTGAACATTTCAGCCCATCTGTAGTCTTTCTGCCAGCAAGCATTTCTATCGCAACGGCATGCTCGTGCTGCAGTACTGATGGCTCCGCCGATAGCAATACTGCAAAACGCTGAGACAGTAGTTCGAAGCTCTCGGCGAAGTGCGGGCTCTGCTGCATAGCATTGTCGACACCCTCGATAGACGGAGCCGGCTTTGGCATGGCTTGCCTCACACTTTCCACAAGTGCGTTAAGATCCGCTACAGAGGATGCACTCACGTTTAGTGATCGTTGAAACGCGAGGCGGAGGTCGATAATGTGTTTGACAGGTAAGCGGAAGTCGGAGGTCAATTGATCGAACTGCTCGACTGAGTCTTCGAAATTGAGGAGCGCCTGCAGACCTTCGAATGATGTGGACGCGTCCGGCATCAATGCTTTCCACAGAGCAACGAAAGCATTGCGACTTTCTGGCTCTGTGGCGACACCTAGATTGGCGAGCGCGGATTGAAATTCGGCGATCAGGCCACAGTGAGCCAGACCCTGCTGATACTTGGTGCATATTGAGCGGCCAACGAATGCGGACGCTGTCAAAAGTGGTAAGTCGAGAGCGTCGGACGCAAGAAGGCGGGCAAAGACCCAGCTGTAAGCAAGAAGACCTTCGAGAGCCTTCTTGATATGACTTATTTTCGTGGATATGGGCCACGAGCTCTCAGTAGCTCGTTGAACGACTCTGGTGAGCTCTTGAGCAATCTCAATGGGACTCGTCTTGCCTCGACCTTTGAGTTGTTGACGGGCATTTTTCCAGAATCTTGTCAATCTCTCCAAAAGTTTGTGGTCGTCGCCGAGAGCGCGGACTGTGCTAGCTACGAACGAGGAAAAGACGCCGAGATCATATCTGGCTGCAAGAGACAAAGCCTTGTTGAAAGATTGCTCGGAAAGCTGCACAAGAGGTTGATTGTTGAGAGGGTGGGATGTCTGCAATGAAGACTTACCGTCAGCAGTGATACTTACTGGAAGAGATAGACTACTGACCTGTGCATAAGCAAAGTCAGCAGGTGCCTCTAGTGCATTTGCGCTTTCTGCGTATTGTGAAGTGGTCTCAGCTGTCAAGCCCGTGGCCGACCCAAGCACGGAACAGGCAGAAAGGTCCTGTTCAGCGGTATCAGCACTCGCGGCATAAAGACCATGCTGAACCTGGGTATAGAATCGTGGAGCAAGAGCCTGATCAGCGAGGCCGAGGTGATCTTGCTTGATCAGAAATGCTTGTTCATCGGCAGCGGCAGATCCAGTGTCTCGAAACGCTCGAAACCGAGTCATCGCGGATTCAGAATGCAAGCCAGCTGTTGAAGCAGCTGCTGTATCGTCCGCCTTTGGAAGGTAAATCTCGACCGCGCGATTGCGCATCGCTCGCGACAATTCTCCCAGGCGAGGATCCACGGTGAGGAAAATTCGAAAGGCAGGATGAGGACGAACCACGCGAGCACTCCCGTCAGGAGCACTGTGCTCGTTGACGATAAGCACACCGTCTGGCTCCATCAATCCATTCAATCGGTCGAGCACGGAAGCACTGCAAAGATTAGCGTTGTCGAGAATCATCCACTTTCCTTGTTGCATCGCTTCGATTAGCGGACCATCGATCCACTCAAATCGTGCTTTGTCTATGGCCTCCTCGGCGCTGGCCAGGACATTTAGTAAAGGAGCGGTCTCTGCCCTTGCATCATCCGGAAGGATCTTGATCAGTTCCGCATGCTTTGCAGCACTTTTTGGATCTGCTTCAACGTTCGCCAAAGCGTCGCGCAGAGCATTTGCTTCAGTCACTGAGCCATTGGCTAGTGTGACTTTGACGCGCCAGGTGAGCTTCGAACGCAGTTCATTGAGCGCGGCAGCGATTTGTCGATGTGGATCATACTGCTCGTAGCCTCCGATGAGGTCCAGCGAGTCGGTCTCGGCACTCATGCCAAGCGTGAAGACGTCTGCACCAACCGCAGCAGCTAAGCTTTCTAAGATCGTGGTCTTGCCTGTACCCGGCGATCCCGTAAGAATGGTCGGCCAGCACTGATGCACGCAAAGCATGACTGTTTGCAATACTCGCAGATGATAGGCTGGCACTTGTCGATGGATGTTGGCATCTACAGAAGTCGCTTTGATCGGGTTCCGCGGCAATAGACCAAGCCCAACCTGTACAGTCGATCTGGAAAGGTTGCAGAAGACATCGGCCAGATTCTCATCGCCATCGAATGTTGAGTTGAAAAGGTCGTCAACACAGTCCCTATCGAAAGCGGATCGGAAGCGCTGAGAGAACAGCATGGCAACGAAATCCTTCGGGCTGCCTGCTTTGAGCAGACCAATGTTAGAGGCGGCCAATGCGAGCCACCTGGTGATGTCTCGAAGGTTGAATTCCCAAGGTCCACCACTCATTCCGAAGGTACGTAGCTCGGCGACTTCGTGATTAAGCTTGCTGACGAACTCCACAGCTTTCGCAACGTACGCCGCATCCACAATTGAGAACTTGCGCCGACAGATAAGCATTAGATCTTCAGCTGCAAATGCGTCGGCGTACACAACCGTAAATCGATTGACGAAAGATGCGGGAAGTCCTTTCCTTCCTCCACCTTGGTGATGCGGGTTCTGAGCTGCGAACAGGCGGAAATCCGGATGGCGCACAAAGGTCTGACCAAGCTCTGGTACAAAAACCTCCCCACGATGATCTAAGCAAGCATTGAGGCCCTCCAAGACTGACTGTGACGCAAGGTTCATTTCGTCAAGGAGGACCCACTCGCCCTTCTTCATGGCACGGAGGAACGGAGCATCACGCCAGACGAACGTTCCAGTGTTCGCTCCTTCGACAGGCGCATCAGAACCAAATAGATCTAAGAGGTCGGTCTGATCGGAGAGATTGATGCGTGTCAATGGCATATTCACCGCATCTGCAACCGCCATCACAAGAGCGGTCTTTCCCACTCCAGGACTGCCTTCGAGTAACACAGGCTTTGGAATTTGTAGCGCTCTGAGCACTCTCAAGGCATTGGTCTTCGTTGTCGGCGGCTCGAAAGTGAATGATATCCTGGGCCTTGTCGCCGCAGGCGCTCTATCAAGATTAAAAGGGCCAATTCTGAATGTGCTATCGTCCATATGCAGCTCCAAAGATTGACCGTAAATCGATGTAGCATCGACGCTCATAAGGCGACTGAGCTCGTGAATGCAAGCAGCTCGCTCCGAAGCTAAGCTTTGCGAAGTGGCTGACATGAGTCCAGCCGGGTTGGCGCCAAGTGTGTCGATGTACACCATTGCAGCTCCATGAACGACAGCAGGCACTGGACCGTGCTGTGCAAAGGCATTGACAAACTGGACCCAGGCTAACGTATCACGAATTGACACGGAAGAGCTTGCAGATGTGTCAAAGCGAGATTTGAACCAGCTGGCAAAGGCGATCATCGCACTTGCACATGGTTGGGCGGGAGTTGCGAGCTTCGATTGCACGATTTGAAGAACGTCGTCCATGTCAGACATCGCAGGGACCCAGATCTCTGTGAATCGATTTCGAAGCGCAGGCGAAAGCTCTCGCTTGCCATAGTCGCCTCCCGGGTTCATGGTCGCGAAAAATTGGAATCCAGTAGCCGCGGTCACGGAGGAGTCGAGGGCACCTTTCTCCGCCAGCAAAATACTTCTCGAGGGCTCCAATACACTGTTCAGTCGCTCCAAGACAGAATCGTCTGCCAGGGAGATTTCATCGAGTAGGAAAAGCTCACCAGCACGCATGGCCTCGACCAGGCTGCCATCTACCCATTCAAACAGGGCTTTGAATCTGGTGCGTAGTGTGACGACGTCCACATGCGTGGTACTTCTGAGGTGGTTCGACCGCTGCTCAGCATCCATCGCGGACACTTTGCTATCATACGACCTCAGCAACTCATCGGTGTTATGCTCCTTCATACTGTCGCTCTCGTTGGACAGGAAGCTGAGGAGGCCTTTGCGAAGCTCTGTCTCGATGGCCGCGCGATTTCGCACGGGACGCTGCGAGCCAATGAGATCGCCGGTCTCGGTATTCTGATGAGCGTTGACAGTGTGAAGCGTCTTCTTCAGCGCGTCTGAAAGCATTTGGCACACTGTCGTCTTTCCGCATCCAGTCTCACCGACAAGCAGGACCGGTTCATCGTTCGCGATCGCACGGGACACAAGAACGTATAATCTCCGCATGGCTTTTGTCCACACCACGCTCCGATCGGAGGCGCTGTGTTGGTGTTGCAAGACCTCTGAGCAATCATTTGCATATAGCTCGTCCTCATCAATGCGGACTTTTGGACTTTTCCTGCTCATGGCCTCTTCAATGACATGTTTCAAAGCAGTCCGCTCTTCTGGTTTCCGTACTCGCTCACAGAGAAGCATGTAGCCGTTGATTGCGAGTTGCTCGATTGTGTCATTCGGTCGAAGGGCCCAACGGAAAAGATCACGCAAAGTTGCAAAGCTCTTCTGCTCGAAAAGACGATTCTCTTGTCGCAAAATGGACAGATCTTTGTACACGGAGACGATACGTTCACAGCGCGAGGGCGGCAGCTGTGTCCTTTTCTCAAGAATGATTTGCAGTTCGTTGACAGGGATGTCGTCAAAGTGCAGCTCGAGGAAACGATTCCGAAAGGCCCTGGAGAGCGTCTTGCGGCCACCATAGAGTCCAGCTGGATTCTGCGTGGCGAAGAGCATAAAGTCCGAATGTGGTCGAATGACTTCCTGGGTTTCTGGAATAAGAAGTTCTCTGTTGTCGTCCAACAGTCGATTGAGAGCCTCGAGGACATCCGTAGGGGCAAGATTAAGCTCATCCAGAACGATCCAATGTCCTTCGCGAAGCGCCTTCACGAGCACTCCTTCCTGAAACTGGAGGCGGCCATCGACACCTGACACATATGTGCCAAGATATTCTTGCAGGTCGGTGTGCTCATGGTTGTTGATACGAGTAAATGTGTGGCCAGTCCTCTTCGCCAGATACTCAATCATGCTTGTCTTGCCGGCAGATGTAGGACCCTGAATCAAGACTGGGAACTGTCGAGTGCTGGCCGCTCGGACGAGATTTTCCAGATTCCGCTCAATGAAGGGCGTGATGATGTAGTGAACCTGCTCTTGCACTTGAGAAGCGCCTTTCCGTATCCAATGCTTGCTGGAGTCGTGACAGCGCACATACTCGTGATTATCTTTTGGAGGTTGAAGCGCTTTGCTGAGCTCCGACTTCACGTTGGTGCGCTTTGCAAATAAGATTTTGATGATTAGAGGGTGCACAAGTGCTTCAGACTCTGCATCCAGGAATGTCAGAAAGCTCATCTGGAATCCCTCGTACAACGCCCTTCGCAGATTGCACATTTGCTGGATGTGCTTTGCGTAGCTTAATGTTCTGGTCAGCGTTCGAAGCGAGAAATGCGGTTTCTGACCCGCACCGTCGACCAACTTGTTCTCATCTGCCAAGGCGAGAATGGCTTGATAGAGCTTGCTCACGTCCAATGCGACAGCGGCATCCGCCGAAGCTTCCTGACGCAGATATGCACGCACTATGCTTTGGAGGCTCTTGAGATCTTTGTCCGGACTTTCAACATATAGCTCAGTGAATCGGGAGCGCACCCCAGGTGGCAGATCCTTTTTGCCAACGTCCGTCGCCGGATTCATCGCTGCGAAGACCCGAAATTCTGGATGAGCATTGATGCGTTCAATATTGCCGGCTTCGGTCAGAAGCAAGGAAGGAGCATCAGAATCCAGTAGATCTGCAATAGACTCTAGCGTGTCCGAGGAAGCCAGGTTGATCTCATCTAAGAGCACCCAGTCTCCATTGCGAACTGCTTTGACAATATTGCCCTCCACGAATGTGAAAGCAAATGCATCAGTTCCGGCGCCAAGTCTGCGTTGCAGGCTTGTGATCTCGGCCTCGAAAGCGTCCCACGCAGCAAAATCAATCACTCGCGAAGTTTCTGTCTTTCGCTTCTTTGCAGGAGCTTCCCCTTCTCTCGGCGGCGAAGTGGCTCTCTGTTGAGCGACCATTTCTAGAGCCAGTCGCCAGTACTTGCAGACGCCGCGCCAATTGGCTTTTGCCATTTGAGAGCCTAGTTGATCAACGAACTTCTTATTCTTGCTTAGACTGAAGCTTTGCGCAAAAAGGTCGTCAAATCTGTCCTTCAGTGGTACCATCAAGGTCCTGGCGTTGACTGGTTTGAAGCCACCGAGAAGATCTCCAGCCTCACTTTGCTGAGACAAGTTGAACGGAACCAGTTTCTTTCCAAGATGGTTCGCCAAATGCTGCACAGCCGTCGTCTTGCCAACTCCAGTCTCACCTACAAGTAGAAGCGGTTCTGTGTTGGCGACTGCTGCTGTCACACGCTCAAGCATCCTTGTTGTGTGCGGATTTGTAGAAAACGAGCTTATTGCTTTCGTGGCCCGTGACCGTGGAAGACTGTACCGACCAATAGTGATCTTGTCTTGATCGACCTTGTACGATACCTCTCGCGATTCCAGCAGGTAGTCGCGCCGTTGTGGATCGATGCGTAGCTCCTCTGCGATGGCGCTCGCGATACTTGAACGCATCGTACCGTCAGGCAGAGCACCAGCAAAACAATCGATTGCCTCCAGGAATATAGAGTCCATTTCAGTGCTGGTGATGGAAGACCGCGACGTAAGCAGCAGAGAGACTCTTTGACACCATTTCAGTAGATCTCGAGGGCTGATAGGACGCAGTACTCCAGTACGACTTTGACTCTGCTGAGAAGACTGCCGTCTGTCTGCTTCCAAACGTTCGTAGGCTGCAATGAATTGCGGGAGGAACTTCTCCAGTGCCGGAAACAATGACCTGGCAATGACGGCGTGTTCGGACATTGAGGGCATGGTGATAGGAACCCTGCTCCAATGCCGTGCACCCAGCATATGTGTCAAAGCCTGAGTCTCCTCGCCTCTGTGATTGATTGATGTTCGAATTGTGGCGATAATTCGAAATCCTTCAGCAGCATAGATCTTGTCCTTGCGATTTGGAATAAACAGTTCGCGCTTTTCAATCAAAGGTAAGAGTGTGCCGAGAACCTCGTTTGGCGCCTTGTCAAGATCTTCGACCAGCACCCAGCGTCCTTCCTGTACAGCTGTGGTGAGCACACCAGGTTTCCACATGAACGAGCCTGGAGTGTCGCCGGTAGTGTAGATACCGAGAAGCATTTTGGCATCGCTCTGCTCATTCAGATGCAGTGTTACCATCGAACCCAGCTTTCCCAGGGCTTCCGCCGCGGCACGAGCCAAAATAGTCTTGCCGGCTCCTGCAACGCCAGAAAGAAGTATCGGTGCTGGAGTCTTCAGAGCCTGCGCGATTGAGAGAAGGTTTTTTGAGATGGTTTCCGTCGCTACAAGAGAGCTCGACGAAATGAGTGAACCTGGTGAGATAGATGTAGAGAACATCACGCCGCCAAAATGCGATGTTGAACGGTGGAAAAGTTCCCAGGGAATGGTCCGCGATGGCGAGGATTGATTCTGGATGACCCGAGTTCTCGCTAGTTGCTTTCGAACAATGTCTTCTCGATCTTCCTCCCACAGCGTCAGGAATCGATAATCGATGGTCCTGTCGTCCCACGGCCCATCGATTTTTCCGGCAGAGTCTTCACCAAGGTACTGAGTGATTGTGGTCTCGAGCCAATGATCCGAACCCTCAAGCACAATCTGAAAGATCCTGATAGCAAGATAAGTGACATGTCGACTGCCTTTACCAAGGAGAAGACTGAGCTCCCTATCTTTGACGTAACGCCGAAAGACTCGACTGTTGAATCGCAACAATCTGAATAAGCCGAGGAGATAAATCGCGTCGTCTGACTCATTCTCGCCCAGCCTGATATGCTCAGTGTCCAGTAGCTGTGTGGCAACAGGTATGAGAAAAGTCGCAAATGGAATAATCCTGCCTAGGGTGGCGAGAGAGGCCGCAAATGATGCATATGTGCGGACAGAAGAGCATAGATGAGCCAGTATGTTCTCGCAATGCGCCAGGATTGTGTAGCTGTATCGTGCGTCCAGTATCGTTCTCGTTAGAGCTTCTAGATATTCTCGATGCTCGGCTTGCCGCCGAATGCAGTCGAGCAGCTCTGCTGGGAGCTCATCGCCGCCTTTGAGCAGCGCAGCGTCCCACTTGCACTCCATCCTTGATTTAAAACTAGGTAGAGGCGATGATGCGCCAAGATGGCGTTGTCGTGATGAAGGCTGCCAGGCGCGTGTCGAAAGAAAAGTTATCTCAGACGCGCCAAGCTTTGTGGCCTGTGCTGATCAATCGGAGGTGCTTGCCCCGATCGGGCTGTCGCCGCAGTTTTGGAAGGAGGACGCAGCGACAGCACACGATCAGAGGCATTGACACTCTTCCATTGTACAAGCCTTTCATCATGTCTCTCGCTCCTCAATTTGCCGTGCGACGATGCGCCCAATGCCTTCGATCGAGCCAAGCCAACGCCCTCCGATACGCAGCTTCCACAGCACCACAGCGAAGACAGCAGAGACGATGGCAATCGACAGAAGCCGCAGCTGCACCATCGAATCCAAAGATTGCTGGCATCGTGGATCAGATTAGTCAATTGACATTACTGGAAACTGCGGATTTGGTGTCAACGCTAAAGGTAAGGAAATATTCGAATTATGCTTCGTGGAAGCAGACATTGAGTATTGTATAGTCACGATTAAACATCCCGGATATGCCAGTTGGTGGATTTGCCGCAGGACCAGCAGCAGCCGCTCCAGCAGCCGCAGTAGAGGAGCCAGAAGAAGCAGCGCCTAAGCAGGAGGAGAAGACATTATTCAACCTGAAACTTGAATCATTTGATGCGGCAGCAAAGGCAAAGGTCATCAAGGAGGTGAAGGCAATGTTGGGATTGTCTTTGATAGACAGCAAGAAGTTTGTCGAGTCGGCGCCAAAGCTGATGAAGGAGGGTGTGCCGAAGGAGGAGGCAGAGAAAATCATTGAGACATTGAAGGGCTTAGGCGCTGTGGTCAAGATGGAGTAAGGGAGTCGGCACTTGGAATTGACTGTGTACGATGGCGTTTGATGCATGGAAAAGGCGCTGAGCTGCAAGAGATAGGCTTGAACATACAGTGATATTAATGTACACTATGATGATACGCCTCGGGGTGCCTGGGAGCCATGCCGTGCGACTAGATATGGCCCCGCCCTCAACTGCGTGGCTTCAGGTTGCCATTGCGAACAGAAGCCATGCTGCCAAGAAAGAGGGAGACATGATATCTCGGGTCAGAATGGCAGCTGATGGTCAAGAAGACAGTAAACAAGTCTGTACACTAGCCCCATTGTCTAAATCTCCTTCAATGATCATCCACCATCTCCAGCGCGTCCAAGACAAAGTCTTCCAGGACATTCCGCCACCTGTGTACGAGCCAGTACATCGAACATCCAGATGCTATTGTAAAAATGAACGCCGCTATTCCTGAGCTGACACTGACGCCGCCCCAAGGAATCCCAGCGAGCTCCGAAGCAACACTGCCAGCTGCCAAAACCATAAACAAGAAACCGGCGCCCCTACAACCCCACCAATAGGCATTCCATGTCTTTGAGGGGCTGTCTATGTCTTTCAAGGTTGGGTATACGTCGTAAATCAGGAATATGGTTGTGACGACGGATACAATGTTGCTCCAAATATGATCTGCGCCCAGAGGTCGGAACACGAGCGTGCGCAGAGGATATAAGACCGTGGCACATCCTAGATGATTCGTGACTACGAGCATGTAGAATGCCGTGACAGCGAAGACGTAGGCCCGAACGATCGTAAGCAGCGTTCTGAGGAAGCTCCAGGGGGCTTTGAGCATTCTGGATGTGTTCAGCATTTGACATTGCTTAAAGGTACACACAGAAACGCATCGCCTAAGCTTATCTACGACGTTATTCGAGAAAACAGTCTTGATGACGGCTTAAGCGGTGTCCTCCAAAGAGATAGCAATCACGTTCGGAAATACCATGTCGCTGTGAATGTAGGATCGGTGCAGGAGTTCAGGAACTTATCTCCTATTCGATTGCTCTCCACTGTTTCCTCTTCCACGATCTTGTTGGCACATTAGACTCTAGCGAGCTCTCAAGATAAAGACTTAAGGAAATATCTTGTCAAGTGGAAGTAGCAGTAGCCTCTGCTTCTTTCTCCCTTCTTTCGGCTTTAGCTTTCTGCTTTTCCTTGGCACTAGTCTTGATCTCCTCCCATTTGGACTGATACTTCTTTAAGGTCTTTTCCTGTTTGGCACGTACCTCCTGCAATTTTTGATTGTCTTCGGTCTGCTGCTCGAGCTGTTTTTCGGTTTGCCTAAGACGTTCGAGCAGCACGGCTTCGTTCGTGCTAACAGGTCGTTGCTCGCCTTTAATACTCATAACGCTCTGTGTCAAAGCCGCCATTGAGGCGTCTTGCGCATGAGTCTCGAAGTCTGTCAAACGCGTGGCAAGTTGCTCCAAAGTGTGCTTCAAGGTCGTGTTCTCCAGCTCGAGCTCTTCATGCGTTCGAGACTTTCCGAAAGAGCCACGTCCTTGTGATCGGAAACGGCTGTGTCTGGGAGAGTCCGGCATTTGAGCTTCTCGCGCATCTACGAAAGACTCTTCATCGTCCTCGTCAATGCCTCCAAGTTGCTGTTGCTGCTGAGCTTTGGCAATGTCGGCATAAGAATATGTTCCGCCACCTGTCTGTACGACATAAAAGCTCTCGGCAGGGCCGAAGGCGTGGCCTTGATGGCCTCGTTGGCGATGCTCGTCTTCTATTGCATTCAGAGCGGCTTTCGAGAATATCTTCTTCACATCTGGATCGTTGCTCGCAGGAACAGTACGTTGCTTGAGTTTATGCTGAGGTGCTTGCTCTGGCTTGACATCGTCCGCAGTCAACGGCAAGCCTGCGTATGCTAATACCGATGATAGCTTTGACATGGTTCCAGTAGTCATGTTCGTATAGAACTTTGAAAAGGCATCGTCGTCCTCTGCCCTTTTGATCGTTTGCGCAGGCTTCAAAGTTTGGCTTTCCATGATCGAAGCCGGAATCTTTGGACCTGGAGCTGCACTCGATCGATTCCTTCGGTGAGACTCTGGTGACAGCTGTCTCGCTCTTGCCTGGGCCGCAGCCGATGGTGGGTTCCGACCCGAAGGAGGAATGCCTCGACGAGATGCTATGTCTCGTGCAAGTGAAGGCGACGAATCACGAATCGAGCTTCCAAAGCGAGCAGCAGCAAGAGATGAAGCTGCTGGTTTCGCAGAAGGTTTAGTCTTTGTCTCCGTGCCTGCTGTGGCCTTATCTGCCTGGGCAAAGTCATGTCTTGAGACGGCGGCATCCTGATCGGTATGCAGTGATTGTTTGTCGGGCACATCAGCCTTATCGGATTCGTCCGCTGACTCGGGAACATCTTGCAGCTTGATGATTCGTGCAAGCTTGAGATGTTGTTCTTCCAGCAGCCTCAGAACACGTAGAGCCTATAGTATTAGCAATGTTTTCCACGAGGACGCAAATTGGGCTCACTTCTGAGTCTCCAGTACTTTTTGCCGCTTTTGCATAGTCGTTTGCTGCTTGACTGTGTTCATCCGCAGCCTGTGTCCAGTCGACCTGCTGCGTTACTTCTGCCGCCTTGCGCGCATGAGCGTGAGCCTGTTCATCATGAGCATGTTTTCGTACACATTCAATCCTGCACTGACCGTCGTCAACGCCGCGGGCTCAGCCATGATGAAGCAGCCTATGTCTGTCTGTGTAAATGTCTCCCTTCGCGACGCCGGCGCCACGGGTAGGAAGGATGGCTTTGGGGGTGGAAATGTGGTTCACGTGGACATGGCATGTGCGTTTTCGAAGGTTTGGAGCCGAAAGACCCCACGCGACCAAGACGGTTTCACGGCTTGCACGTTTTGGTTTGTGACGTCTGCTTGACTGCTCAATTGTCACGTTCTGGTTTCGCGCCAGCTTGAACTCTTCACATCTTGGCCAGCGCGACATTCGCTGCAAACATCTTCCAATACCGATTGCTTGCTTCACGAAATCAGAGCACTGGACATACACATCTGCGACGCGCTGCTAGAAACCGAGGCACATCCACAGTCGGACACGAAACCAACATTGTGCTATCTACTAGGGATCCCAGTACCTGGAATGTATGCGATATTTCTATGCAAGCGCGCTCATGCGTAATACGAATGCATGGTAGCACTCTCACAGGCTAGACGTTGTGCTTCAGAGGGCTTGAACAATGTCGCTTGCTGAGCCATCTCCGCGCGGATTGTCCAAGCTGCGGTCTCGTGGAAAGGGTATTGTTAGCGCCTCTACCACCTCCTTGACGAACAGTTCTGGCGATGGCGACGACAAATCTGCCCTTTCGGCGACAGACAGTGGCTTATTGCGCTCCTCGATGGATGCAGCAATTGACAAGGTCAAGGACAGGACGAGACGGCGTTCTGTCGATGATCGCCGAGGCAGCGAAGACGTACCTGGACGCCGACTTTCCACACTTGTATCCAAGACAAAGCGCAAGATCAAAGGCGAAAAGGGCCCCGAGCCCGATAGGACCTTGAGTGTGGACTCTTTTGGCTTCGAGGGAAATCAATCTGATTCTGCTTCGCCATTAGACGGCAGCGGCCGCAGCAGTCTTTTGACCGACGACGAGGCGTTGGATCCAAATAGGTGAGTTTATATTTCTTTCTCGATGTGACGGCTCGCATCGTCTCATACAGTCGATGCATTGTTTGGTCTATCTTCGACTCCCACAGCTGCATCCTTACCTACACAACGGACAGAGCCGCATGCACAGACCATTCGGAAGTTGGCACCCAAGCTTCATGCTATGTCAGACCCATGCGCTCAGCGCCGCCACTAACACCTCTGCCACGCATGCCTTGATCCTTTAGGTTGCGTGAACGTTGACCTCTCGAACATTCACCTACGATACCTGGCAGGACCAGTTGGAGATACCTGGACACTACCTTTGTTGTTTTCTTTGCATCACATTCCTGCGATATCGCAATTGACGACTGTTTTCAACAGCAAGCCAATAAGGCCATCATTATCACCACGACAGTCACATGCTGGCTACCTCACCTATTCATCACCCGAGCTGAACGCAAACACGAACCCTGTGATAGCAGGAAACGCTCCTGTTGCTTCACCCGAAGCTCTGCCAAGAGCCGATCCCCTTTCCAATATACCAGCCATTGTAGAACCCGCTGAAACCACGGAAGCCTTGCCGGCTGCCTCAGTGCCCGCGCGCAGCCCATCACCTTCGGGAAGGTTAAGAGAGAAGTTTACACTTGCGCGAAAGAAATCTGGAGACGCAGATTCTTTGAAGACCGGAGGCGGCGGCGGCGGTGGAGGCCTAGGCGGGCTTTTCAGGCCAGCAAGCCGGAGCAATAGTTCGGTGGATCGCCTCTCGAGCGGTTCACAGCTAGCAGAAGCAGTAGAGGAAGCACCGGGGTCAGGTGTGGTCCCTGCGATTCCGACAGAAAAGAAGCAGGAGAGACCAGAGACGCCGAAGCAGCGAATACGTCAGCCTTTGGACACCACATTTCCAGCAACTCCACCAAACCTACTGCAAACTCCCACGACCCTCATCACGCCGCCAACACCTACTGAACCTACCGCATCATTTTCCAAGCCCGGTTCACCAATAAAGGGCTCACCTGCAGCTCGTCCTTTGAGCTCAGTTGAGAGCATTAGGCATCGTCGCGCGCAGTCAGCAAACCTTCCCAGCAAGCTTTCCACGTCCATCAATGCACCTCTAACGCCGACAGCCGAAGAGACTAAGACTCCTGGTGGGACTTTGACCCAGCCAAATTTCTTCTCGTCCTTCTTCTCTGCTGCAACAAAGGCTGCCGGTCAGGTCGGAACAAGTATCAATACCTCCATATTACCAGGCCAGAAGAGCAAGGTCAATAGTACACCACAAACAATTGAACCCGTAGGAGGTGGAGAAGAAGTCATTCCTGGATCGGAAAGCAGACCAGGAACAGGCTGGACTGCCGATCAAAAGAAGCCATTGGCTGTTGAATCTCTGGGTAGAGGCAATCTCAATTTCGGTCATTTGGGGATCAGTGAGAGTGAACCGAACTTGATGTCTTCAACAATAGATGCAGCGCAAGACGATGCACAATCTGGAGATCGGGGCCGGAAGGCGGAAGAGGAAGCAGCCGCTCGTGCTGTATCCACAGCTTACGAAAAACCGGTCGCAGCGGTCGTGAGCCAAGCAACTGGCAGACCCTTGTCAATCGCATCTAATGAACGTCTGACACTGAATGGTGACCAGACTCCGCCAAGGTCGAACGTTGAACCCGAGAGCAATGGCATCAAGCGGTCGGGAAGCGTCCGGAGTAAGCTGAGCGGCCGTCGAAAGCATCGCGGAAGCTCAGCGACTGCTGGTACAAGTAACTCGATAGCTGCGGCACTCAAAGATAGTACCTTTGGAATGGCCAATCCGGGTGCGCTCGGCTTGGGTCATCGGTTAACTGGTTTCGCGGTTGCGAGTAGTAAGCGCAACAAGGACTTTCATCAGCTCTTCCGGAGTGTGCCAGAAGACGACTACCTGATCGAAGACTACTCAGCGGCTTTGCAGCGGGATATCTTGCTCCATGGCCGTCTCTATGTATCGGAAGGACACATATGCTTTTCGAGCAACATTCTCGGGTGGGTGACGAACCTGGTCATCAGCTTCGACGAGGTCGTTTCTGTGGAAAAGAAAAGCACCGCGGTCATCTTCCCTAACGCCATCGTGATCTCAACACTCAATGCCCGAAACACCTTTGCAAGTTTCGTGGCCCGTGATTCGACCTATGAACTACTCATCGGCATCTGGAAAATCAGCCACCCTAATCTGAAGAGTTCTTTGAATGGTGTCAGGCTGGACAATGCAGGTACTGGCGATAAGACCGAAGTAGCAGAGCCGGAGGAGATGGACGATGGCACAGAGGATGGGTCTGAAGACGAGGTGTATGATGAGGATGCGGACGATGACGCCGGCAGCTTCACAGATGGAGGCATGGTGGCTAGTGACGCTGGAAGCAATGTTGGTGACCTTAGTCTCAGTCGAAAGACTTCTGCTGCTCCGATGTCTATCGCCCCGTTGCCGAATGGCAATGCATCGAAAGGTCTGGAAAACGCTGATGCCGTGTTCACTGGTGCGGCGACCAGCAGCGAGTTCCCTGGCAGTGCCACTCACGAGCCCACGGAGTGCACAGACACCGCAGAGCACTACGACCGACCTTTGACCGATACGACAATCCCGGCGCCGCTCGGTCAAGTGTACTCTATGATGTTTGGTCCTGCATCTGGAGCTTTCATGAAGAAATGGCTGGTCGAAGATCAGAAATCGCGCGACCTGAATTGGACCGACGATAAGACTGGTCTCGATAACGAACACAAGACGTTCACTTTCGATTACATCAAGCCGCTGAATGCTCCAGTAGGACCGAAGCAGACGAAGTGCATTACAACGAATACTTTAAGAGCCTTCGATCTCGAGAAGGCAGTGACTGTGGACTGCAGCACTGCTACGCCTGATGTCCCGAGCGGTGGCAGCTTCACAACTAAGACACGTTACTGTCTGATGTGGGGCCCGAACAATTCAACTAGAATGATCGCTACTTGCACCATCGAGTGGACCGCCAAGAGTTGGCTCAAGAGTGAGTGGCCAGCTTTCTTGCCAAGAACGAGATCCTTTTGCTGACGTATATAGGTGCGATCGAAAAAGGTGCAAACGACGGCCAAATAGAGTACGTCAAGAACATTGTCGCTGCTCTCAAGGCTGCCGTCACCACCAAACCTCCGGTCAAAGGACAAGCGAAGAAGGGAAAGCGGAAAGGAAAGCGAGAAGTGTTCGATGCAGAAGAGGCCAATGCACAAAGAGAGGCTGCTGTTACTGCATCAGAAACGAAAGCTTCCGATTGGGGAATATTCGAGCCTGTTCGCCCCATTGCAGACATTCTGTCGTCCATCATACGACCGTTTGTCACGTCGCAGGTGATCATTGCCGTGCTCTTCGTACTGCTGGTCTATACATGGGCATCAGCGCCGCGATCACAGTCTAGTCTCGGATACCCTGGCTACTCACCTCCTGAGCGCATAGCAGCCTACGAGGAGATATGGCGAAGAGAAGAGAGTGCCTTATGGGACTGGTTGGAGGACCGCGTTGGGGTCGATGGCATCTATCCGGCATCATCTAGAAATGGAGAACAAGCAGAGAGACAGAAGGTATTGAACGCGCGAAGCATGGGAAAGAAGCTGGAAGAAGAACGCATGAGCGAGCGTCAGATTGACGATGCTATTCGCACAACGGAAGAGAGACTTGCTGCACTGAAAGAGGCAGTCGCAAGGCAAAAGTCGAGGAGGAGAACATGATTTAGAAATGCATGAGTGCACGAGCTTGTGAGCGTTCTCGTTTGTGCTATATGTATGAGTACACAATGGCCCGTGTTGGCTCAATCTTCAGGCTACTCGCCATAAATCACCGCAGGTGAGCTGTTGCTTTTGCCCTGTTGTCTTGACCGCTCCGCGTAGGTCTGGCACCAAACACAGTCCGTCTGCGACATGGCGAGCGTAGACAGGGAGCTGAGCGCAGAGCTGCTTGAACCGAAGCAAGAATGCTACCACTTAACAGTAGCAGCCTCTCGCTAGGCAGAGGGTGTTGCTAACACCCTCTATGGCGGGCATTCGTTGAACCCAAACTACCTTCGAAGGATTCCGTCTCCAATGTTTGCTGCCCTGGCAGAAAGTTTGTCGTGTTTGCTGAGGCATCGTCGCGTCTCCACGCGTTTGATATTTAATCTCTGTTTGGTACAGCGGTTTAAGAGAACACCAACATTGTACAACGCTTGCGATCCGCCACACAGCATATTCGGCGCATGTGAAGGTAAATGCTGGTGAATGTGCAGCCACGTGAATACCGGCGCCGTGAAACCTGTGACGTAGAAGTTTTTGTCTCGATGGCTAGCTCCAGGGTACCTGCATCTCTCGAATGCACAACATCAAAGTAGTAGTATTTGAACAACACCACATGTAAATATTGCATTGTCGCCTTCGCCATTGCCGAGCATTTGTCGCGACCTCCGAGGTTTCGCGACGCCGTAGCGCAGCGCACCTTGGAAGGGGCACATTATATCACTCCTGAAGCAACTCCGCATCGACTCGACCTCCTGAAAGACACCGAAGCTCTGGAAAGCACCATGTCTGGCATGTCTGGCCCAGAGCATGTGCGCGTGAAGCGCAAGAGAGGCGACCAAGCTCCAGATGCTCTTATCGTCGAGCGTCCTGGCAAGAAGAATAAGCAAGACACCACAGAGCATGCATATCACTATGTGCTGCGGAAGGACGATGCAGATGACAAGAAGAATGAGCCCGAAGCTGCGCAAAGCCTCTTCGATGCCAACGACGTTGAGCGGCGGGCAGCCGAAAGCAGTGTTCGCCCCAAGGCGTCGCGGAATATCTCTGGCAATGGTATCAATGGAGGACAGAGTGCTGCAAAGGAACGGCGAGTCTTCCACCTCAGACGGCCAACGACGCCCGAGGCTGGCGTGAGGAAGCGAGGCAAGGCGAAGGTCAAAGAAGATGGTGTGGCCACATTCGTTGAGAAAAGGAAGAAGAACGTTGCACAGCGGCTCGAAGGTATTGCAGGCCGGGACAGATCATCAAGTCTGTCCGTGTCGAGTCCACCACCACCAGCACCTCTGAAGCGACCAGGCAAAGGAGCTGCTGTTAAGATCAGCAGCGATGCACCTTCTTTCTTCGCGAGCAGTCACGCCAAGCACGACTCGCAGGTCGAGGCAATGGCTAACTCACTTCATCAATTTGCTGTAGAGGAAGCGGCCAAGGAGAGCACGACACAGGCATTACCGCGTAAGCCCAAGATCACAGCCACGCCCAAGCTGTCTGGGCAGCGTAGCCGTGCTTTGCATCAGCAACGTGCTTCTCAGTCGTCAACACTCTCTAGAGCCAACGATACCGATGATACGAGCATGGACGATGATGCTGACTACGTCTATGACACTTACGTCCTGGCGCCGAGCTCTAACCTTGGCGCCGTGCAAGCTGATACTTCACAAGGCAACGTCGGCTATCTCATCATAGGTGAAGAAGACGAAGCTGTTTGGGAGACATACATGGAGGAAGACTCTAGCGACGAGGAACCAAGCGACGAAGATGACGAGAATGCGGAGGATTGGTATGGTGCTGACTATCCAGAAGACGAGCTCGCGTCGGACGATGAACATGACCGCAACGCCTACAATTACCGCGCTGGCGATTCGGATGAAGAGTACGATGAGCATACCTTCAGCGACGATGAATACGAAGCGCAGATGAATCCGTGGAGGAAGAAGACCCCACAGCAGTTCTCGCGATACTTCAATGGAGAAGCCAACGTGGAGGACCAGTGAGTGTCGACTTCATGGTCAGAATGGAAGCAATAGCTCGCTATCTATCCGCTGTTCGAATACAGACTTATGCGCCATTCATGCATTCCGGGTATAAGCTGTCTCTGTGACCATCGCTCATTTCTCTGGCATCAAGTCCGTACGAAGCATGCTTGCTTCGCTCCAATCAACGCGTATCGAATGCTCATGCCGTCGTGCTCATCTCTTCGTGTCTCCATCGCCATTCTTGTCGCAAAATAAAAATCGCTCCCGCCCAATGCAAATGTCAAAGCGACCGCTCATAACTTCCATCGTCATTTCCTATGCTCGTCCGTCTCGTCGTTAGCCCCATGTCTCAACGTCTGTGGAGTGAGCAGGTCTGTCCTGTCCGTCAGATGCTGCAGCAAAGGCGCGAGCAAAGTCGCAAGCGCACAACCGCGCAACAGGACAGGCAGCTAACTCCCTTGCGGCAAGTACCCAATCTGCCTCAGAAACTCCCTCGAAAAGTTCATTGCCCTTTGCTCCACCTCCCTACAGTCCGCCGCATAACTCCCCGGCCCACTCTTCAACACTTCCATCAATCCCCATTCCCTTCTCACGCGATAATAAACAGAAGTAAGCCCGCCTTTCGACCGCGTTCCGAATAGCCTTTCAAACCGATCCTCAATCTCAGGCCAAGTATTGTCGCGAATGATACGACTGTACATGATAAAGAACTTCTGTTCTTCCGAGTAAGAAGGTCGCGGAGCTCGAGGCTTGCGGTCAACCAAGATCGAAGATCCATCGGGCGCGGTTGCATGCCATTGGGATGGGTTTCCTCTTTCGGTGGATGGTGAGACGGATCCGACGGCTGTCTGACTGTTGCTAGCGGAGGACGAAGATTCTGTTGAGTATGTGCGGTCGACTCGAAGGGGTGGGAGTTGTTGTTGTGATGAGGAGGATCCGGGAATGATTGGGCGGGTTTCGTATGCTATGTTCGGAGAGTATTCCGAACTTCCCTGACTACTTCTGTCTCGTCGATGTTGGGTATACCCTCTCTGTGAATCAGATGATTGCTGTGTCGTAGTACTATCGTCTTCGGCCAGGAGGAAATTGATCGGGATCTTTCCAGCCGAGCGTTCGGGATCCCGTCTCGATGGGTCCATTCTGTTATGCAGGGTTGATTGGTGTGAGGAATGGTAACGATCTTTGTTGGCTGAAGAGTGCAACGGCTGCAGGAATCTTCGATCAAGAAAGTCCATTTAGATGTGCAAGAGTTGTGCAGACGGCAAGGCTTGGTAGTCGGTGGGTATTGGTAGTATTAGAAGGGTTTCGCAACTCGGTGAGTATGCCGCTCCACGCTCAGATAGGAAGCCAAGAAGGCCTAATCTAGCAGTAGACAGTGCACTGTACTAACTACGTTTGCGAGGCCGCTCCAGCGCTAGAGCGGCCTGGTTAACCGCTCGAATAGGTCGCTAAGTAAGTAAATATAGTATAGCGTACTAGAATAAGCCGGTAGCTCCGACTATAGGCTTCTTATAACTTAGTCGTATACGCGTCTTCCTATACGAGTAGAAAGTATTAGCTATTAAATATTATTATTCTATACTATAATATTAGTTAACTAAGGCTTCTAAGCTATTAATAATAGCCGTTCTTAATTAGTTATACTTCTATAGTCGCCCTTAGTTACGCCTAATCTAAGTTTCTACTTATAGTTAGTCTAACTTATATACTTTATTAATAACTTTATATTTAACTTACTATAATCTAAGCTATCTCTAGCTAATCGATCGTCTTTTTAAATACCTATATCTTCTTAAGAGTATATAGATATATCCGATACTATAGTATAGTATCTTACTTATCTCTTTAGTAAAATAATATCTTTTATAAAATATAAGGAGAGCTAATCTATATATATAGCTCGTTAGTTAACTTAATATACTACTAGTATTAGTAAGGCTCTTAGACGGATAGAAGTAGAAGATAAAGAAGACGCTATAGTACTAGTTAGTAAAAGTAGATTAAACTATACTTAGTAAATTATTCTTACTAAGCTAGTTAAGAAGTATATAAAGAAATAGGATAAAGACGGCTTCTAGTATAATATAGGCTTCGACTTTATAAATAAGACTCGTATCTACTATAATACTATAAAGAAGCTATAGGAGTATATAGTTATTATATATAATAAGTAGATAGATCTAGCTAAAGATAATACTTATATAGACTCTAGTACTAAGTTTAATAACGAGTTTAGAGACCGAATAAAGCGTATTCTAGATACTATTAAAGAGACTAAAAAGAAGGATTAAGATAAGTAAGATATAGCTAAGAAGAAGGATAAGGAAGCTATTAAGATATAGTATAGAAGGCGTAACTTATCGCGGCTAAAGAAGGATAAGAAACGAGGCCGTAGTAAGCGATAAGCGATATTTAATCTAGAAGTAGAGAGTAAATATAGTAGTAGTAGTAGTAGTAGTAGTAGTAGTAGTAGTAATAGTAATAAATATAAAGAAAGCGAAGAAGATTATAGTAAAGATAAAGATAGGAATAAAGAAGATCTACTAGAGGTTATATATCCTAATATAGAGCTAGAAGAATAATCTCCTTAGCTTCTAATTCCTACTCGAAGTTCGTTAACTCTCTCTAGTATATTAATTATATCTATCTCGCTAGATAAATCTCCTCTATAGAAGAATAAGAACTATACTAAAATAGTAGTAGTAAAGTATAAGAGAGAGAAGAAATACCTAAGTATTAAAGAGATATTAGCGAAGATCTAGATAGAAGGAATTAGTAGTAGGAAGTAGAAAGCGGAATATATAGTAGATAAGAAAGTAAGGAAGGAAGTTAAGTATTTAAAGGGAAATATTAGCGATATTAAGAGCTTACTAACGATCCTTATAAGTCGTCTATCTATATAAAATACTAGTAGTCCTACTCCGAGTAATCTTAATAGTACTATAGATAGTACTAGTACTTCTAGCTTCGATAAGAGTATATCTATCTAGTAAGAGATAGGCTTTAACTATAAGGAAATAGCCGAATTTAATACTAATTTAGAGGGCTATTTAGAGTAACTTTATTAGATATATTATCGTAATTTAAGTATATAGTATTACTAGCTATAAAATAGTTAATTTTAGTCTAATTATTATATATAAAAGATATATTATAGCTATAATATAGATAATAAAGTATATATATATTTTAGTATATATCTAAGTAATATATAGTAAATAAATATAGTAGATAGGGTATTATAAGGACCTCGAGAAGGTAATATCTTCTACTAAGGCTTACCTTAGCGTATACGCCGCGTACGTAATACGTAGGCTTTTTATATAGCGTCGTACGTATACTCGAATATATACTTATTAGTTCTACCTTCTACCGACGTATCGGTTAACGGATATCCTATATATTACTATATACCTAGCCTATTATAGTTCTAATAAGTCTACCTATTATAGCGGCCTATAGGATCTTATACGATAGCTATAGGCAAAGCGACCGTATTAGGTAGTAAAACTAATAATAATAATATATCTATAACCGATAAGGAATACGTCTAATAGGATACCGAATAATAAGCTATACTTAATAAGCGATAGGCTATACTAAACGAGCGCTTTATATACGAAAAGATAGAATAGAAACTACTAAAATAAGAAGTCTAAGCTTAGAAGATCGAGCGTAAAAATACGTATCTTTATATATAATACGATACTAGAAGAATATAGGTAAGAGCTAGCTAAGAAGTAGGCGATAAGTAGCTAGAATAAGAGCCTATAGGGCCTACTACTAATAACTCTAACTCTTCTAACTCCGAGTCTATAGAGACTATACTTATATCCTTCTATATCGACTAAATCTATATTCTATACCGGTATATACTCTAAGCGATATAGGTAAGCTAAGTATAATAGATATAGTCGTAGGCTTTACGAGTAGTAAACTATAGCTAAAGGAACCTAAGCCTTTTAGAGATAATACTATTAAAGAGGTAAGAAGGTTTCTATAGAAACTAGTCTTAATCTTTATATTATCTAGGGATGCCTATTATACGAATAATAGTAAGATACTTTATAGTATTATATACCTTATAGGAAATACGTATAAGAAGTAGTATAATAACTACGATATCGAGAACCTAGATATATATATATATATATTAGGATTTTAAGGACTTCTACTATAACTATATTAGCGATCCTATAAACTATATACTTAATATAACTCTCGAGTATAAGAGTATTTATTAGTATAAGAACTAGTTAGTTTAGAACTTTACCCTCGAGCTTATAGTACTAGAAGATTAGCTAAGTAACTATACTAAGGTATAATAAGTACGATACCTACTCGTAAAGCTATAGCCTACGCTATATAGCGTAATCGTTAAGTACTATATTATTCTAGTATTATAATAAGAGCTCGTAGAGCTTATAGCTTATATTAAGATCCTAGATAAGGTATATAGTAAGTAACGAGAGTATAATAACGATAACTATAGTAAGAATAAGAAGAAGTATCGTTTCGATAACTATAGTAGTAGTAGTAGTAGTAGTAGTAGTAAGAAGTAGTCTACTCGCGATTAAAAAGTAAGTAATAAGTAGTTACGAAGTAATAATAAGAATAGTAACTAGGATATTAATAAAGTCGAATATTATAGATACTATAGAAAGAGCTATTATAAAACCGACTATCCTAACTACTACTTATAGAAAGATAACGACTTATATAGTATATATAAGATTAAAGTAGCTAAAGAGGGAAAAGATAAAGTACCGCCTAAGAGCTAAAAGTAAGTACTAAAACTAATTCTAGTAGCTTAGTAGTCTATATACTATCGAAGCGAGTACGTAGTATAATAGTTATATAGGAGGATAATATATAAGTCGAATACTTACTCGATAATACTACTAATATTAATATTATCTCTCGAGAATTTATCCTTTAGTATTAACCCTAGTAAAGCGTAGACGCTATACTTCCCTCTATAGATAGCTTTTAAAGAGAAAGAGAATACTACTATAGAGCGTACTATCTAAGCCTATATATCGTAGATACGACTAGATAAGAATAGGTTATAAGCGGAACCTTCTATATATTCGAGATACCTAATCTAGATATTATCTTAAGTCGGCCTTAGAGAAGGGATTAGAAGGTTATTATAGATAGCGTAACCGATATATAGATATATAGTAACCCTAGTATAGTAAGCTCGGTAATAGTATAGGAACTATAGTAATTTTAGAAAGATATATATAATATATCCTATATATATATAATTAACCTATATAGCGTTATAGTCGGTAATAATATAAACCTACTAAAAGAGTTCGAGGACTTTATAGATATCTTTACTATAACTCTAGAGGCTCGATACTAACTATATATAGATATAGAGTATATAATCGATCTTATCGACGGAAAGAAGCTACTATATAAAGCCCTCTATTATTAGTCTAAGTAAGAACTTTATAAACTCTATAAGTACCTAGTTAAGGTATTAGATAATAACTAGATCTAGTCTAGTATAAGCGAAGCGGATACGCCGATCCTATTTATACTAAAGAAAGATAGTAGTCTCCGACTCTATATCGATTATAGAGGGCTAAATAAAATTACTATTAAGAATCGTTACTCTCTATCTCTTATAAACGAGATACTTAATAGACTTAAAGACGCTAAATAGTATATATCCTTAGACCTATAGGATACCTACTATTATATCTAAATTAAGTAAAGTAATAAGTAGAAGACTATATTTTATATATGCTATAGAGACTTTAAGTACTATATTATACCTTTCGGCTTAACTAATATACCTATAACGTTTTAAGGATATATTAATAGAGCCCTAGTTAGGTTAGTTAATATCTACTATATAGTCTACCTTAACGATATCTTAGTCTATAGTAAGATATAGGAGGATTATATATATAACGTATATACTATACTTAAGTATCTTCGGATATTTTCTCTATATATAAACCGGAAGAAATACTTATTTTAGAAGAAATAGGTAGAATTCCTAGAATATATTATTAGTATTAAAGATATATTAATAGATTAGAGTAGGATAAACGTAATTATAGAGTAGCCGTAACCTACTACGCTTACTAAAGTCTAGTCCTTTCTAGGATTCTATAACTTCTATCGTAGATTTATCTCTAACTACTCTTAGATAGTTATATCTCTAATAGCTCTCTCTAAGAGAGCTAAGAATAGTAAGAAGCTAGGTTAGGTTAAGTAGAACGTAGCCGAGAAGTAGGCTTTTAAGAGCCTAAAGGATACTTTCTACTCTATATCGATACTATAATACTTCGACCCTATAAAGCCCTTATATTTCGAAATCGATATATCTATATTTATAGTAGTAGATATCCTTTCGTAATAAGGAGAAGAAGGCTACTAGTATCCTATTACTTTCTAGTCGAGGAAGATAATCCCTATAGAGACTAACTATAAGATCTATAACTAAGAACTACTAGTAGTAGTAGAATCCTTTAAGTATTAGAGACTATACTTTAACGGCTTATAGTATATAGTATATATATTTATTAACTATACTAATCTTAAAGGATTTATAACTATAAAGTAACTAGTTAGTAGATAGGTAAGATAGGCTATATTCCTAGTATCCTTCGACTTTACGGTTAAGTACTAGATAGAAAAGAAGAATCCTACTAATATACTATTAAGAAGAAGTAACTATAAAGGCGAAATATAAGTAATAAGTAACCTACTATCTATACTCTAAGCTAAGCTTTTAGTATAGTTAGACTTAACTAAAAGTATAGAACTAGTAGTAAAATATATCTCGGTAATATATATCTCTATAAGAGGATTAGAAGTAATATAAGTATAGTATAATAACTTCGTTTACTATCTAGTAAGGATAGCGGCTATAGTCGTTAAAGATAACGGCCCTTACTACTATATACTAGACCTATTACTTAGCTTTATATAGATACTCTAGTAATTAGAGCTATTAGTTAAAGAATTATATAAGGCTATAAAGAGTAACGGCGGTATATTTAAAAGGTATTTACTCCGCGATAATATCCTTTTTTAGAATAATATAATTTATATACTAAAGGATTATATATTAAGAGTATAGGTTATATATATATATATATTATAACGACGTCTTAGTAGAGTATTTTAGCTATATAAAGATAATAGAGTTAATATATAGGAAGTACTATTAGCCTAATATATCTTAGAAAATAGCCGAGTATATATCTATCTATAGTATCTACTAGTAGTCGAAGGCGAAGTAGTACCGCTCCTATAGCGAACTATCTATACTACTAATACTAGTAAGACTATAGTAAGAATTAATAATAGACTTTATTACTAATCTTCTATTAAGTAAGCTTAGCTCCTATATCTATATTATAATACTTATAATAGTCGACCGCTATATAAAGATAAGCCTCTTTATTCTAATAACGAAGAAGTATATAGCTATAGAGCTTATAGAGATCCTATAGAGAAAGATAATTAGGAGATTTAGAGTACTAAGTAGTATTATTAGCGATCGAGGATCGCTATTTACTAGCTAGTTTTAGAGCGACTTCTACTATAAAACGTATATAAAGTATAAGCTTAGTACTATATTCTATCTATAGACTAATAGTTAGACGAAGAGAGTAAACTAGATACTTAAGTAGTATCTATAATACTACTACTTAAAGGACTAAGAAAACTAGATATCTTAGCTAGTATAAGCGGAGTTTATATATAATAATAGTATATATCCTACGATACGTATAAGTCCCTTTAAGATATTATATAGATACGATTTAGATATAGTATCTATATTAACTCTAGCGACTTCTATAGCTCGGGATAAGCTATCTAAAGGAAGGATACCGGTAGTAATCGATATTATAAATAGGTTACGATAAGTATATAAGATACTTATATAATACTAGAAAACTATAGCTAAGTATTAAATAAAGTACTATAATACTTATTATAAAATAAAGAAGTATAGTATAGATAACCTAGTACTACTAGTATCTAAGAATATTAAACTAGATATACTAAAGAAGAAACTAGGACCGAAGTTTCTTAGACTATTTTATATTATTAATATAGTAGATATATAGATATATCGCCTAGCGCTACTATTAAGTACGAAGATCTATAATATCTTTTATATATTACTACTAGAGCCTTAGAAAGGCTATAAGGATAAGGAATATAAAGTAAGTATATCTATTATAGAGGAAGTAGATAAGTAGTAAGTAGAAGAGATCGTAAAGAAGAGGATATAGAAATAGAAGGTATATTACCTTATTAAATAGGTAGGATAGCTAGATAAGTATAATATATAGGAACTAGCTAAGTATATTAAATATACTATAGCGCTTAACGTCTTTAAGATATAAGCGAAGAGTAGATAGAAATAAAATAAGACTAAAATAAGTTAATAGTATATACTCGTTTTACTATTAAAAAACTATATAGGGCTTAGCGGTCTATAGATACTAAGTAGTAGGAGAGGAGGTTATATATATATACCGTATAGGCGTATATTTAGTCGGAGTTATTACTAGGAGTAATAGTATAGTCTATAATCTCGTTAATAGTATCGATAGCCTTAGTAAGGCTATTATTAGCTAGATACTAGAGCGGTTAGTATACGAAGTATATACGAAGTAGAGTAGTAACTTATATAGTAACTAATCTCGATAAGAGTAGTAAGGGAGGTACTAATATACTTAAGTATACCGATAGTATCGAGGCTACTAAGTATAGCTATAGTACTACTAGTATACTTACTCTTAAGTAGGATATTATTAAAGGAGATCTTATTCTTATTATAGTAGAAGGTACGGAGGATTAGCTTAATAGCTATATATAATTAGTATACGAAGTATAAGTAATAAGTAGGATATATATACTAGAGATAGCTATAGTAAGCTTATTATCGATATTAGTCTAGACTTACTAGTACTCCTCGAGGTTATTATAGGCTTCTAGCTCGAACTTATTATATATAGTATATATATTACGTAAGCGCGATAGTAGCGCTAAGAGTACGGAAGCTAGTACCGGCTTATACTTCTAGTTAATATCCTTATAGTAGCGATAGTAGATAGTCTAGCTAGGATCGAAGTAGTTCTTAGTATAGATATCGACTAGATCGACTAGTAAACGATTAGTATACGTAGCGCAACTATAATAGAGGCAAGAAGCTTATAGTTAGTAGTTATATAGTCGTAATAGTAGATATAATCCTTAGCTATAATCTTAGTATACTTCTTAGAAATAGTAAGTATAGATATAGTAGTTATATAGTACTTACTAGAAGTATTAGAGGGACCTATAGTAGATATAGTAAAGATATTAAGATTATTTAAAGAGAAGAAAAGGATACTTACTAGTAGGTTACTAGATATAGAAGGGATATATATATAGTATAGGCTATAAATAAGAGAGATACTTAGGAATAGGAAAGAGTTCTTAGATAGGCTTCGTAGGCTACTTATACTCGCTATATATACTTAAACCTATTACTATAGACTATCTATAAAGCCGCTTTACTTTACGTAATTATAAATATATATATAAATAACCTAGTAATAAAGTCTTTACTATAAATAGTAAAGGCTAAGTACTAGAATAGTATAGCGACGGAAATCTCGTATATAGTAACTAGTATAGAGTAACTAGAATATACGAGAAGTATAACGAATTTACTAGATAGGGGAGCTTAATATAATATTAGGCTATATCTATAGCTAAAGATAGCTATACTAGGGAGAAGGAGATAATTATAAGGACCTCGAGAAGGAAATATCTTCTACTAAGACTTACTTTAGTATATATACTATATATATAATATATAGGCTTTTTATATAGTATCGTATATATACTCGAATATATACTTATTAGTTTTACCTTCTACCGATATATCGGTTAATAGATATTCTATACGTTACTATATATCTAGCCTATTATAGATATAGCTTAGCGTATATATATATTTCCGCTAAGTAAGCTTTTACCTCTATAGAGATATATAGAGCTAGCTAGATCCTCTAAAAGAGGATAATATTCTTAATCTTCTTTATCTTATAAATCTACGCCCTCTTCTAAGATACTAGAATTAATACTAGAGTATTTAGATTATATATCTTCGCTATAGTTAAAGTATAGCTAATCGTTAATAGACTTACTACTATATAGATAGAGAATTTTAGTATAGAAGGGCGGATTAGTATCGAATCTCCTATTCGTTTAATTACTACCTCTAAGACTCGTATATAGGTTTATAAGTAATATAGCGACTATATAATATACTACTACTAGTTAATTACTAATATATTATTATTCTTCGAATTATAGGTATATAAATAGCTAGATTATCTTACTAAAGCTATATACTATCTCTATTCTCGCCTTAGATATATACTTATTAAATATTCTCTTTAGCTTTAGTAGTTTAATAATACCTACTATTCTAGGCTATAGATAAATAACTCTAAAGGAATAGTAGTATACTAGATCGCTATAGAGATATAATCTTTATCGTAGAAGACTACTTCTTATATACTTATTAAGTATTTATCGTATATACTTAGATATACGAGATTTATAGAAAATATCCTAATTATTCTCTTTATCTAGATAGGAACCTATTAGTAAAGATAGTATACTATTAGGTATTATTATACCTTAGAACTTATGACTATATCGCTTCTTATAGCTAGAGAATAATAGATACTAATTATTATAGTATTCTAGTATAGATACTAGACGATAAGTTCCTTAAAATATACTATTAATAAATCTCTAAAAATTCCCTTTCTATCTAGTATTCTTAACCTACTATATAAAGTTATATACGATATAATATTATCTTAATCGAGAGTACTATTATATATAGGAGCTAAACTCCTTCCGAATATACTTAATTACTATACTAAAGATAGTTAATAGATAGTATAGTTTACGACTAAAGATAAGACTAAGAACCTTCTAAGTAGATAGAAATCTAAGACGGAAGAGAGTAAGATAGAAGGCCTATACTAGGTTATATTTATAGTAGTTTAGCTACTTAATATCGTCTATTCGAAGTATAGTTATAAGATATAATATCTCTTCTTTATTAAACCTAAGTCTATAGTAATTAGCTAAGTATAGCGATAGTAAGGTATAGTATACTTCTAATATTTACTTAATCTTCTATATTAACCTTATAGAAGTATCTATATCGACTTACCTTATATACTACTTCGTAAACTAGTTGCTAATATTTTCGAAGATAAACTCCTATATATAACTATTTAAATAAATATCTATAGACTTATAATATAGCTATTTCCGTCGTTTATATCTACTAAGTACGATATATACTATAGTAAGTATCTATACTAATTCTATCTCTTCTTCGGCTTCTATAGTAGTAGTAGCGATACTTAGTACTTTAGTATAGGCTTAAAAGCTAGTAAGAATACGAGAATATATCTAAGAACGCGATATCTATATAAGAACCTATATATATAGAAGAGACGGAAATATATACTATACTAGGCTCTATATAGCTATCTTAGCTTCCTATTTAGTTACTAGAGCGGCTAGTATATACGTTATAGAAATAGGCTCTCTAAGTTACGAAACCCTTCTATTAGTCGTTTAGGTCTAGGCTATAGATAGGCTAACGAGAAAATAGTAGGACCTAAGGCGAGCTAGTAGTCTTATATATAGTAGATAGCCGTGGCCTTATTATTCTATAGATGCTTGCCCTATACTACGCATAGCAGCGATCTACACACTTAATCGATCGAAAACTTTCGGAGTCGTGGCCGGGACGGAATCGCCGCTATTTTGCGAGCCCAATTATCTCAAATCAGGCTAGAGTAGCGCATCCTAGACATGGTACGTGGTATGTCGAGATGTGCCGTTGGTGTGAGATTGACGGGTGAGCAAGAGCCAGTGTTGAACCTCATCAGGCTGTTGCTTGGTTGACCAGCTAGGAAAGTTATTTCAGAAGACAGTACAGCCTCCTTGTTGAAAAAAAGGACGTCTCGTGTATGCGTTGGTCTTCGTTACCAGCCTACCTGGCCTAGTCAAGAATGACGGTGAAGAAGACCGTCAGACCGTCATGACTTTTTGGGGAGAAAGGCAGGGTAGGTGGCGACACTCATTAGCACCACTCACGTACCTCGCGGTTGTCGTTGTCCATTACGCTTTCTAGTCCTGTGTATGTGGCTGATTTAAGATACAGCCCCATGCACATGCATGATGCATGAAAGGCGCACGGTGCGCTATCCACAATGACCGATTGTCGAGATATCGTCACCTAACGAGAAGAGCGAAACAGGTTTGAGAGACGGCATACCTGAATACTTTACCTGCCTCGGCATCCCACTTTGGGGGCGGCGGGTGCGGCACTTGAAATCTGGAATAGCTTATCATGAACGGTAGAACTAGCTCTTCACAGTCAGCAGACGACTCCAATTCTGATCCTTTCATGTTCTGCACGAGTCAAACAAAACGGGTGGAAAGAACATTTAGGTTGACTCTGGTAGGCACGAAGTGGTAGCTGCAAGTGCGGCATCCTTCTTTCCCCACGTGCTTCTGCTTCCTAAAGTCGTATATCGCAGCTCGCATTCCCGTCCATGAGTCCAGCATTTAATCTGCATTGCAGCAGTTCAAACGATCATCCGACTTTCCCGACTATCGATTGACGTCTTCGATGTGTTCGCTGTTGGTAAGCGAGAGAGAACGATGACAGTTGGTTGACAGACAGGCACAAGCTGCATAAGTGCATGTAGCTGCGCCACTCTCCACCTTCTGCAACAATGAAGAAGAACGGCGATCGAACATCTATTCGCTTGTCGCTTAGGAGCTCTTCGCCGTCGCCCCGAACTTTGCACCAGAAGCGAGTTGCACTCCACGGAGGAGCCTCCGGACTGCATGTCACTTGATCATCTTGACGGCTTTTGACCCATGCATTTGTGCACACGAGCGTGAGGACCGAGAAGCTTAACTAGATCGAGATCTCGCTGTCTCCACTCTGCACGGTAACGCGGTTAACTTCACCTATCAGCCCGTTCAATTTCGGGCGAGAAGCCAGCATCGCGAATCTACACCTTACGCCTCGTCTTCACTCCTTTTCCCTACTGGTATTCGGATCTGGGAATGGACGTTCCTCCGAACGTTTCGATGGTCACTCCGAAGTGAACCATGGTGGCCCTACGTCTGGCAACATCACTGTCGTGCAAGACAATCATGATTGCATGTCGACAATACCTGTCTGCAATGCGAAGATCGCAATCGCGGTATGTGACTCCTGTAGGACCCGGTCAACAACGGCGTCAAAGAATAAGGCCTGCAAGAGTCCGGACTCACCTCACTGGAGCGGTCAAAGGCAGCTCGAATATCACATGCAACTCGAGCTGCCATATGCAGACTTCTCCTCTAATAGCCAGGCCTAGATTGGTGAGATCGACGAACGACCTTCCATTTTGGACGTGGAGCGGCCAGTGGCTACCTAAGGTCACAATCAAATCTACCTCAACCCGTACTGCAAGGCTGGAATGGTGACATATTGTTCTGTCGCCTTGTAAGCATAGTTGGGATCTTCATGCTGCTCCAGTGCGGACTGCAGAGAATATGGGCTTGGCATTCTCGTGAGCAGCAACCTGCTTAGAGCTTATCTGCCCTTGCTCATCTATTTGGATTTGTGGTTTCCTCTCTTGGTTTACTATCGAACTTCGTCTCTTCCCAGCTACTGAACTTGGGCCAATTCGAGTGAGCGTGTAGTGCCTCGAAACAGCAAAGACTCACGAAAAACTCGCGCGATTAGATTGCACTGCCCCGGGACTGCATGTCTCAAAGCCTGTTCGTCTAGCAGGCGAGCACCCTGCAATCGCGTTGCCTTGCGAGCATTACATTGCAGTTTGCATGAAGCACCTTGCATGAGCCGAAGTTCAAGCACGATATGTCCCGGTCACGAGGGAGACCCTGCACCATGAACGGTTACTCGGCCCGAACCAGCATCGGCTTGCAGGCGGACAGAGAAGTCGACAATCGCGATTGATTGGGGCAAGGGAGGACCCCGGCGTTGACTTCATAATCGAGATTTCCTCACACATCGCGAAACCCGACCGTGGGGTGCCGCGTGTTGCATGTTTTCTTCATGCACAAGACTGACTCGCCAATGCAAGGTGATAGAAATGGTCCTCCGAGACAATGCCCAACTGTATGTCATTATGACCGCGGCACTTCTGACCTCTGCTAAAGTGAGAGATGGCGGAGTTGACGCCGTAAGTGCAAGCACTACTGCAGGACTGAAGATGCTGTTGCGAAATGACTCGGGTTCGTGCCAGCAGTGTGCATGCGGCATACCGGTGTTCATCGTAACGGCGAGATGCGATGCTACCGGCTTGTGCCTATACCAGCTGACCAGTCTTCGGAAAGTCGGCGCGAGTCGTAATTCCAAGATTCGGCGCGAGCGATGGTCTCCACGTCGCAGACAATAGTGTAGTCTCGAGCATCGAACGCAGAGCGCGCAGATTGCTACTCATCAACGCGTTCTCCTCCTTTACGAAATTCTTAAGATTCGGCGATACCCTGCAACCAGGCCAACGGCTGTACGTCCACTGCCAGACGTGTCTTCTGCAGCTCTCTTCTCCTGTCATCAAGATCCGAATGTTGGTCACGAGGCTTCTCGGTGAAGATGGGAGAAAGTCATCCTGCCCTTGAGGCCTACTACTGTTGCAGAATCCCCTCTGGCAATTGCGGCAAACCGCAGGACAAGACGACTTCAAGAACCTCGGGCCGCGACACGCGAGAAGGCAGTCTGCTCGAGCAGAGATCTTGAATCCTTCGAACCCTATTTCCATCCGGGAATTAAGTCAAGGTCGAACTGTTCTCTCAAGTGTATTAATTCCCGTCAGATGGAGGTTCTCGAAAGTGCCGAGTCCAGGATCACTCTGCATGCAACGGCGGCTTGTGGTGCGGCGCTGGTATGAATACGTTGTGGATATTCAGGTACGGCAGAAAATGAATACGATACTCCAGATATCGCGTTCATTTGCGTCGATTCAAACGCCACTCAACCGCAATTGGCACCGATACTGACATTGGCTAGATGTATGAGACCTTGACACCCATACCGACGGTCTGTTTGACCTTCATCCATCCATCCTCTAGCAGGCGTTTCAGCCTCAGCCGCAAATCTCGACGTGCTATGAGCAACAAGAATGCAAACACGAACATCAAGAACTGAAACATGGCCATGCTGTTCATGGACATGTTGCGACTTGCTTGCATGATCATTTGCTGCAGATTATTGAGAACAGAGGACGCGCGTGCGTATAGATTGGCAGATTGCGGAGGGCGTGACTTCTTTTGTGGTTTCGACTTTGGTGTTGGTTTTTGGCCATTCGAAGTAGCGCTAATGTTCCGAGCATGTCCGTTCGCAGGTCGGGAAGTCGATGAAGAAGCGGAAGCGTTGGTGCGCGTGCGCTCAAGCTCGGCAGCTTTCCTTCGCTCGTCCTCTTTGCGCTCCTCCTCCCTTCGTTTTGCTTCTTCTGCGGCTCTCTGTTCCTCCAATTCGCGTTCCCGCAGCTCTTCCAGCTCACGCTCTCGTTGCGCCGTGCCGTCCTTCTCCTCTTTGAGCTGTGCTAGAGCCTGCAGGAAGGCTTCCCTGCGCTCCTCATCAAGCATGTCGTTCATCTCAATAAACTGATGCGCGTAATCCCACTCATCGTTGGAGGGAAGCACATGCAGGGTATAGAGCTCAAGGATCTTTAGACGCGTAGTCAGTTCCTTCGGCGACGATGTCCCATTTGACATAGGCGTTGCAATGCCGTCGTTCAGGAAGGCGAGTTGCGCTGCATCTGCCGATGCCGAGAGGTATGCCTCCAGTCGCTGCTGATTCAGGTGTTGGTCCTGCATATGTCCAAGTAGAAGTGTGGCCAGGTTGACGACCACATCGGGGTCGACTTCGCCTTCATTCCCGCCGTAGCCATATCGGATAATCTCGTCCCAAATCGAGCCCTCCCTTGCTTTGGCAGCTAATTGCCGCCATTTGGCCGAGCCAAATTGGTTTTTTCCTTCTTCAGGGCCAAGGTCGATGATGGCATGCAGCAAGCTGAGATAGAAGACCCAGACTTTGGTCCGGGTACCCTTGGAGCTCTGCGCGACCGGCGCAGCTTGACCAGCAGAGCTCTCGCCGTCTACACCGCCAACACCGCTGCCACTGGCGCCGACACCATCAGGCGACTGCTGTGGGCTGACAATCGGTTCGAGAGCCTCGAGAGCTTCCTTGAATCGCTTGGTGAGATAGAGCTGGGTAGCTTGCTTGTACGTCCGGACTATGATGGAGTTTGTAGAGCGCGAGCGTGAGAGGCTGGAGATAGAGCTCGACAGATACTGCGAGTCCAGTGTGTCCTGATATGTGACCGTGCCCGTCGATGCCATGGTGTGCGGCGCCATGGAAAGGCAGCAGTGAGGCAGATTGATGGAGGAGAATACATTCTATGGGAGAGGTTGGCGCACAGCTTGCGTCGGCAACGCTGTCACGCGTCTGCCGAGGCCGATGTTTCCCGCGTCGACGACCTCACCATTATTGGCATCTCCATCACTCCGATACCCATGTCGTAGCATATCGACAACCCGCTGTTTGCTTCTCAACCGCACGTCAAGTCATCACCATTTCGCCATCACCTGCACGCATTCAGATACCCGTCAAGTGAGATACAATTGTGGCTTGGCTTGCTGGTAAGAATTCCAGCTTGAACTGCTTCAGAGCATTTCGCACATGCACAAGGAGTAAATCGAAACGCGTCAATGCGGCGGCGGAAACGCGACTGCATGATTTGACACATGCAGCATCACACCTGCAAGTTTGCTACTCTTCTTCAGTTGCGGCTTCCAATCCTGCTTCATCATCCGGCATTGTTTCCACATTTCTGCCTCGACTTCTTCCTCTTGCCACAGCTTTCCGAGAACAGCTGATTTCAGGTAATATTCATCAACGAAAGAGCATCAAAATGGACGTCAACAAGACTTCTTTCTATCCTTTGTTGCCAGACATCCTCACCGACATCTCCAAGGCTCATTTCGTTGCCATCGACCTCGAGCTGTCCGGCATTCCTTCTCATGTAGCATGGGGAGCTGGCAAACGCACTCTCGAGGAGCGCTATCGAGCAGTCAAGGAAGCGGCCGAGAAATATCAAATTCTACAAATTGGCCTCACGTGCGTGGAGCAAGATGTACTAAACGACCGATACATTCTGCGACCCTACAACTTCGACCTCTGCCCGCTCATATACGAGAAAGGACTTGATGTGGAGCGGAATTTCTCATTCCAGTCTGGCGCAGGCGAGTTTCTCATGAGCGTCGGTTTCGACATGAACAAACCCTTCAGGGATGGCGTACCATATCTAAGCCGTTCGGAGGCAAAGCAGGCACGAGAGAGCTACGAGAAACGGCAGAAGCGTGGCAATATTGCCGATATACAGGTCAAACCAACTGAAGTCGAGACTCTCGCCTTCATGGATCGCGTACGGAAGGAGGTCCAAGCATGGGTTGACTCCAAGAATGTGGCAACGCCCGAGTACCTCAACATCGCACCCGCTGGCGCTGACGTACTTGTTAATGGCGAGTCGCCTGAAATGCCACGGTTGGAGAAGAGGCTCGTCCACCAGCTTGTCCGTGCTGAGTTCCCAGAACTGGTGACCCTCGGTACGCTCAATTCCCGCATGCACGACCGTTCTTCGCTGACTTGATGTACAGGCAGGCGCAACTTCGTGCAGATTGTCAAGTTCGACAAGGAGCGTGAGGACCGCATTGCAGTAGAGAGGAAGGAGAGATTGGAAGCACAAATAGATCGTCAAAAGGGCTTCCGGTGGATTATCGAAGCCATGCATGGCTCTAATATAGCCAACCTAGACCTGATGGAGTGCGCGAAGGATGCCATAACAGGTATGTTGTCCACTCTGCCAGACATCGAGGACAAGACTGACGATAATCAGGCGAACCAATTTTTGCCGACATGGATACGCTGAAAGCCGACTTCTTTCGAGCGCAGAACTTGCTTCGAGGCTGCCCACGTGTAATCGTTGGCCACAACTGCTTCCTCGATATGGTCTACATCTACCACACCTTCATCGGCCCCTTACCTGACACCGTAGGAGAGTTTGAGCAGAAGCTGCATAAGCTGTGGCCGATGGTGATCGATACCAAGTACATGTCCACTCACAACTGTGGCGACATTCCTCCTATGTCTTCTCTGGAGCAAATAGCCGATCAACTGAAGCACCTAGAAAAGCCAATAGTCGAGACGGATGGCCATCACCGCAAATACAGCGACACCACGCCATTTCATGAGGCCGGCTATGATAGCTTCCTCACTGCTCAGGTGGCAGTAAGACTGTCTGCCAAGCTGGAAGCCGAAGGAGCTTACGTCGACGTAAACGCTGCTCAGAATGGAGTGGCTGGCATGAAGCTGACGGATGCTGCTCTCAATGCACTGAATACCTCACCAGCTGGAACTAAGAACGGCACAAAGGACGAAAACGCACCGCCGAACGAGGGATTTACGCCTTCAGTGCCTGGTGCCAAGTGGAAGCGCCGTGGAGATGATACTATCGGACAGGCCGATCCCAATGACCCTTTCTACAAGAACCCGAAAGATCTCAAATGGAGACACGTTCCCAACCACGTCACTGTCAAGGATGGCATGCCGGCGTTCAATTCGGACTTCTGGCGGGTCTACGGCAACAAGCTTCGCGCCTTTGGCACAGTAGAGGAGGTCTGCAATCTTGATGGCGGCTCGACCACACCAACGAGCGACGAAGATGGTGGAGTCGAGGTCGACACGTAGGGAGACGCCAGGCTCAGTACTTCATTCCCCGACCCGGAACCAACCATGCAAGCACGCCGTCAGGCTCGTCGAGGGGAGGAAAAATACAGCTTGAGCGAGGCAGATGAGGCTCATGCTTGGTATCAAGGCGAGGACCTTCATACTGTAGGATGGACGGCGATGCAATACTATTTCGGCTGGCGCTTATCGTGATCGAAAGCCTGAGGCGAGGCTGTGCGAGAAGCAAAAGTCGAAAGTAGACCTAAGCAGACTTCAAAAACAATGAAATTCAACCGGCAAAATTTGCTTCTCACCATGGTCAGACACTTGTATATTGTTCCTGCATCCCTGCATTCGGTGAAATTCACGACTTCCGCACCTACGCTCTGTACCGAGCCTCTACCTGTGCATCTCGTGTCGCAGACAGGGCGTCGTTAACAGCGTCAAGCTTCGGAGCGATGACCGCCGTTTTGAAGCGAGCCAAGCCTAGGTTCCTGAGCACTTGCCGCATCAAAGTCATAATTTCATTTTAACTGCTGTCAATCATGAATTTGCATCTGCTGTGGTATCGCGCCCCTATCATCTCCTACCAGGTCTCTTCGGTCTCGCGAACCCGCCTCTCGGCGTAGCAGTTCCGCTACCAGGCGCACTATCATCTGCACCTGTCTCCACGATCCCACCGCTGACCACATCACCAGTTAACTCACTAGGCTCTGTAGCCTCCAGTGTTTTCGTCACAGATATTCCGGCATCTCTTTCCGCAACCGTCCTTGTCCAAGACTTGCCTGTGCTGTATACCATCCTCTCCTTAATCTTCGAAGCTCCAGGGCATGTATATATGAACAGAATATTCGGTTGTCCCGATGAAGTGGAGGGATGACTGTAGAAAGTATAACGAGGTTCTGAAGTCGAGATCAGGCCTGCTACATCTGAAGGTTGGACATCGTCTTTCGAAGAGTCCAGGTGTAATGTCTCGTCAGGTAGCTGGAATTTCAGCTGGACTAATGTACCCTTGCAGTCATCCTCTTTCAGACTTGCGAGGGCTTCGAGAACTCCGTCTCCGGTTGGTACATTGACTCTTGATGTGACATGTCCTCTCCTGGCGCCTGTCCCTTGCGATTCTTGTGCTTCTGCCTCTTTTACGCCTGCCAATCCTGCTTCCTCTTCTGTGAGCGGGGCTTTGAGAGCCTCGTGTTGTTCGTGCTTATCCCAGCCTGCGGATGTGAGTTCCGAAGAATCTGTCGCGAAAAGCGTTTGGCGAAAACGTTCAATTCCTAGCTCGCGTACCAATGTCAAGCGGGTGGATGCGAAAAGCATCTTTTGCCGCACGGGAGCAGTGTTCGGCACATATGTGATTGCAACAAAGCCATCTGCTGCGCTGGGATCGACTTTGAGGAGGACATATGAGGCAGCGTTCGGCGTGATATGGGGACTTAGTTGTGAGAGATCTTGCTTGAAGTCGGAAGCCTGGGCTGGAATTGTAGTTGTTGGAACGAGCTTTTCGTTTTCAATGCCTGCGAGGAGTGCGCGCTGAGAGTCATCCGAGACAAACTTGTTGAAAGCTTCTGTCAGCTCTTGCGAGGCTGTGATTCCGGACTGCATTTTGTATAGGACTATTGCTTGTCAGGCTGAAGTTTACGATCACATGCAATGTTGACCTGGATCGGAAGCTGGAACGAGGTGGGTCTTGGTTGGTGATGACGTTGGACCAGGGTCTGGCGCACGAGCACCTGCTACAGATAACATCGCCTTCTGCATATACATCTCCATGCAGCAACGAACGTCGCACTCATAAGGCTGGTATTGACCATCACGTCAAAGAGCGGCACTCAACTCATATGTGAAGACAGAGCTTGAGTAACCTCTTCAATGGTGAAGTCCCGGCCCGCGTACCTGCATACAAGCTCCGTCACGAGCTCCCGAAAATGCCCACTTCACCTGTGCCCTTGTCTCCTCTACATCCCAGACTTGCTTCCGATGCATATCCGAGGAGTGAAGCCTGTTCCGATGATCTTTTCGTATAGATTCACCTAGCAGTGCCAGCTCCTTTGACCAAGACCACACCTCTTTGCTGACACAGATACGTTCTGGAGAACCGACACCCATCAAGAAGAAGCCTTTCAAGCCGTCATAATATCTGATCAAAACTGCTCCTTACCCATTTCTGGCATCAACATGGACTTCATAGTAGGCTCTTTCCGCACACCCTCCCTCTGGCTCCTACAATTCGACCCCGAAACTTCAAGCCTAAAGATCGTAAAAGAGCATCCAGCGATCGGCGGACATTCCTGGCTCTCACTATCCAAAGACAAAAAGAACCTCTATACCACGGTCTGGGCCGAGAAACCATGTATAGCGTCATACAAAATCCGATCCGAGGGACGAGACATTCAATTCATGAATGCGAAGCACGTGAAATCTCTCGCCGGCTATGTGTGCAATAACGAAACTCATGTCTTCTCCACCAGCGGTCCTTCTGGAGAAGTTTTCCGCAAAGAGGCTGATGGATCATTGGGAAATCTGGTTCAAGAACTTGACTTTGTGACTGGACAGGGTGAGAATCGATCTGAGAAGAGAGGAGAGGTGGCGCATGGGGATTTTGGTGGGTTGAGGCATGGTGCTCATTCTGCAGATCTGTCACCCGATGGCAAATCCTTATATGTTGCGGATATTGGAAGGAATTGTATCTGGACTTACAGCGTGACGCATTCGAAACGAGGGACTGATGAGCCGCCGTTGAAATTTGGAACGAAACATATTTCGCCGAGAAGTCATGATGGACCTCGTCATACTTGGCCACATCCGAATGGGAAGATTCTGTATAGTTTGCAGGAGCATAGTAGTATGGTTGATGTTTTCAGCATAGCTGAGGATGGTGGTACGTTGCAACATCTTCAGGGTGCTCCTGTGCTTCCGGAAGGCAAAGATTGCAAGAACTATTGGGCAGATGAAGTGAGGTGCTCACTTGGTCCAGATGCACAGAAACCACGACATCTATTCGCATCGAATCGAGGACTTGAAGCAAGTACGATGGGTTATGTTGCTGCTTACGCGCTGAAAGAAGATGGTACTCTGGAAAGCGAGACACCTCTCGACATTTGGGAGACCCCGACTTCTGGTGGACTTGCAAATGCTATCGAAGTTGCGCCCTATAATCCGAAGCACGGGAACAACGAGTATCTGGCTTTATGTGACAGTGAGGAAGGCTTGGTTTTCGTTTTGAAATTTGATGGGAAGAAGATCAGTGAGGTTGCAAGAGTTAGTTTGGGCAAGACGGGGGATGGAAAGGTCATTGGTGCAGCTACCCCAGTGTGGTTGTGAAGCAGAATTGAAAGCTCTTTGACACGCACTGTTTGCTAGTTGGATCCGCGGTGCTCTCCCACTTGCCTATCGCGCTCCACGTAATCATCCGTCGATCTTGCATGGCTGAGCAGTCTCTCGTCGTCTCATGATATGATCCTTGCTCTCGAATTTCTTTGAAAGATCAGATGATTCCTCAGCAATGCCACTGCCGTTTCAAATCGGCCGCTTCTGTCCATAGCAACTTTCTCAGGGCTTCATTCATGGCAAGCCATTTCATGGCAGGTTTCCGTAATTTTTCTTGAGTGAGAGAGCCCGTGACTTGTCTGTATCTGGCGTCTCATAGAATCCGACACAGAAATCAGCTAAATTCAAGGTCTTTTGTGGATACCACCGCTGCTTCTCCTCCATATCTGCGAGAATTGACTGCCTCAGAACCGCGAAAGTAATCCCGTCATTTGCCAGTAGAGGTGTGGAGCACACTTCACAAGGGTCCTCGCCCTCCATCCAAGCGAGAGTCACGTAGGCTTGAGTCTCAGGGGGCTGAGAGATGAGCTCCTGAAGAGGGGCGGTCGGCAAGTCGAGTACTGCTTGGTGATCAATTGCGATTTCGTACTCAACTTCGTCAAGATATGGATGATGTACGGCCATGATCTTTGAGCGCTTCGTTTTCATTCCAACTAGTCTTGGATTGATTGTGTAGGTGCGCATCCACCACTTGTTGAGTGTGTATGGTGTCGGCTCTCGGAATGCCAGGCGGTCTCTGAGCTTGGGTGAGGCCGCAATCGTGTCGGACCACCGCTTTGATGTGGTCTTACTGCGCGCAAGAGATCTGATGGGAAGTCCGAGAAGGATCTGTTCGAGCAACTCTGCTGTGGCAAACACGGTTTTCGTAGCGGAATCCATGTTGGCGTGCTCGATATGTGGTGGATGGGTTGACTCGGTGACTTGCATCTGTTTCGTGGTCATTGCCGATTGGAAGCTTTGGCTGATGAAGTTAGCGCGGATTGAAGCACAGTGACGAACTGAAATTGAAAGTGAAGCTAAGTGCGCGCCAAGCTGAGCACATGCAACGGCGCGACAGCGATGCACGCACCGAACTAACTCTTCTCCATTGCAACCGTAAGAACTGCACTTCGAACGCAATCCCTCTCCGATGACCGTCTGAATGGCTGCGTGCCGCCGCCGCTGGTCCGGGGCACGCGAGCGCTCATCATGGCAGCCTTCCAAACTCCACCAGAAGACCCTCAGCAACTATTGCGCTCGCGTCCGGAACGGCATCGCCCAAGTCCAACCATACATAGTCCACCAATCGATGCCTCTTACTGGACTGTCGCTGCTTCCTTGCCTCATATAGACTGTCCTTCAACTGAATGGCCAAAGTACCGAATGTGATACCTCCATCAGCTTCAATTGTCTTCCGGAACAACAGGCTGCTGCGGATGTCACTCTGCTTCTCGAGCACGAAGTAGACGTCAAGTTGAGCGATTGGCGGCTGCGATACTAGCATGTGCCTAGAGTGACTGTCTGCGCCCGTTGTCGCGAAGAGCATTCTCTGGTCGATGGCGATGTGGCTTGGGTCGTTGGGGTCCAAATCTTCTGGCATGAAGGACTTTAGAGCAGTGCTTGTTGGCATTGTGAGCTTTGGGGGCAGTTCTGGGTTGATGGTAACGACGCGGAGCTCGCTGGGTGCCGGCTTGGGCTCGCGGAACTTCAGATAGCCATGTAGCTTCTTCGACTCGTTGATGGTTTCGGCCCAGCACCTGCTGACTATCTGGCTGCGAGCGAGACTCCGGACTGGAAGCTCCAGAAGAATGAGCTCGAGGAGCTCAGCTGTTGCAAACACGGCGTGCGCGGCGGCAGACATGGTGGTGAGCGCTGATAAACCAGGATCGTTAGGTTTGGTGATGTCGCGCAAGAGTCGAATGGCGAGTTGATCATATGTAGGCCGCGACAGCTAAGCAAGTGAGATAAAGCGCGTGCCGATTGGATCTGCAGATTGAGTTCGTGCTATTGTTGCCTTGTGACAATAGTTGCAATTCGTGAGTGTCAACGCTCACTAGACGATGTGAGCTTTTCTCAGGGCTCTGGCCGCTAAGCTCGCCATAGATCACGAAAGGAGAGCTGTTGACTGCTTTGCTGTCACAAGCGCTCCGCGTAGCTCTAGCACTGAATAGCGTCCATGTGCGCAATCGGGAGCGTGCACATGAAGTTGTATGCAGAGCTGGCCGTTCCCGTAGATCATATTAATGATCCACTGTCCGAAGTCCTAAGGTGCTTCACTCTTGCATCCGTATCCATGAACACATCATCAAATTCCAGCATTCCAGAATCATCCCATTCCAGACTCAGCATACACGAAACTGAACAGTTATACGACATCTTTTCATCGTGCAGCCGTGCAAAACTATGTCGCTCGTCTTCCAAATTCCGCTTGAGCTCTTTGATAACATGAGCCAGAATTACAGGTCCTCCATTGCTGCCCTGAATTCTGAAATATCGCCAACTTGGAGAGTGAATGGGACACATTGATCTCATTTTCCCGAGGAATTGGACTTCGGCTGTGGGCGGCTGGGTGACGAACATGGCGCTCGTCGCAAGATCTCGACAGTATTTCTGGAATAGGCCTGGGCAGATATGGACTCTGGCGCGACTAGGCTCCTTGCGTCCACGCCCAGTCATTGCGGCTAAAGAGACGTATGAGTATACGGTGATAGAGGGATTGCTCAGGGTCGATGTCAAGGGCACTGGCGCCCAGGAGTCGGACTCCCTGCATCGCATCGGAGAGAGCTCGGCGGCTTGCGACGATGACGCCGAGAAGACACCTGCCGCCTTCCTTGCCTCAGATACTTCAACACCGGGACCTGGTCGTGGAATTTTGGGATTGATAGTAAGGATAAATTTGAGCCCTGGAGAATCCGAATTCTTGCTGTAATAAGTATTGAGCCCGTCTTGTATCGGTATCGATTCGATCCATGCAACTCGTCTCCGAAGGCGCTTCGAGCCCTTGATGGTGTTCCTCCAGAACCTGTTGACTCCCCTGAGGTGAGCGAGAGTCCGGATTTGTTGTTGAAGAAGGACCACTTCAAGCAATTCTGCTATCCCGAAGAATCGAGCAGCAGCCGTCATTGCGTCAATCATGCTGACAAGAAGGAGTCGGAAATGTGATCTGGTTCCTAGTCTGCTCCTCAAGGCGGATTTGTTATTGATATAGATTTGTTGTGAGGACAAGTTAAGGTTTGTGCATAGAATAGCTTTTCGGCAGAGCTGCATAAGAAAAGCAGCTGGTAAGCAGTAACGGTCAGGCTGTGCTTCGTAGAGTCTTGCTCGGCGACGCTTCTGCCGCTTTCTGTGAGCTCGCAGCAGATTGGTATAGTTCAACATCCGGAGGGGGGCTTTGAAGTAATGTTTGATTTGAGTAGGTATGTCACATCTCTTCTAGAGACGCTATAATATACAGAATTCTAGAGCAATCGCTCGATTATGCCGAGCGCGCTCCGCGCCAAATTTCACGCTCCGGAACGCTCAAATATCCGCACCACAGCAATGCCCTCCTTGGCCCATGGAAAGCATTCATCGATATTCGACCTCGTCTTCGTACTTGTAGCTAATTCTCCGCTGCTTGCTGCCCTTCTTCATAATGCGGTGCTGATCGCCCTTAGGACCTCGAGGTGCATTCATGAGCTCGGAGTCGTCATCGCCTCTACCACGCTTTCCGAGGCTCGACGACTGTGTGGAAAGTCGGCGTTGCGCTTCTCTGGCTTCGCGATTCTGCTGAGCGCGCGCACGTTCTTCAGCGTACGGGTCAGAAGAGGCAGACGCTGGTGCAGTTGGAGGCTTCATCTCCTTCTCCTTGTTCGCGCGAGCTGACTTGGAGCCCTTAATCTTGAAGCCGAGCTCATCTGATGGGGGCTCAATGATCTTCCTCGCTGGTTCTGGCTCACGACGCGACTCATGTGGACGCTCATACTTTGATGAACGGGAAGAGCGATCCTTATCCTTTCTAGCATACTCATAATCGTCATCACGACTGGAATGCTTTCGGCCGCTACGTGAGTCCTTGTAGTCATCTCCATAACGGTCGCTCTTGCTTTTGCGACGAGAATAGTCATCCTCTGCATAGTCTTTGACAGGAGTCTTGGAGCGATGACGGCGACTTCTATGCTTGTCCTTGCTCCTATCTCGATGCGATCGAGAAGAACGGTACTCGTCTTCCTCTTTATCACGGTGACGTCGGCGAGAGCCTTCGTCCGTTCGCGACTCCGAGCGGGAACGGTGCTTGCCATCGCTGCGATCGCCTTCATCATAGCGACGCTGCTCCTTCTCCTTGCGCTTCTGTCTCTCACGCTCTTTCCGACGCTTGTACGTGGCATCTGACTCATAGTCATCATCTACAGCCTGCTGCTCGTGTCTCTCATCGTGATGGCGAGATCGTGACCGTGATGGGGAGTGGTCACGGCTGTCGTATTCAGCCTCCTGCTTGGGAGCCTCCTGTCTCTGTGGCTCCAGAGATCTTGGACGAGATTCCTGCCGCGCTTGAGGTGCAGGTGTTGGCGTTGGCTTCTGAACCATGTTGACTCTACTGAAATAGCCAGTGTTTGGTTTGCCCTCGCGCATAGCTTTAGGTCCGGTCGGTGCGTTGACAGGTGGAGCAGGTGTAGGCGTGAGGTCGGTACTATCAGTTCCTCTGCCACCAAATCCGCCGTAACCGCCACGACCTCTGAAGCCTCCACGGCCGCTGAAGTTGTTGAAGCCTTGATGTCCATGGCCAAATTGCTGCTGGTCCTGCATACCGCCTTCGAAGCCGCCATATGAGGCATCTTGCATTGAGGCATCAGTCATGTTGCTGTCGCCTTGGATTCCTCCATCGCCCTCATACGTGCCGCTGTCATCCGCTGCCTGACTTGGATCTGCAGAGCCGTTAGCACAGCATCCACACGTACAGGATATAAATATTACTTACCATGTGCATCATGTCCGCTACCATTCTCCATCACGACATCATTCTTGTCGCCTGTGGTATTAGTCTCGTCTCCTGCTTGGTTAGTACCTGCGCCATCCTGGTCTCCGTTGGTCTCGGCATCATGTGACTTGGCACCTGTCTCCGCAGGAACGCCATTTGGACCTGGCACTGCATCGTAGCTCGGAGAGCCGCGACGTTGGGAGGGCACATCGTTGGCACTTGCACCGGTCTGCTGCGGACCACCGGACTGGTGTTGCGCAAACTGATTATGGTTGCCATACTGCTGTTGTTGCTGGTATTGCCAGCCACCACGGCCACGGCCGAATTGGTTACCTCGAGCTCCTCTACCGAAGCCACGGCCGTAACCACGACCGTAGCCACGATTATTGTAGAAATCATTCGAGCGAGGACCGTTTCCGAAATTCTGTGATTGCATATAGTTTCCTTGATTGGGAAAGAAACCGGGCCCATTCATGCCATTGAAGTCGCCCATACCAGACATGCCGCCACCCATGTTGCCCATACCCATGCCCATCATAGCACTCATATCGCCCATGCCGCCGAAGTTGCCTCCGAACATCATTGAGGGGTCCATGTTCATGCCTGCCGCTTTGCTCAGCTTGCGTATCTTTTTGGCGAGAAAATTGTACCTACCCATCATGTTTGGCATACCCATGAAGTTTGGCATTCCCATCATTGGGTTGAAGCCGTTCATGTTCATATTGCCGAAGTTGTTGTTGAATCCGTTCATACCTTGGTTGAAGTTATTGAAATCCTGCTGTTGCTGCTGGTCCATTTGCATGTTCTGATTGGTATTCTCGCTCTCTCCATTAGCTTGGTTATCGTACTGCTGGTCTCCCTCTCCTGAGAACTGCTGTTCTTCATTCTCAGGTCTCTCGGTTGTGATCACAACATCATCGTCATCGTCATCATCTTCATCCTGTTCCGCATCTTGGGCCTGGTCTTCGGCCGACTCCAGATCTCCGTTCGCAGGTGCCGTGTCAAGCTAATCTAGGTCAGCGCATGCCATGTTGGATAGTTAAGAGACAGATCCTTACCTCCTGTTCTGACGCCGCTCCGAGCTCTGCCGATGGTGCGGCTTCTTCTGGCGCGATAGCAGCTTGAGCCTCGCCCTCCACAGCTGGAGTCGGCGTTGGCTCTGGCTCTGCCAGTGTAGGTGTGGCGACCGCTACAGGCGGAGTCTCGACGGCTGGTGCTGCTGTAGCAAATGGCTTTGGCGCATCTCCGGTGAGATCAATGCCGCGCTTCTTCGCCTCGTTCTTGATGAAGACCTTGACGGTGGTCTGCAAGCCCTTTGCTGGTGATACTAAGTCCGAGGAGAATGGAGAATGCTCACAGACAGGGCACGAATCTCCACTGAGTGCGTCGTTGCCTAGAATATGTCAGATATTGTCAAACGAGCATAGAAGCAGTCAGACGTACACTCTCCGCAGATTGTGCTATCGCAGCAGCCCAGCTTCACTGCATAGATGGCGAGCTTGTTGCATGTCGCGCAACGAAGCTTCTCAGGTATTGACTCCACCTCGAGCGATCTGTGTCCCTTGTCAGTCACATGGCTCCCGTAGACCGATGCCGTAGCGCTCACCTAGCGAACTCCACCGACGCTGGATTCAGCGAACTCTTGGCGTCCGCCATATTGCCTGTAGCGCCAAAGAATGCGCAGCTGGATATGAGGTGATGGGTATTCAGAGATGGAGCTGGCCGCGCAGCCGCGGATGAGTGCCGCAGCTTACGGAAGGAGTGTCGCCTGCTCGGTTTGCTTCATCGGCGGGAATCGCGGGGATGTCGGTGGTATAGATATCGCTTTGCGCGGCGCCAATGAGATGTTGGAGTGTGTGCTGAGATCGAGGTGCGGATTGTCGCGAAGATGTCGTTTGGTCGGCGTATGGAAGTCGCGCGTGAGCAGAAAAGCATGAAGTCCACGGCTAAACTGCGGCAAGCACTGCTGAAGTTCATGCCTGAGTAAGCAACTTTCGATGACCCTCACTTCGAATGCCTTCTACCTTTCACGATATCACTTTGGCAACGAAGCAGCAACAAATGCTTGCACTGTCTGCTCAGTATGTCGATCTGCCATGCCATCTTGATTGAGGCAGTCTGTCTCGTATTCACATCGTTTCAAAAGCTTGTGAAAGCTCCCATATAGAACTACGTCAACCGCACGGACGGTTTTGGATCCTCGGCCGCCGCCAATGTCTCAAGCTTCCTACAGTGACTGCGCCTGCCACTTCATCTCTGTCTCTCATTGACTCTCTATGAACTTGCTACAATGATTCTAGACCAGATAGCATGGGTGGACTGCTTCGTGTTTCTGCTTTTCCTTGCACCACAATTGCTTATCCAAGTCGGGTTCTTCCAGACACTGACATGTGGGATCAAGGCATTACCGTTTCTAGGTGACTCGGACTGTTCACTCCAACATTGTCCCAATGCTGACTCTAATAGCTTTTCACATGCCATATCAGCTTGTACGAGAGCGTTATGTGCTTAGAAAGAAGCAACAGCCTCCGTTTGTACATAAAGCCACTCTCTTCCAAGACGTCGTCATAAGATGTGTCAGATATGCCTTTGCGGACATACCTGCTTCGATAGGCAAGGTCTTCTTCTCAAAATGGGTGGCTCTGCCATTCATGCGATTCCGAATGCTTCGTCATGGCATCTTCAGGAAGCCGATCTATTGGCGTGAGGTCAATAAGGATGGCCTTAAAGGCATCTATTCGGTGATGGACCCTTCGCGCAGAGCAGACATCGTACTCTACTACTGCCACGGAGGTGGATTTTCCATGGGCTCATCATACTTCTACCTCGAATTTCTCCTTGTCTGGCTCACACTACTGAAGCAAGCCGGCTACGACAATCCCGCGCTATTCGCATTGGAATACACCTTAGTTCCGGAGGCCACATATCCAACACAAGTCCAGGAAGCACTTGCTGGATACAAGTATGTACTCTCGATTGTGGACGACCCTTCACGAATATGCGTGAGTGGTGACTCGGCAGGCGCCACACTTGTGCTGAGCCTCATGCTTGCTGTGTCAGGCTACTCGTCACTCAAGAACAAGATGCCGGGCCTTGCTGTGATAATATCGCCCTGGGCAACGATCATCTCGTCAAAGAACCAGAACACAAGGTCGGATTACCTGAACGCTGAAAGCCTTCATCTGTATGGATCGCAGTACATTGGCAAAAATGGTTCTCCTGACAACGCTTTGGTCTCACCTGGACGCTGCAACGATTTGAGCTGGTGGAAAAGAGCATCACCAAGCCAAGGCTGGTATTTCATGTACGGTTCTGAGGAGGTCTTCCAGCCTGAAGCGAAAGATTTGATAGCACAGCTCAGAAAAGCGGAGGTGCGCGTCGATGAGTACGAGGAGCAAGGCTGGATACATGCGTGGCCTATTGTCAAGCTGTTTCTGTGCAGTAAGCAAGCTGAAAGACAGAGTGGGCTGAAGAGAATCGTCAAGATTACGAGCGAGCGAATAGAGCCTACAAAAGCGCGCTAAGACTGAAATACACTTTAGACTTACCGCTGAAATACCGAACAAACATGCAGCGAATCTACAAGACCATAAGCCACATCTGCACAGCTTTGTCAAGGTTTTGCAACAAGGTGTGTGATGATCTTTCGCATCGCCATACAGCCTCTGGCATGGTGACTGGAATTTGCGGCGATGATGGAATGCATAGGTCTCTACCGCTCTGTGGAGGCAGGCTGTCTCAAGTATATATGCACGCACTCTACGCTCGATGCTTGAGGATAGAACACCGTCTACGACATGCCGACCGCCGCTCGGACGATGTGGCGGAGTTGTGTATCACGGCCCGCTATGCATGAATGAATAAATGCTGCTGGTGCCGTTCATCCCTCAGTCGTGTCCATAGCATCGGCTGCCCTAGCCGCGGCTCGCTCAGCCTTCTTCTCTGCTTTGAATGCCTCAATCTTGGCCTTCAGCTCCGTGTCTGGTATTACTTCTTCGATCTTCAGAGGCACTCGGTTGAACGGATCAGTTGGGTCACTGAGTAAGTGACTTCTGATCGTGGACCGGTCGATGACGTTCTTCGAGCTTGGCAGGATCACTGGATCGGACATGATGTCAAAGACCAAAGGATCCATGAACTCGTCAGGAATCTCCCCAAGATCGGCTTCTTCCTGCTCCTCCAAAGCCTTGGCTTCAGCGACCTTCTTACCAAGCTCTTCCCAGACCCGAAGCTCATCTGGCGACTTCATGGCCGTCTTGCGCATGATTCGAGCGGCCTCGGTGAAGTTTGCTGGCTTGTAGGAACGTCCATCGCGAGCAATCGCTTGCACGAATGTCTCCTTGTGTGATAGATGTTGGAAGACAGTGAGGATATCTGCTAGCAGTTGAGCTGGTCGAAACTTGTACTCTTCCTTGTTGTCGACCTTGAGCTCCGTACTCTTCGGCCCGACCATGGAGTCGAGATTGTAGTCCAGCATATCTGCCAATCGCGTGACGATTTCCTTCATGGTGAAGGCATCAGCGAGCGTCTCGGTGAAGAGAATGAGCGCCTCCATAGTCTCGTTGGTAAGCTGCATGTAGCTCTTTGCCTTGCCTTTGGTATCCTCGAGTAGCTCCAGCTTCTCTTTTCGTTGCTCCTCGTTAAGACCTTGCATCAGGGCGGTATCATTAACCTCCTTCTGCAAATGGTTGATCTTGACGAAACTCGACAGTGCCTCATCGAGCACGAAAGTGACGTCGTTGACCATCATGTTGACGAACTGGACGAAGAAGTCGGTATTGACCTTGGCTTCCTTGGCAAGGTTCTCGCGATATAGTGTGTTAACCCAGATCTTCTTGATGACCTGGAAGATTTCAAAACGAATGTTGAACTTGTCGTAGAACTGGTTGTGTGTGCCTGAGCGCTCAGCTTCGATGTAGGCACTCATCAAGGCATGCAACAAGTTCTTGTGCGCGAAGTCGGAGCCAATCAGCACGTCACCCAGTACGCCGCGTTGGTGGTTGTAGTATGGAGATACGCCATAGAAAAGAATGGTAACAAGACCAGACTTTACGCCTGGATTCTTGACCCATTCTGGACTGCGCAAGAAGGCGATACAGACCTGCACAATCTCTTCGCATTGCTGTGGCGTGATGATGTGCGGGATGTTCGCGGTGATGAATTTGAAGTTGTCGACGATGTCTTCCAGGAAATATTCCGGTAGACACTTGAAGACATCTGGCTGCTCTGCGGGGAGCGGCAGTTGAAGTTTCTCCTTGGGCAAGTTCTGGCGTGATGCAAGGCGAAGCACCCAGACGATGACATATCGCATCAGACCCATAGATCGCGCTTGACTAACGTCGTCAAGTAGGACGCCTTGAGTGGCATGAATGAAGCTCCACATGTCGTCAATGCGCTTCTTCATCTTATTAAGAGCCTCATCATATCTCGCCAGGTACGCCGGCTGGTTGAGGTATTTGGCGCGTTCGGCTTCTGCAGCAACGAGTTCCTTCTCGTGATATTTGATATTCCGGCGAATGTTCTCGATATTGGTCTGTGCAGCCTCCGTGCCGTAGTGATGTGCGGCAACTGCAAGGAAGAATGCCTCTGAGATGAAATTGCTCGTGCCACCAGCCTGATGCGAGTAGAAATTATCGGCAGTTTGCTGGTCGGCATTGATTTTCGTTTCGTCGGAGATGTCAACTCTGGGATTCCGTCGCAGGTAGTCGACATCAATCTTCTCGATCTTGCCAAATTGTGCGTCGATGAAGGGCTCGCATAGGCGGGTGAGCGTGTCAGTAACATTGACCATAAAGCCATCTGAGGAGACAATTCTAGGATCAGATCTCATAGCTCGCTTCTTGTGGTTCTTGTTCACGCATAGTGCAAACCAGTTGAGCATGCGTTCTCGTGGTGCAGCACCAGTCCGTACGATACTGTTGGCAATCTCGAAGAGGATCTCTTGGTGTGTCCGGAGCGTCAATCGAATAGCGTTCTGTGCAGAAGCAATAAAATTCCGATCTCTAGTCTTAGGTGCAGAGAAGTAATTGCTCGCTACCTCTTGCTGCATTGGCGATAGGCGGAAGAATGGGCCTAGAAGCGTTGTGGTCTCGATATTCTGCGCTTCGATGTCTGAAGGAGCCCACTTCGGTGACTGTGTGAAAGCGTCGACAATTTTCGGGAAGCGGATGAGACTTCGCATAGCCGTAATATACGCTTGATAGTCTGCAAGCATATTTGACTTTGATAATCGTACACTGAGCTCCTCAATGGCGCCGACTAACGCCTGAAGGTGTGTCAGCTCATTTCAAGACAGGCCTTGAACAGTGACAGCCGTGTGAAAGCCGTGCAGTGGCGTGATGGATTGCTTACCTCTTTGATGCTCTCGTCCTCCTCAAAGCGTGCAGCAGCCTCTGTCAAGAACTCCGTGCAGATGCCGTGGTCACCCTCGATGTCTGGAACCAGCATATGGTCAAGCAGAGTGTCTGACGAGGAGGACTGGTTCGCATAGAGATCGTCATCACCGCCAAACATCTCAGGCATGGTGACCGCGAATATGCAATAGCTCATGCTAAGCCGCTTCGCTTCCTTCAGGATCGCGTCTTTTGGATCATTGGGATCTCTGGAGCCGCGCACAGCTCGACTCGCCCGCTTGAAGGTCTGCAGGAAGTATTCAAAGATCTTGCCATTTGGCGCATGACCAGCTGCTTCTGTCAAAATTCCATCGCCCATATCCACGTTCAGCAGGGCGGGCTGATTTGACTGCTCCAAATCATCCTTGGTGCTCTCCAAGAAGATTAGCTTGTTGCCGTGCGAGTCCTTCACCTCTTCCGGCTTGAGAGTGACTCTGAATATCTGGCGAAGTATGCGGTCCTGCCATGTCTCGAAGCTCTCAGCTGCTCGCTCTCTAGGCCGTGACTGAGTGCGCTCTGGTTTGCTTGGCTCAACTGTCGTCTTTGGAGCCACTGTGATCTTGACTGGCTCCTTCTTCTTCTCAGGCTCTTTCTGCGCAGCTAGCTCGTTGAATGGGTTCTCGCGGGTTGCTGGCGTCGAAGCCTTGTCGGTGGCACCGTCGGTTGTTGCTGGAGGTGTTGTCGATGATGAGTTTCCGCCATTCTGAGCTGGCGGCGTCGTTGCGCTTGATGGTCCGCCCAGCTTGGCCAGACGCTTAGCCCGGATCTGTCATATGTCAGTGTCTTTTTATTAAACGTTATGTCGCATGTCAACGGCGATGGATGGAAGTTGCGAACCTTGTCGGCATCAGATTGCGTGGAGTCGTCCATTTTGATTCTGCGCCTGCGCCTGCGCTTCTTCTTTGACGAAGTAGTGAGTGATAGAAAGAACGGTGGCGGCCAGACTAAGCAATCAAAAGACATGCAGATGGACAAGCTGCATCTCGAAAGTAGAGCCGCAACTGAGGCAGCGAACGACGTCAGGGAGGGTTCCCGCTCGGCGGAGCTGGGGCCGGCGCGAAAGCGCGTCCAACCGTCTCACGCGTCTTTGCGTCTTTCCTTCACTTTCTCTCGATTGGTAATGCAGACGCATAGACACTCGAACTCCTAGACGACATCAAAAGGTCGGAGCCGCATCTACAATATGAAAGCAGAACTACGGACAGTGCTAGACTTCTGCCTGTGTAATCGCTATCTTGCTGTCGGATAGCTAGACCGGCGATTCATATCCTGAAGCTGCCATCCAGCTTGTTTCGTTGCAAGACGGACTGAGAGGCCCGGTGTGATGAATGGCTTGCATGGCCGCTCCTCTGGCACGAGTCCTTTGGGCTTCATGCATATGTTCAAGACATGATAGATTGATTCAAACTAACAAGGAAAAGTACTCTCACTCCAGCCAGGCACTAAATACCGAAATGCTTCTTCGGGGCTGGCCGGCACTCGAATCACGAAGTGTCTCTCATACATGTAGTGTCTAAGTAACAGCTGCCTGAAACACGTCTAGTCTTGCAAGAGGGAGCAAACGATGATGTATACTTACTTCTGTATTCTAGGTCAGCAAGATAGAGCAGAGCGCGCAGCATTCATTCTACGAAGTTGTTTTCGACGAAAGAGCACGAACAAGGAGAATCTCACTACACCAAGAACAAGCTCTTAAAAATGCTCTCGGAAATGCTCTTCTCAATCCTCGCTGGCGTTTGCCTTATCGGAATGCTGCGGCAATGGTGTGATCGCAGGCGTGACTCCGAGAACGCGCAAGTAATTACACCGGATGGCATCCCCAGCAACGATCCTTCTATGAGCCCACTTCCTGCACGTAGACCGCCAGTGTATCTTCCAGCACAAGCCCAAGGTACTAGCGCTAGAGCCTGGGGCTACTCAGTAGTGCTTCCCAACATCCGCGGACGAACCAATACGCCCTCTTATGAACAGAGGACACGAGCTGTTCGATGGAGCCTCTATCGTCGCTATATCCCGCCATGGAGACCAACGACCACTATCATTCGACCTAATCGCGTACGCAATCCGACAGACGCAGACGATCTCTTGAACCTTCGAATGCGCATTCGCGGAAAATGCGAATATAAGATCTGGGTTGGAGAGGTGCGAGACATGGTTCCAGGAGGCCTTGCTTGGGTGGTTCTTGATCTCAAAATGGACAGCGGATTCCTTTTCCCTGCTGTGGCGCTCCAGAGAGTTGACGAGGTCACGGGTCAGTCATTGTCGAATGTCAGACCTGGCAAAGCCTTCTAGGAGGACGACCAGGTCATTAGTACCCCTTCGAGAAGCTGAGAGAGGAGCATCGAAGTGGTAGTAGGCAGCCACTTCCGTAGCCAACAAGGAGCCTCGTTCATGCCATCTTCGCCCCAGTAGAATCTTCCTCATACAGTCCCTGCTTCTGCACCCATTCAGCGACTCCAGGCGTGCAAAGCTTCTTCACGGTCTCCCAATCGCCAGCCTTGGCTGCTTTGCGAATTTTCGTACTGCTCACGCCAGCCTTCGGGTTCGGCGGCACAAGCTCAACTTGCTTCGCCCACTCCTTCTTCCCTCCGTCCTTCTCCATCTCACCATTCTCAAGCTTTGCAGCAAAGGCTCTCTGCTCCTCAACATTCCCATACTCGTCATCAGGCCTCAGCGTCACACGCAGCCGATGTCCGGCATCGAAGTAAGGATTCAAAGCCGAGAAAGGAGGATCAAATTTGTCCTTGTAGTATTTTGCCGCGAAGAAGCGGGTCAATGTATCGAAGCCTACAAGGTGAATGTGGTGAGGTTTGTCCAGATACCACTCCGATCCCTCAGTCTCTATTGCACGAGACTTATCGGTATAGTATGGTGCTGTCGTGACCCCAATGTCAACAGGAACAGGATCGATGTCGCTTTCTTGAGCTAGACTTTCTAGGAGATCTCGAGCGAAAACGGTCATCATCGAAAGTCGTTGCTCGAATGAAGCTGGACTTGGTGCCTTGTCTGCATTCATGACCGCGAAGAGGAGGAGTAGTCTGTGAGGCTTGGCATATTGTCCTGACGATGATCGACGCAATGCAGACTGGGCCAGTGTCCGGTGTGCTATGGAAGGTGGATTGAAGGAGGAGTCCAAGATGAAGAGCGTTTTAGGAGATTCATCACGATCTGCTTTCTTTGGCTCTTGAGGATATTCGTGGCTTGGATGCACGGTCTTCAGAACTCGAAATTTCGAGCCTGAGCTTTGGAAAGACTTTAGTGCCGATGACAGCTCAGGCACAAGCTTGCTGAAGGATTGTATTCTTGAAGCCATCGCAGTCTCAGTCATTGTATCAGCATTGCAGAATGCCAGGCCATCCAGGCTTGTTGTTGTTGTACAACTCGTAACTGTGATATTGTGCGCCTACTCAATTGAGTCCAGTGCTTGGCTAGATGAATTGACTGAAAGCATGTTTTGCAGATCAATAGTTTGCAGACAGCTTGAGATGCAGAGTGAAGTCATCTGTGGAGTGGCAAGTTGAAGCGCACTCTCCCTCTCCCGCATCACGTGAAAAGTGGCATGTTTCGTCTGCACTTTCACAGTCCCAAACGAAAGCTACAGGGACATTATCAGTCTTATCGGCATGGGTATGAAAGGGCGGTCGAGTACGGACACCGTAGAGCGGCGGAACTATGGCCGGTAGCACTCGGTGATCGATAGAATTGGCGAACAGGACCCTTTGGCCAGCACGTGTTGGTGTCTGTGCCTTTGCCGGCCTTGGCAGTGGTAGATGAATGAGGAATAGTGTGTGTTTGGGTGCTCAGACCTCTGCACGTGATTGCGGGCTTTACAGGTACTTCCGGTACTACCTAGCAATTACATAAAGGCCTAATCGCTACGTAAATACGTATACTATAGACTAGGTATAAAACTATAATAGCTATAGATAGATAGGTAAATAACTATAGTATAGTACTATCTAAGGCCTATAAATAGAGTATAATATAGGAGGATAAGTTATCTAGAGAATACGGAAATAGGAAACGCTCTTATAGTATATAGACCTCGGTTATCTATATCTTTACTAGCCTTAGTAGTAGTAGATAAATAAGGAATAGTATATATTTAAATACTTAGATCTCTATATATAATTATAAGCTTTATAGATACTTCTAGTACTATCTAGTAATTATATAAAGGCCTAAAGAAAGCGCCTAAATAAGTAGGATAGGAAGTAAATAAAGTAGGATATATCTATAAATAGTAGAAGTATTATATAAAAGTATCTATAGGCGTAGAATATAAGGATATTACTATATAAAGATACTCGTAGTATAGCTCTTCTTAGAGCGAGAACCCTTTAAGTATAATACCTAATAGCCTTATTATTATTGGACTTATTTACTTTTACTAGCGCTATTTAGTAAATAGTATCTTAATCGACTTAACTCGCTTAATCTAATCTAGTACTAAGTAGTAGTAAGCGACCTATTTAGAAGCGGCTATTAAGCCTAAATAGCTTATATATAGATATCGTAAAGTATAGTCTAATAGTATTAGACTTCTACCTACTAAGTAGTTAAATCTCGCCCTTAGTAAGACCTACGTCTATAGTATACTATATAGCTCTATAGTATAGAGAGTATCTAGAATATAAGCTATTATTAATACTAATAGAACGAAGATCCTTCCTAATAAAGATAATAATATTATTCTTAGTAAAGCCTCGTCTAGTAAGCTTAGTAATTAAGAATAGTAGCGCTATTAGAGATATAGAGTACTAGCTAAATAGCTAACGTATATAAGATATAGGATATATACGAGTACCCGTCGCTATAATATAGATATTAATATCTTAATAGTCTATATCGTTCTTTAAGCGCTTAAGATATAGTACTATATAATCTTATTCTAGCTAGACGTCTAAGCGAGTTACGTTCTTAGATAGCTAGACTACTATTCTAACGCCCTTAGAAGTATATATTATCTCGCTAAGATATAGGAAGCTAGCGAATATAAGTATTACTACTATATTTAAATTAGCGTTATCTAGTAAGCGAGGCTCTATAATAATACTAGTAAGTAGGTCTAGTATTATTAGTAGTCGTATCCGCTATAGTCTAGTATTAACTAATTTAGCTCCCTTTATAAGCTAGTAGATATAATCGCTATTAAATACGGCCGTATCGAAGTTAGAGTCTATATAGTAAGCTCTTAGTACTAATAGGTTAGCTTAGATCGACTCGCCTTTAATAGTCTTATTACGGAAGATTAGTAGTAGGTTAAGCGTACGATCTTCGACGTATTAGTATAATAATTAAGCGTCTACTAGATACGGTTCTTAGTCTAGTCTCCTAAATAGCGATATATATAGCTTCTATTACTATATAGCTAAGGCGTAGACCAACCTCGTAGAAGGCTTAAGTATATACTATAGGAGTCGCGCTTATCCTATAGAAGCTATATTAATATATTATAACTACTCGTCTAGTAGGTCGTTAAAGTCGGCCTCTATATCTTCTATAGATAGTTAGTAACTATAGTAAAGTCTAAGCGAGATAGAGCGTCTACTAAGCCGTTATTATATATCGATATCTATATAGACTAGATTCTTATACTATACTATACTACTAGTAGAAGGGCGTCTCGAAGAGGATAGTTTCTAGTATCTAAGACTCGTTACTTTACTAGGCCGCTATAGGCGATAGTATTATCTATATATACTATTACGAGATATTCGTTCTACTACTAGCTCTACTATTTAAATAATAGCTATACTACTAATATCTCCGTAATATTAATATAACTAGACTCGAAGTATAGTAGCGAGAAGATATTATTATAGTATATTAATTAAACGTACTCTTACTAATTACTATTACTAGACTCGTACTAGAAGCTACTAAGTACTTTATTTAACGCGTCTATAAAGAGGTATATTTATCGTCTACGTAGCTTCGCTACTAGTAGTCTCTTACTCTTACTATACTATAACGCTTCTAGCTACTATTAGAGGTCGTCTCGTACGCTATATAGAATATAGCGGCGTCCGCTAAGGGACTAAACGGAAGCGATAAACGCGAAGAGGATAACGTTAAAGGCTCTACTAAGATCGATTACTTTAGCTATCTATAATAGCCTACTAGCGAGCGCTTACGCGGCTTCGTAGCTTAATAAGCCGTCTTATAACGCCGTCGATATATTATTAATTAAGCGGTTACGTTTAGCGTCTAAGAGCCTTACTATTATTAAGACTATATCGATTTCGATACTAAGAATCTCCGCTATTATAGACTAGACGTCCTTCTTATTATAATATAGTACTCTAAGAAGGTCTATAAGCTATATCTAAGCTATAATAATATACTATAGGAAGGGGCTATTCTTTAGTAAGATAGTAATAAAGTTATTAAGATAGTAGTAGAAACGATAGCTAGTTAAGCGCTCGATAAGCTAGTAGAGCGCCTTAGCGAAGAGATTAAATAATATTAGTGTTAGAATATACAGTCCAGTTGGTAACCTGGCAACGGATGCCAAGGCAGACTGGATTACATGATAATGGTCATGTGACTAGTCCAAGCTGACACCTTTCAGGTTCAGCTCCAACCTGTAGATAACAACAACACACTTGCTGTTCCTACTTTGGCCCCTACTATTCCTTGTAGCTTCTGTTGCACTTTATGATCCATTTATACCTGTCGGCCCTCCTCAGCTCGACAGGTTATGAGCCCGGGTTTGCAACTACAAGGTAGAAGACCAAAGCAGTACAGGTTACTCCTAAACCTATAAGTCCAGTCCTAGAAGGAAGAGGCAAAACAGGAGAGGGAGACTCGAGGTAGACCCACACACATTACACAAAGAAGCTCTGTGTATATAAGCTGTGAAAGAACCTAGTGAGGCACACTTGCTTGAAGCGTGTTGGATCGCTTAGAGTGTAAAGGGAACAGATAAGCCTGGGTCTTGAGCACCATTGGATAAGCCTCAGATTCAGCACTCAGTACTGCCAATACCCTGACCTGTAGGTTGTGACAGTTAGGAAGGACTTGAGGAAGTCATTGGCCCTACAGAGCAGGAATCTGTACCAAGTTTTCAGTAACCTTCAAAACTGAGAGGCTTAGCAGAGCCAGGGATCTGCAACCAAGGAAGACAGCTATCCAGAAACTGTCATTTTCAGACTGAAGAAAGAGCTTGTTTCTGGAGTTTGTTTGGATTTGATTTACAGAAGAAATCATGGATCAAGAAGGAGGAATTGGCAAAAGAAGGGCTGCACCAATCTTGACAAGAGAGAATCATGAATTATGGTTCAAGATAATCAGGATGCACCTGATAAAGCTGAAGGTTGAATGGGTACTGGATGAAACAGTCCTTAGCACCCTAGCATCTACACCATCTGAGCATGTCTCAACAACATCATCAGAATCACTGGACTGGTCAATCAGAAGAGCAAGTTACAAGGTTCACAATGCAACAGCATTGTATGAAATGTTCATCTGCATTTCAGAAGATGACCAGGATGAATGTCAAGAGCTTGAACATGCAAGGCATCTGTGGATGTGGGCAAAAGGAAAATATGAGAGGAAGCTTCAGGCAACAGGAAGAAGCTTGCTCCAACAGTACACCAATTTCAGCATGGAAGAAGGCCAAACAGTTGATGAAGCATGGCAAAGCCTGAGCAGCATAGCTAGGAAGGCAGTGTCAATCTCTCCACAGTTTAAGGAAATCAAGACTGAGGAGAGAAGGATTCAACAGCTTCTGGCAGCCCTTCCAGAATCATTCAGCACCATCAGGGATGGAATAGATCTGAGACAGGACCTAAGCCCACAAGATATTCTTGGTGTCCTGAGAGAAAAACAGGAACAGATGACAAGACAGGAGACAGCTATGTTTGCCAAGAAAAGAAATCAGGCAGGTGGGGATTCATTATGTTTCCTGTGTGAAGGAAAGCACTGGATCAGAGAATGCCCCAACCTGGACAAGGCAAAAGCAGCTGTCAAGCCAAAGCAGAGCTACAGGGTAGCAAAGAAACAATCCCCATCTAGAGCTAGGAGGGGATCTTCACCAGACAAAGAGCAACTCAAAGAAATGGTGAAGAAACTGAGCCTGAGAATACAATCCCTGGAAAAGAGGACCAGGAAACCATCTTCCAAAAAGGCCTATGCAGCACAAGATGCAGAGGCACCCTCTGAACCATCTTCTCCCTCTGAGGAGGAAGATGTGGATGAGGTAGCTCATTCAACTGTTGAAGCAAAAGGCAAGTACAGGCCATCTGAATGGCTGCTTGACTCTTGTGCTTCTGCCCATATGACTGACCAGGAATCACTCTTCAGAGACATGAAACCTCTTGAAAGGAAGAAGTGGATCAAGGTTGGAGGTGGCTATCTGATAGCTACACATGTTGGGAGTGCAGTTATGGGTGGGAGGAGAGGAAAACAGATTGTATTGAAAGGTGTTCTCTTTGTACCTGGGCTTGGAGTCAATCTCGTCTCTTGGAACCAATTCAGCAAGCAGTTTGGTGTTCAACCACCAAAATTCACACTTCATTCACCTGATGGGAAGCCAGTTGTCCAGACAAGGCTTTCAGGAGGAGTACCATTCATTGAAGAAATCAGCCAAGACCTGGATGAATTTGCATACCAGTGCATTTCCCAGGATTTAATGAAAAATGACACCTGTGCCTTTGCAGCCCAGACTGATCAGGATCAGTGGGAGCTGTGGCACAGAAGAGTTGGACACTTTGGAGAAGGACTTCTAAGAGACCTTCACAAAGTTACTGACCTGAAGGAAAAAATTCCTGTCCCTGCAAGACACCAGCCCTGCAGAGTATGTTCTTTGGCCAAAATGAAGAAACACAGAGGAAAGGAAACAGAGAGAAAGCCAGCCAGACTTTCCCTTGTTTCAGTTGATATCTGTGGACCTTTGCCTGTCTCAAGGCTAGGTTTCAAATGGTGGCTTGAGATTGTTGACAACTTCTCAAGAAAGAAGTGGGTGTTCCCATTAAAGACAAGAGAAGATGCAGCAGATACACTGCAGGAATGGAAAAGAAAAGCTGAACTACAATCAGGGAATCCGCTTCAGGCAGTAAGAAGTGATGGGGCAAGAGAATTGCTTGCATTACTCAAGCAGTGGGAGAAGGAATCTGGAATCTCCTACCACACAACTGAAGCATACAACTCAATCCAAAATGGAGTTGTGGAAAGGTCAATCCAGACATCTGAGGAACATGTTAGGGCAATGCTTGAGGAATCAAACATGCCAGTTGAATTCTGGCCAGAAGCATTGGATGCCTGCACTGTTATGAGAAATGCCCTTCCAAATGGGCCAGATGTAGATGGACTCAAGGTTTCACCTGATGAAGCCTTTACTGGAAAGAAACCTTCTGCATCACACTTCAAGGTTTGGGGATGCAGAGCAGTTGTGTACATGGATGCCAAATCTCAGCCAGTTGGGAGGAGGTCAGACAAACTAATGAACAGAGGAAAGGATGCTGTGTTCATTGGATATGTACCTGACACATCCAAGATGTGGCTGTTCTGGGAGCCTGACATGAAGGCTGTGAGAGCACACAACAATGCTGTCTGGTTTGAGGATGAGAAAGGAGGGGATATGACTTTGAATGTTCCCAGACTCAACCAGCCAAGCCATGCTCCAGCTAGAAACCCAGTTGGCAGACCAGCAAGAAAGGAGAAACTGGACCTGAAACCACTACAAGTTCAGCTACCTCCACCACCAAAGGACAAGGACCAATATCAGGTGATGGATGATCCAGAAGAAGAAAAAGAAAAACATGAACAGCAGGCTCCAAATCAGAGCCAAGAGGAACCTCAGCAAGACAACCAGAATGTCCATGCTCAGGAGGGGAATTCAAAGAGAAGAAGATCAATCTCTGATGAAGGGTCAAGAGAAGAAAGAGTTCACAGTATGATTACAAGATCAACTGTACAGAAGAGACCAAGAGAATCAGAGGATGATGATTTCCCTGAGGCCAAACATCACAGAGCCTTCATCTGCCTGATGAAAGATCTAGATCCAAGCATGGATTGGGCAGATGAACTTCTGGAGTGTGTTTGTGAGGTTGCATTCCCTGCTTTTGCACCAGGGATTGCACAAAGACAGGAGGTTCCAATTCCAAGAACCTACCAAGAGGCAATACAAGATCCAAAATGGGGTCACATGTGGGAAGAGGCAATCCAGAAAGAGCTGATTGCACTTGGAAGCAACCATACCTGGGATCAGGTAGTTCCACCAAAAGGAGCAAACCTGGTTACCTCAAAATGGGTGTTTGATGTGAAGAGACTAATCAGTGGAGCAATTGACAAGTTCAAAGCAAGACTGGTTGCAAGGGGTTTTTCCCAGAAATTTGGGGTAGATTTTCAGGAGACATTTGCACCAACAGTAAGGCATGACACACTCAGGGTGTTTATGGCTGCTGTATGTGAGAAAGACCTGGAATTGCACCAAGTGGATGTGAACAATGCATTCACTGAAAGTACCCTACAGGAAGATATCTTCATGATTCCCCCACCAGGAGTGGAAATCCCACAAGGTATGGCTCTGAAAATCCTGAGGAGCTTGTATGGCCTGAAACAAGCAGCAAGAGACTGGAACAAGCTATGTGTCTCAAAGCTGGAGAAAATGGGGTTTTACCAATCAGAGGTAGACCCATGCTTGCTCATTCACAAGGGCAGGAACCTGATGGTTTTAACCCATGTGGATGACATTCCCATTGCAGCACCAAAACTGGAAGATGTTCTTTGGTTCAAGAAAGAACTGGGCAAGGTGTTCAAAATCAAAGACCTGGGTGAACCAACCAAAATTCTTGGGATGAAGCTCACCAGAGACAGAAAGAATGGTACTCTGAAGCTTGACCAAGAACATTATATCCAGGAAAGCCTTGCAAAGTTTGGAATGACCAAAGAAATGGCCCACCCAACCTTGTCACCTCTTGACAACTATGAGAGTCTGAGGAAATCTGACTTAGATGAAGAGAGATGTGACAAGACAGAGTACCAAAGCCAAAATGGTACATGGATGTGGCCAATGACCATGACAAGACCTGACATTGCTTTTGCCCTTGGAAGACTTGGATCATATGCATCAGATCCATCCAAGAGACACCTAAAAGCACTCAGGAAACTGGCTAGATACCTGAGATCATTCCCAAGCCTGGGTTTGATGTTCAGAAGGGGAGGAGGAAAGCTGATTGGATATTCAGACTCTGATTATGCAATGGACAAAGCTGATAGAGTCTCAATCCTTGGGAGCATCTTCTTTCTCTGTGGATCACCAGTTTCTTGGATGAGTAAGAAGCAAAAGTCAGTTGCTACATCAACTATGGAAGCTGAGTACATGGCAATGAATGCATGTGCAAAGCAATCTCAGTTCCTTGCAGCACTCCTAAGGGAGATGGACTGTGCATGGTTAGTGGGAGAATGTTCATTTCAACCACTGATCAAAGGAAATTCTGATACAGTGAATGAAATCAGACCTGTTCAGATTATGGGTGACAACCAGGCAGCTTTGACTCTTGTCAAAGATGCTCATACCCATGAGAGATCAAAACATATTGATATTAGCTTCAACAAGGTCAGAAATCTTTGGTGGCAAAGAAAGATTGCAGTGGAATACACTCCAACAAAAGAGATGGTAGCTGATGGCCTGACTAAGCCAAAGACAGGGCCACAGTTCCAGCAATTCATAAGGCAATTACAACTTGCATAAAAGGCAACAAAAGTGCCTGCTCAAAGGCGATCAACGCCGTTGAGCAAACAAGATACCAGGCCTGAGAATTGAACTCAGCAGATTGGATACACTGTGCCAATCTGGAAGCCATTGCACCTGATTGGCTGACCTGGAATCTTTCCTGAATATGAATGCAAGCAGGATACAGTGGTTCAAAAGGAAAGACAAAAGAATGTGATAGAAACAGATCATTGGGATTTGTTCTACCACATTGATTCCAGATCAAGGAATTGAACCTTGCTGGTTGGATACACTGTGCCAACCAGGAGACCACTGCATCTGATTGGCTGATTGAAATTCTGAATTGCATATGTTTGTTCGGATTGGACTCAGAGACCAACTGTTCTGAGTGGGAGTGTTAGAATATACAGTCCAGTTGGTAACCTGGCAACGGATGCCAAGGCAGACTGGATTACATGATAATGGTCATGTGACTAGTCCAAGCTGACACCTTTCAGGTTCAGCTCCAACCTGTAGATAACAACAACACACTTGCTGTTCCTACTTTGGCCCCTACTATTCCTTGTAGCTTCTGTTGCACTTTATGATCCATTTATACCTGTCGGCCCTCCTCAGCTCGACAATTAGTACTATATAGAGTCTAAATAGAAGATAGTTCTTAATATAGTACTTGCCTATCTATATAAATACTAATAGTCGTCTTTATTCTTAGTATATTAGAATAATCCGGAAGATATCTTTAATATCTCGTTTAATAATAATAGTATATCTTCTAGCCTCTATAATACTATCTAATATCTCTTCGAAAGTATAGTATTTAATAGCGCTATAGTTCTTAGGTATAAAGTCGTTAATAGAGTAACCGTTTAGATATAATAAATCGTATATTTAGTAGAAGCCGCTATCGTACTTAGAAATAAGGCCTAGTAGCGAAGAGATAATATTATAGAGGCTACTTAAGTAGGTATACGCCCTACTATAGGTAGCTTCTCCTAACGTAGATAGACTTAGAATAAGATAATATACTTCTACTTTTAAGCCCTCTAATAGAATAGTAGTACTACTAAGTATACTAGCGTAACGTACTAACCGTCGATAAACGGACTATCTAGACGCGCCGGCGCCTACTATTTCTACCTAATAGACGTACGCCCTCCACATCTTTAGAACTAGCCCTTCCTAACGATCTACTCGATATCTACTTTCCGTACTATTATAAGCGATAGTAAGCTACGTAATCTACGACTACTTAGTATAGAACTATAGATCCGCGAGCCGCGAGAACTATACTAAATACGACTATCGCCTACCGTATATAGCTTTATATCGCCTTTATTAATATCCTTATTTACTAAGGGTAAGACCTCCTCGAAGCTTACGAGTAGTCGTATAGGAGCCTTAGTACTTACCTTAATTTTTATAGTACCTCCTTTATCTTTTTATATAAGCCTTATAGGTCCTACGATTAATAATACGCCCTCCGCTACCTATCTAGCTACGACTAATATCTACCTCGACGCCGATACTAGTAATACCGCCGTTAAGATATCGCCGCGAAGAACGCTAATAGACGCTAAGATCGGTCCTATTATCGCTTACTATAAGAGCTAGAACGCTAGTCGCGATCTAATCTAAGGTCGCTACCTATACTACTAAAAGTTTAGATCTATAGTATTAGGACCTTCTACTAATACTATCGAAGCTACTTTTTAGGACTATATCTTACCTAAGTCTCCTAAGGATTAGAAATACCTAATTACTAATACTTATAGCCTTCTTATATTCTTAAATCTTAGAGAGTGCCCTAGTAAACTCTTCCCTAGCGACCTAAAGTACTATATTATCGCTATTACTTAGTAGTTTAAAGATCTAGAAGAGGATAGCTCTTCTCGTCGATTATACTTAGTATCTCGTAATCCTAAGTCTACCGATAAAGAGAAGATACCTAAACCTCCTACTCGCGCTAAAGTTATTAGCTCTTAGATTAATACTAACGGAGTAGTACGTTTAGTCGTATAGAAGGTCGATCGTTTAACTAAATACTAGTATTAAAGCAAGTACTTCGCTTAGTAGTTAGTAGAGTACTATAGATCTACTACGGAAGATCTCTCTACTAGTAAATATACTCGTAGTCGTAGAACTCGTTAGGTTCCTTCGAAACTATAAGGTCGAGTACCGGTATCCTTAATCGAAGAAGGCGATACTAGTATAGTACGTAAGACTAATAGATCTAAGAAAGAGTTTAGAATTAATCCTTCTACGAGTAATATCTTTAAGAACTTCGATAACTTTCGTAAGGATAGTCTAGTACGAGAGATTATTTCTATCTCTAGTAAGTCGCCCTTAAGCTCCTTACTATCCGACGAGGACTTAGAAGAGATATCTAGTAAGCCTCCTATACTACCTACTAAGGTATAAACTTAAGATACCGTTAGGTAGATAAAGTAATAGGTTACTTAGTAGCTAGTATAAGAACGTAAGAAGATAGTAGCTAAGCGTAAGAAGATAGTAGCTAAGCGTAAGAACGCTTAAGTATAGCTTAATAGCTACCTTACTAAAGAACTTAAGGTCTATTAAATAGAAATAAATAAGAAGCTTTAAGAAGCCTTTAAGGAAGGCCGGAAGGAAGCTACTCGGTCTAAGAATAAGAACGCTACTACCGCTACTAGGAATAACCCCCTCCTAGGTCGAGCTTTACTACTATCGGAGGTACCGTTAATATACCGTATCGAAACGAGCTATATACTAAGTTTGTTCCTTATAAAGGAATAATACTAAGAATAGCGCCGAGCTAATATAGCGACCGGCTATTAGGCTAACCCGTTAAACATAGCTCTACTATTATAAAATAATACTAGATCTACTAACCGAGTACTACTAGCAAATCCTTAACCTACTACTAATACTAATAATACCTCTAATAGCGCCGATAATAGGTTCGATAGGCTAGAGACAATAATTAGTAAGCTTATATAGGTAATAGAGAGTAAGAATACCGACGGAGGAGCCGCTAAAGCTAGAAATATACTATAGACTAACTACTATATCCCGCTAGGGCTATAGCGATAGGAAGGTTAGAGGTATATAAATAGAAGAGTAGACTATAACTAAATAGTAGTAGGTTAGTTATATAATTAGAGCTAGGATACTCGTCGATCTATATCTAGCGAGAACTATCCCGACTACTATACGTCTACTAGTAGTAGATATAGATCTAATATTTAGGGCTACTTTCTATCGGAAGATATACTAGCCGGTAACCTTAGGTCTACCTAAGAGTATAGGAACTTTATAGATCCGAGGTACGAGGATATAGCTCTATCTACTAGTCCTCCTAGTCCTCCTTCTAGTTCTCTATATTAGCCTTATCCTCCTCTAAATACTAGTCCTCCCTCCGATTATAACTATAATTAGGAGATCGTACCGTATAAATTTAAGCCTAAGTAGATCGGATATTTTAATAAGGACCTTCTAGAGAGTAAGAGTAAAGGCCTAGTAGTATTCTTTAGTAATATATCGTACTATAGAGATATCTTTACTTTTATTATTCGTATAGAAATTACTATTTAGGCTAGCGAGTATATAGCCGCTACCTTACGTCTATTACTCTATAGATATCTCTAAGGATTAGCCTTATAATAGTATCTTTACGCCCTTACTAATAACCGTCGTATACTCCTTTAGACTAGTCTAGATATTAAGTAGTAGAAGGAGGCTCTATAGGAGTAGTTCCGGTTAGATCCGCTTATTACTACTTACGAGCTCGAAATAGAGTAATATTATATCGAGGAAGTCGCGGCTAGGCGTAGTATTAGCGAATACGTTATTAATATTATACGACTCGTATAGTAGAGTAGTACTAAATCGCTATTCGGCTAGATTAATTTTGCCTTTCGTAAAATCGTACCTAAACTCTATAGTAACTTAGATATACTAACGATAAGCTAGACCTACTAAATATTAATCGATACGATATAAGCCTATTATACTATATAGATAGAGCTATATCCTCCTAGTAGTACGATAGCCGATTACTATAACGGTAAGTTAAAATTTAGGTATAGCGACTAAGTATAGAGTAGATTCGTAGATCTAAGGTTTACCTCTAGATCTTATAATAATACTAGCCGCGCGCCCTTCTTCGGTAATAATAATCCTTTTAATTAATAGTAACCTAATTCTTTCTAATAGCGCCGTTATCCTAGACCTTAGGTCTATAGCTATTCTAACTAGTAGCGTTCTATAAATATAAATACTAACGAGAAGATAGCCGACTCCCGCGATCTCCTATAGTATCCGAATTAGAGATAGCTAATAAGAGAAGTTTTAGGAAACGCGCGAGGATAAGCTATTCCTATAAACTATTACGAGCTAGTAGATCTAAGGTTAGATAACGAGTACGATAGCTCGGAGGAAGATAGTAAGTATTTAGAAGATTAGTAGGAGAATACTAAAGATTAGTATAAGTAAGAGAATAGTATAGGATATAGTATTACTAAGGGAGATTAGGATACTCCTCCTATAAATCCTTAGATAGATCCGGCTTTTTATATTTAATAATAAGGTCGTAGACCTAAGGTTACGACCTAGTCGAAGAACCGTTAAGATAGACGCCTAAAGCGCTATAATATATATAGCGAGACCTTCCGCTCTACTAACGAGTTCTTCTAAGACTATCTAGATTAGGCTTATCCTAAGGATCCTATCGGGAAGTATACGGATATACTTCTCGAATAGGTCTCGGGAAATATCCCGAGCTAGAAGTAAATCTAGTTACTCCTAGCTCGTAGAACCTAATCTTAGATCTACTAGTAACTCTAGGATACCTAGTAAAATTAGGGAGTTTTAATCGCCTTAAGTTACTAGGATACTTACCGCTAGATAAGTAAGTAATATCCTTAAGTTCGCGAGTCGGTTCGATAGATTTACTAGTAGCTATATTATAGTAATAGCCTTAAACTATAGGTCTATCTAGTAGTTTTTATTTCGACGAAATAAGTTTAATAGTAGCCTTAGTATAGTAATAGCCTTAGACTATAGGTCTATCTAGTAGCCTTTAGATCGATACGGCGACTTATACTAATATATCTTATACTAATATATCTTATATTAATAGCTCTTATACTAATATATCTTCTAATAATAAGGCGAAGTCCTCTTCTAGACCTCCTCTCCTACCGGTATTAGCGGTATATAAAGTAGTAGCGATTAGTACTATATCTTAGGTCTATTACCCGTACTCGGTAGAATACGAACTAATATCGATATCTTCTAGTATATAGTACCCTCTAGTACCGACGAGTAATTATAAAAGCATTTTAATAGCGCTACTAAAGGATACTAATAATAATACTCTTTCGCTATAGAAGTTAGTAGCTAATAGTACTACTATTAGCTTACCGATAGGTAAGCGCCGATACGACGATATCGATAGCTTAGAACTATAGGTCTATTATATTCGCGAGAGACGTCGATACCCGCTAGAGTAGCCGATAGACCTAGATATCTAGATTATTCTATATACTACGACTCTTCCGCTAGGAGACCTAGCCTATACTTTTAGATACTATAATATTATAGAGGCAAATTACGCCCTTACTCCGGAAGGAGAATTTAAGCGTATCTATCTCGATACTAGTACTAAGGCATTAATAATAGACCGGGACTAGCTAGTTACTTAGCTAGGTTAGTATAATATTTAGTATCTTATATAATCTCTCGAATTTTATAGTTTAGCTAGAAACACTTAGTACGATTAATAGATTAAGTTGTCGATATACTTTCCCGTCTTTACTAAGCGCTCTCGGCGACTAGTACTAGCTTATATTAAATAGCTAGTAAGGGTAATACCTAATCTCCCTTATAATATACTTCTAGGAATAGATATAATAACTCCTACTAGATTTATTATCTATACTAGAGCTAGATATATTACGATAACGGAGAACGATTACGCCTTAATATCTATCGCCTATTTATCTAAATCCGATCGTATAATATACGCTAATATTAAGTCTATCGGTAAGGTTCGCCTTCTACTATATATAGTAGCTATAATACTAGTAAAGGTCGAGAATCGCGAACAACTCCGAGTAATAGACCGAGACTTCTAGTTTATTCCTAATAATAGCGTCCTACTAGGAATAGTAGTAATATACGGATATATCGCGATAGTAGATATACTAGTAGTCTAAGTCCGAAACCTTAGCTACGATAGTATACTTATAATACTATAGTACTAGAGGCTAGATAATATATAGGAATTACGACTTAACGAGGTCTATTAAATTAATAAATTTAATACGGATCCTAGGTCTATAGAGTATAAGATAGGTAATATTCCTCTAACTATAGATCCGAAGTTAGAGGATACGATAATAAACGAGCTAAAGCTAGCTTTAATAGTATATAAAGATACTATAAAGCAACCTTACGGCCAAGTACGAGTCTAGACTATAAGGACGCGTTTATCTATAACCTCGATAGATAGACTTAGTAGAAAAGATAGTACTAGTCCGATAGACTTAAGGTACCTAGCTATTTTAGAGGATACCGTTTCTACTAAGCTAAAGCGAGCTTTACTTTCCGCTAGAATACCTATAAGAACTAATTAAATATTAGTAAATCCGTAAGTATAACCGATTCCGATATCTTAGGATACGATTTACGGACTTAGCGAAGAGGAGTAAGTCGACTTAATAGACCTAGACTACTAGGCTAATACGATAAAGATTACTATAGATAAAGGGATAGCTAGTATTAAAACTCCTACTAGGATAACTATTTACGTAGCTAACCTAGATATAATAGTAGCCGCCCGCCTTAGATCTATCGCTAATAGATTTCCGTAGCTATAGATAGATCGAGGAACTACGATCGACCTTCCTAAGGAGGAATAGCTCGAACTTCCTCTTAAATCTAGCTAGAAGAATAAAAAGTTTAGTAGTAAAGTCTATCGAATGTCCGCTATAGACAACGCTAAGATAGATAAGTAGTTCGATAAACTATATACCTAAGATAAGATAGTATTTAGTAGAAAGCCTTCTCTATTAGTATAGCTAGTCTTTATTATCTAGAGAACTTTGTTTTATAAGGACGGTACTCCCTATTATAAGCCTCGCGTCGTTTTTAATATTCGAGGACTAAATAGTATCTCCTAGAAAGATACCTATCTACTCCTACTATAGGATAATATTATAGTTAAATTACGCGGCTATAAGTATATTATAGTAATAGACGCGAGATCTATATTCTACTAATTCGCTATAGTAAAGAAAGATCGTTAGAAATTTACCGTTAATACTACCTATAGATAAGAATATCTAAAGATCGCTACTATAGGATACTATAATAGTATCTAGTATATCTAAAGGCTACTCGATCGAGTACTACGAGAGTTCGGGGATTTAGCTAACGGATATATCGACGATATAGTTCTCGGTTCGGTAGACCTAGAGTCTTATTATAACCTACTAGAGCGTATCTTTAGAAAGTTAGATAAGTTGAGATTTAGCCTTAAGTCTAGAAAGGCATACCTAGGATTTCCTTCTATAGAGATACTAGATAGGATAGTAGACGGAAAGGGCTTCGCTACTTAAACTAAGAAGCTTATAGCTCTATAAGAACTATAGAAGCCGACTAATATAGAATAGCTTAAGTACTACTTAGAGTTAGTCGGATACCTTAGATCTATAGTACTATATTTCGGAAAGATTATATTGCCCTTATAGTAGGCGAAGGTCGCTACTATAAAAGACTATAATACTATATAAACAAAGAGCGGAAAGCGACGCTCCTAGATACGAAACGCTAAACTCTACTAGATACTAGATATAGATATCGTATAGGATACGATATAAGCTATATAGATAGAGAATTAGAATAGTTTTCTCTAGTACTTCGACCCTAGGTCTACCCTATATATCGACGTCGATATATTAAAGGAATTTAGTATTAGTATAATATACTACTAGATCGAGGGAGATCTTAAGATAGAGTACGAGGAGCCGCCCGAGCCTATTACTAGGAAGGATAATACTATCTCCGATTTCGTCGATAGTACTACTTAGCTAAGAAGATCTAAACAATTTCTACGTAATAGACTTAAGGTTCTAGACTTTACGAGTTACGCGCTTACTAGTACTAAATCCCGATACTAGCCTATCGAACTCGAATTGTTCGGTATTATATAGACGATTAAGAGAGCCTTATATATAGTAGACGCGGTATCTAAGACTATTATAGTTACGGATTATAGTATAGTTACCGCTATAGCGAAAAAGATCTAGATCGCTATAACCGTCTCTATAGCTAGCCTAAATCGTTATATAATCTAAGTAGCGGTATATATCTTATAGTTCCCTAACTTAGAAATTATTTATAGGCTAGGTAGAAATTATATAGCGCTAGATATACTCTCCCGCCTATAAGGGGCCTAGTTACCTATATAGAACGATCTTAATATAAGCGGTCTTAATAAGATACTAGCGATATTCGCGATACTTCGAGATCCTAGATCTATAGGCCTATCTAAGAGCTAGTTCTTACTATTAAACTCTAGACTAATAGCGTAAAACCCTAAGTCTACCGATTAGCGAGGCCTTCTAAGTTTCTATTTAAGCGTTCCTATACTAGCTTCTTACGATATAGCTAAAATTCTCTCCTCTTCTAAGATTAATTATATTAACTGTTTTTTCTCCGCGATCGATAGATATAAATATTAGGCCTATAATAAAATCCCTACCTTCTTCTAAACCCTTAAGGAGTTACTATCGATATATATAGAAATAGTAATCTTCCTTTCCGATAATTTTAAGAAAAAGCTCCGAGAAGCGTACCTTAAAGACCGGCTATAGAAACGATTACTATAGATCCTCGAGTCTATCGAGACTATATATCGAGAAGAATAGGTAGCTTAGCTAAAGCGAATATTAAACCGGTAAGTATAGAGAAAGTAGAGGCGCGAGTACGAACGAGAATATAAGTATAGGAAATTACGCTAATATAACCTATTCCTAGATAGTAAAGATAACGCTATTAGAGCGATACCTTAGATCTATCCGGACGAGGCGCCTAAGTCTTTCCCTAAGCCTACCTCTCTATAATCTTCCGAAGATATTATAGCCTATAGTATATAGCGTATACTAGATTTGTACGAGGATATATATATAGATCTAAGATCTTTAGAAGGTATCCGTTTCTTCTACGAAGATAGCCTTATTTACTATATCGATCTAATCTTATATTACTCCTAGCTCTATATCCCTACTAGCCTTACTTACGAAATCTTTAAGATAGTATATAACCTTAGATATTATATAGGTTTTTATCGTATCCTCGATCGCGTTAATATAAGTTTCTATATCCGTAACTATTATAAGTATCTCGAACGATATATCGACTAGTATATAGGATATCGAGCTAACTAGTCGGCTAGATATAAGCCCTATAGATAGCTTAATCCGATAGATCTAAAGTTTAGGCTTCTAATAGATATTTAAATAGTAGACTAGATAGTCGGCTCCCTCCTACTAACGAAGGCTTCGATACCCTACTTACCGTTACTTATAAGAAGTCTAAGCGAGTTTTACTTCTACTAGGCAAGTACTAGTAGAAAGCTAAAACTTAGATAGCTTAATACCTTATAGCTATCTAGGAGCGATCCTAGAGAGTAGTAAAGGTATTTATATATAATCGAGATCCTAAATAGTTATCTAAATTCTTTACTATAGTAATATAGCTCCTTAGAGCCTTAATCCTTATATCTATCGCCTACTATCCTTAGACGGACGGTTAATCTAAGTATACGAATTAAACTATCGAAATCGCTATTCGCTACTTTATAATAGCGAATCTCGACGCCTAATAGATAGATATACTTCCTTCGCTTATATCCTATCTCGGGAGTATAAAGAATATAAGTACGGATATCTTACTAGACGAGATACTATTCGGATTCGATTTAAATATAGATACTTTTATAGATCTACGAGAGCTTTAGCCTAAGGACCTCGCCTTACTATACTAGTAGTTTCGAGATATAGCCGAAGAATCGATAGTCTTCGTAGCGGTCGATATAAAGTACTACTACGATAAGAAATATAAGCGAATACTATTCGAGCTAGGAGATTATATAATACTTAAACTATATTACGGATATCGGGTTTATAGTTAGACGTATCGGAAGTATAGTAATTAGGCTACCGGATCCTTTAAGGTTAAGAAGAGAGTCGGTAAATTAGCCTATAAGCTTAAGCTCCTATAATCGGTAAAGTTCTATCTAGTAGTATCGATCGCTTAGCTAGAACTAGCCTTAAATCTAGCTAAGGATCCCTTTAGTAGGCCTTACCTACGAGTTCTAGTACCGATAGACCTATAGTCTAAGTAGTTAGTAATAATATCTAAACGTATTTTATCTAAGCGCCTCTCCTAAGGGAAGATAGAATACCTTATTAAATAGAAGGACGAATAACCTATTATAAATAAATAGATTAAGGAAGACGACCTCCGCGAGGCTAATAGTTATTTAATTAACTATTTCGAGGATTCTTAGGTCGTCGATAAGCAAATCTACTAAATATACCCTATAGTAAGATTATATAAGCTATAATAAGTAGCGCTAATAGCTAGATACCTTTAGTCTATCGAGGAGAGGCCCGAAGATAGTAATAGTAACTAACGATAACGAGATATCCTTTAACCTAAGCGCCGTTAGCCTAATAGGAGTATAGGAAGGCTAAACTACGCCGAAGAGAACGACTCTAAGTCTATCGACTAAGTCGTAAGTATATCTATAGGAGTATAGCGGACGAGTCGATCGGCCGAATATATATCGAAGAGTATTCTAAGACTAGATATAAGTAAGCCTATTAAGTAATTAGAGTCTACTAGCTCTTCTACCTATCGCGCGTAGATACTACCCGATAATATATATAAATAGGACGCGATCTCGGATCTATCGACCGTTTCTAAAGCTAGAATCCGAGAAATAAAGGCTAAGATATTCGTACCTACTATTCGCTACCTTACTAAAGAAGATATCTAACGATAGCGAGATATGCCTATACCTCTAAATATATAGGTTAGTATATATTATAGGATCCTCTATAACGATACCTTACCTTCTCTATTTATAACTCTATAGTTCCCTTTAATTACTTAGAATCGGTATCTAGATCCTAATCCTTAGATATTTCCTCCTCTAGAAGATATCTAATATTTCCCTTAGTATCTTACTCTATAGAATACCGGTATATTATAGACCTAGGCTCCGAGCCTATATAGGGTAGAGATATTATAAATTAATTATCTTTAAGTATTAAAACTACTCCTCTCTCTATACTAGTAATTATTACTTACGAGTATAACTTCTAGTATTACTTCGCTAACAAATTAAGGTTTACGTATATATACGACCGTTACCTTTAGCGACTTATAGAAGCTTAGACCTTCGCGTAGAATATATCTTAAGTTTAAATTATAACTTTAACTTTCTATTAATATATAATATCTTAGTACTACTACGACTACCGTCGCTATAACTACCGAACTCTATTAAGCCTCGTAAAGACTACTACCTAGCCGATAATAATAACTACCGCTTACCTTATACTAGGTATCGATTAGTAAAAGTAAAGACCGCGCCGTCCGCGAGGTATACGACCTAATATAGGTAATAGCGCGCTAAATCTTAATCGCTTTAATATCCGACTAGAAGACTAGAAGTAGTTACTACTAAAGCTATCTCCGGCAAGTTAGTTAATAATAACTAATATACTACTAACTAAGCTAATTACCTATTAGTTTAGTAACGTATTCGACCTAGTATAAGTAGATCTATAGTATATTCTCGAACTCGCCGAAGCTAACCGTCCGTCTATCGAAGAACTAAATAGTAAAGAAGAGAATAGTAAAGAGAAGAATAGTAAAGAAGAAGCTAGTAATAGAGAATTAGGGGAAGCTAGTAATAAGGAGGAGACTCTAGAGAAGACCGGTAAAGAGGCCGATAAGGATAACGAGCGTACTATAGATATAGATAGCGAAGAAACCGAATTAGGAGACGACTTACCTAAGAAGCCTAAGAAGAGGATTGTTATCCTAGCCTTCTATAAGGGCGAACTTCTACGTATACTATATCTAGATAAGGAGCTATATTTCTCGGATATATTCGAGTATATTAATAGAAAAGGCATACCGGTATAATCTATCTTAGATATCCCTACTAAAGTAGCGCGCTCCTTAAACGATATAGTCGAGCGCTAGTAAGAGCTTACTAATACGATCGCTAAGAATAGGAGACTAAAGCCTAGCTTAGTACCTTTCTTACTAAGTACGCTAGTCTACTAGTACCGCTTTATCTCTTTCGGTATATAGAGAATCGAGTATACTCTAACTCTATAAGTATTCGAGATAATTAGTATACTCTTAAACCGCCTCTACTATATCTTAGAGTTAGGATATAATAAGGCCGTAGTCCTATACTATTAAACTTACGACTAGTTCGGCCGTAAGAGACTAGATATCTTATATAAGAAGATACTAGAAGATAGTATTATAAGTACTAGACGTTAGGTCTATCGGAAACAATCTAAAGTACTCGGTCTAGGAGAGAAAGAAGATCCGGAAGCTCTCTAGATCGAGGATAAGTTAGATCGTATATAATAGAGATATACGAACGTAATTCTCGAGAAGACGAAAGCTACAAAGGCCTAGTATAAGAATAAGTTTAGGATAAAGAAGGACGGCTAATCCGATAAATATAAAGGTTACTATTAGCTAGATTATAACTTCTTTACGGATAAGTACGACTTTAATACGGATCCTTAGAAGCCTATAGAGGCGAGGAAGAAGGCTATTATAGGCGCCTATATAGCGATAAGAATATCCGATTTTATCGGAATCCTATCCGATAATACGTATAGCCTCCTCTAGAAGCTCTTATCGATATACTTCGATATTCTAGACTATTCTTCTAAGCTCGTCGACCCTAAGAATATATACGGCTCCGATAAGTACGAGAATAGAATATATAACCCTTCTAGAGAATAGCCTAGAGTAATCTATAAGAGTATAGGAGAACGCTACCTATCGCTATAGATAAAGAACGATAAGGCGGGTCCTCTAAATCTACGGTTTAGCGTAGATGCGCGCTCTCTAGAATAGGAGATAGTAGGAAAGAAGTTAGTCCGAGATATATAATTCGAACTATTCTCGAGCGATAACTCTATTCTATATAAGCTCCGAACTCCGGCCGATTTCTTTATACTAGAATTTAACGATCTAGAGTATTAATACCTACTACTCTATACGTAGACTTTTAACGCTATATATAAGAAGTAGTAGTCGCCTATCGCGCTAGTATATAGCGCCCTTCGATACTAGACGATAGAAGGTAGTATCTATCTCTAATACTATATCGATACGAAGTCCTATCTACTCGGTCTTTTCGCCGACGGTTTTTAGCTTTTATATAAGGCTAAAGACCTATTAGGAGAGGTTAAGAGAGATCTTAAGTCTATAGATATAGCCCTCGGTCTACCGCTTAGAGATAGCGATAAGATCGCTTAAGAAATTATAGGCTACTATATCGGTAATAGTAATATAGTTATCGTAGAAGAACTATTACGAATATAGCGATCTACCTATATCTAACTTATCTTAGAGCTTATATATAATAAAATATAGTAGTTATAGTATAGAGAGATCGAGAAGGACTACGAGCGGATAATCTATAACTTCTAGCTTTAGCTTAGTCGATTTCCGCTAGGACTACGAGTACTATTAATAGACCTAATATTAAGTCTCGTACCGGTTACTAAGGGTCTAATCTTCTAGGACATTTTACCTAGATACTATAAGGCTAAGGCTTAGGATACTATAGCCGAAGGAGCTCCGGCTTCTAAGATATCTAAATATAAAAAGTATATAGATCTTAAGAAGGAGTTAAAGAAGAAGGTCGATTAGAAGGTTAAAAAGTTTAGGAAGAAGTTTAAGGAAGAGTACGACGCTAAGTAAGTTATATAGAAAGCTAAGGCCGCTATAGCGAAAGTAGAGAAGGTTACTATAGTAAAGATAGGGAAGGCTAGCTAGTCTAAGCTATCGAGGAAGTATAAGGTAGAGATAGTAGCGGAGTCGCCGGTAGCTAAGAAGTCTAGATCTACTACTAAGCTATAAGGTAATAAGGATAAGAAGGGTAAGAAGAGAGCTTTCGACCTATATAAGCTCCCTACCGACGAAGAAGTTATAGATAGTCTCGCGAAAGCCTAGAAGAAGTCTACTATAGAATAGAAGTCTAGATCTATTAAGGCGCCTAAGTAGGCTACTAGAGAACTATTAGATAAAGCTACCGAAGCCGGTCTTAAGATAGGTAATATAGTAGGTAAGAAAGCTTTAGGAATAAGTAAGGCTCTAGCTATTACCGATCCTATTATCCCTACTAATCCTTTCGCTAATATACCTATACCGCGCTATCCTAGCGATAGGCCCCTAAACTTCCTCGCTAATCCGGTCCTCTAATATACCGACCGAGAAGACTTCGATAAACTATACGAGATCTATATTATAACTATATTAGAGAAGTTAAGAATTCCTAGAGTATACCTCTCTATCCGAGATATAGTACTTCTAATAAGAAGAGTATTAGCCTTAATAGAACTCGTAGTAGACGCGGGATTAGTTATTATCGCTATATACTTAAAGGTAGAAGTAGCTATATATCTAGGATAGCTAAACGATATTAACGAAGAGTATAACCTACCTATAATCCTCTATAACCGTATTCGAGCCTTAGCTCTACCCGTTATAGCCGACTACTAAGCCTTTATCGATAAGTACGACGCTCTATCTATATAGGATTTCTTTATATAATATATAGAGTAAGATAAGGCTCGTAATACTAACGCCTTTATACCCTAGGTAAACTAGTATCTAGATATACTAATATACGCTATAGTCGCTAAGGTAAAGAAGAATTAATAGCTACTACGAGGTATATCTTAGATAATACTCTTAGCTATATCTCCTATTATAAAAGCCGTAATCCTACGTCGATAGATATTAGTCGTTAATAAGCTTAAGGACTAATATAATAAGGGCGACGACGATATCGTCTAGAGAGGGCCTTAAATTATTACCTATTACCGGAACGATATATAGGCTAAGTAGTTCTTACGCTACCTTAATAGAGAATTAAATACGACCGCCTAGCTATAGTTAATCTTACTAGAGGATAGGATATACGCTCCGGTAACCGCTAGTAGTACCTTCTAGCCTAGCTCTTTTAAAGCCTCTAAGATTAATAATAAGGCTTTTAATATCTCTATAGGAGTTAAGCGTATTAGTAGTAGAGGCAACGACCCTCTACTACTACCTAACCCGTTAATAGGTTACGTTCCGTTTAGTAAGAGAGTAGAAGATACTAAGAAAGCTAGATAGTAGAAGCTACTATAGCTATAAATCTAGAGTCTACTAGAATTAAGCCTAGTCGATAAGGATCCGTCCCTAGGTATTACCGATATATTATATAGATTCCTACGAGACTAGTAGATTAGGATAGACCTAAAGGACTATCTCGAATTTATCGCTACGATAGGTACGTATCTCTTCGAGAATATAGACGAGATTATCGAGGAGATTAGCCTAACGATAACTATAGAGGATACTAGCGACGAGTAGTTAGAAAAGGATATTAAAAACTATAACGCTATAGATATCTATATTAAGATCTATATAGACGGCCTTAACGCTCTTTCTATAGAACTCTATATCGAGCTCGAGGAATAGGTATAGAAGAACGCCGATAGCTAGAACGGAAAGATAGCTCTATTCGGCTAATTTAACCTCTCTAATCTTATAAATCTCGCCGAGGAAATATAGCTATTCTAGGAGTAGAAGCTAGGTCGTTCGTAGTCTAAATCGGAGTCTAAATCTTTATCCTTATAGCTAGAGACTTTAGGTCTACTATAGACTTTAGCTCTACCGCTACTACGAATATCCGAATTACTATCTCTAGAGCTACTACGTACCTCGGATCTACTACTACGTAAGTAATAGAAACTCTAGCCGATCGCTAAAGTCTTAAGAGAGTAGAACGAAGCGATATTAAAGGATCCTATCGCTATAGTTAGGAAGATCCTAGTAGAAATCGATAAACTATTATACTACTAGATATACGACTATTATATAGATAAGGAGTATCTTTTCTAGGAACTACTCTTTATACTCTACGAATCGCTCGAAGTAGTCTTTAATACTATATTCCTAAAGGAGAAGAACGAGGATCTAGATACTAATATTATTAGGCTCGAGGATAAGGTAGTAATAATCTTTAACTAGATACTACCTATTAGTAGGTAGAAGGCTATCGACGATATATTAAAGAACTCTAGCGAATAGAAGTATAGCCCCGAGAGAGGAATACTTATCTACCTAAACGTTATTACTTAGCGAAAGCGACTCCTAATATACTTTAACTAGTATATTACTAGGAGCGAAGACGATACTATCCTAACCTTCGAAGACGACGACTTCGACTTACTATAAGCCTCGCGTCTATAGATATAAGAACGGGATTAAAAGTATAAGATTAAGATATAAGATTAAGAATAAGATTAGGAATTTCTTTTATAATAATACGAATAGACTCTAAGTCTATAGGAGTCTATATAGTCGCGGACATTCTAGGACCTAGGGATTCTATTATAGAGGCTACTTAAGTAGATATACGCCCTACTATAGGTAGCTTCTCCTAACGTAGATAGACTTAGAATAAGACAATATACTTCTACTTTTAAGCCCTCTAATAGATAATATCGCTACTACTATATTTAGTAATCCTACCGGTAGCTAGATCGCTAGCTAATTTACTAGTAATATCGCTACTATTAAGCCTTATAGAGCTATAGTTCTTAGATAGGCGAGGCTCGCTATTATCTTTATAACTAATTACTATACTATATATAAGTATACCGTTAATACTATAGTATAGAGCGTCGTATAGATAATCTTATAAGTAGAATAGCTAAGCTATTCTATTAAGCGGCGAAGGCGACCGTTATAGCTTATAATTACTAAACGGCTTAAACGGAAGTACTATATTTAGCCTAATACTATTACTATAGGGATTTCTATAGTCGCTTTAGATAGTATAGTCCTATATATTCTTTAGAAGTATAGTTATTATACTTATATTTATAGCGATAAGGTTCTTTACTATAAGGCTTATTTTTATTAAAGTTTCTATAGATCTACTTACTCTTACTATAGGTTCGAAAGGACTCGTTACCTACTATTATTAATACCGCGTACTTATATATACTAGTATATTTAATACGGTCTTATATAATAAGGTTATAAAAATACTTATAGATATATTCGTACGAGAATATCTAGGAGGTAGGCTTAGAATAGCTAAGGTTCTTAGTAGAGGTATATATATCGATAGTAAACTATAATAGCTATAGCTAATAGCTAGAGTTAAGAATATATAGTTTAAAGACTATAGATATAAACTTTAAGAATATATTAATAAAGCTATTAATCTTAAAGAAGCCGTTTATTAGTCGTATATAGTTAGTAAAGCCCTTAGACTATACTATAATAGACTTATAGTCGTCTAACTTATCTATTAGTTTAGCGCCTAGTTTAAAGCTACTATTTAAGCTAAGAGTCTAGGATCTAGTAGTCTCGTCTTCTATCGGAAGTACTATTCTAGAAGTAAATAAGCTTCCTTATAAATAGATAAGGTTAAAAGGCGCGAATAATCTATTATAGATAGATCTAATAAGCTTAGAGTCTATATCTAATATAGACTCGATAAGAGATATATACTAAATAAGTATCTTATCTTCTTATTATTCTATATTTATATCTCTACTAGTACTATTATTACTACTTATAGATCTAGCTACTAGACCTATTCTATCTTATATACTTATTCTATAATTACTAGTAGGTTTATATAGCTTCTATCTAGTATTTTCTAACTTAATTTTTCTTAGCTCCCTCTTATAAGTCTTATAAGAGTAGGTTATAATACGTAGGCTAAACTATCCTAAGTATAAGATACTCGAATCGATAAGAAAGGGAAAGGAGAGAGTACGAAGGAGCTATAAAAGCTAGAATAGCCTAGAGTAGGCTAAGCTAGGCCCTCCCGAGACTTAGTACGGCTAATATATAGTATACTACGTATAGGTCCTTATAACTATCCCTCTTCTAGGAATCGTTATCCTTAAGATCCTAAGTTTCTATATACTCTTACTTCCTAGATTTTTTATATATAATCTAGGCTACTATATTTTTTAGTATAGCGTAGATTTAAGTACTAATCGCGGAAGTAAGGGATACGATTAGTTCTTCCGCTAATCTAAATTCCTTTCTATAATCTTAATAAATAAGGTAAGCTAGAAATACTATTTTTAGTAGTATAGATAGAGATATCTATACTAGCCTATTCTAGATTAGTATATACTAACTTAGCGTAGTAAGTCCTCTCCGCTACTATTATATACTACTCTTAGCCTATCTAGATCTATTTTAGCCTATTCCGCGCCGATCTATACTATAGTAGCTAAGTAGTATAAGGAATAGGCTAATACTAGCGCCTATAATAGTAATCTATATATTAACTACGTCGCTCTAGCTAATATTACTATAGTTAAGTAGCTCTAGGTATAGCTCCGCCCTAAAATATCCTATTTTAGCCTATTCTAACCTATTTAGAACTTCTATAAGATAGCGAACCTCTAGAACGATAAGTATAAGAACGTCGATAGCTCTAGGTTCTATATAAAGTACTATACCTACTACCTCTATACTAATAGTAAGTACTACGAGGTAGATATACCTATCTTAGTCTATTTAGGCCTATTCTAACCTATTTTAGTTCTCCGAGTCCTATTAAGGCTATATCGATGCCTTTAATACTATTCGCCGCGCCGCTATCGCTCTAAATACCGACGAAGATGCCTTTAAGACCGTATAAGAGGCTACTATAGAGCTCTACGATATAATTAGATAGTATATATATCTAGCTTAGCCTATTCTAGCCCCTACTAATATATTTCTAGCGATAAGCCCTCCTTCGCTAGTAAGGATAGCCTATACTTATATATAGGCGCCTCTATACTCTCTAAGACTAGCCTACTTATAGCTAAGCGTATCTATAACGACTATAGCTTTAAGGTATATAAGCCTATTTTAGCCTAGTTTAGCCTAGCTAACCCTATTATAGCGTAAGGTAGATAATAATAAGGAGAGTACTCCTCAGACTCTAGCTAGTTCGAGTAGAAAGAAGCGCCTAATATCTACTTCTAGTATAGTAGATAGCGCTATAGGTACTACTACCCTCTATAAGATAAGCTTAGTCTACCTTACCTAGTTTAGCCTATTCTAACCTATTCTAGTATATTAAGACCTTCGGTACCGCCCTCTATACTATTAAGACTACTATCGCGGCCTAGACTAGAGCTACTACCCTTTCTCGCGCCCTCTCTAGCCTATTAGACGATATTATAGTCTCTCCTAATAAGATTAACGCTAAAGAGGACTAGTTTAGTTTATTTATATATTATATAGGCTCTATAGAGGTATTCTAGCCTATTTTAGCCCTCTTTTTAGCCCCTTTAGTATAGTATTTAGAAAGATACTCTAATTAATAGTATATAAATATATCTAATAAGACTTCTAATCTCTTTTCTAAGTTTTTTTTTTTTTTTTTTATATTATAGAAGTCCCTCTATATCCGAAGGATATCTCTATCTACTATACTAGCCTATTTAGGCCTATCTTAGCCTATTAACGCCTCGGCGTCTCTTTATACCTTATCTAATCGATCTTTTATAGATACGTATTACCGATCCTACTAATATCCTTAGTATACTCTAGATATCTTCCTTAGAATTATATCTCTACTAGGATATCCTATAAATCTATCTTCTATCCTTATCGCGGTCCTATCCCTTTATCTTCTTAATTATATAGATATCTAGATTATCTAGGATAGGCTCTTCTAGATTATCTTAGGCCCTTATAGCTTTATCTATCTCTTTATATAGCTCGAGTAGTAAGATATAGAACGTTAGATAGATTAATATCGTTTTTAGTAGCTCTAGAATATATACTATATCGCTAATAATCTTCGAGATCTAGTATAGGCTAATATACTTATAGTCTAACTTCTTCGAGGCTCTATTAGTAGCTAGGTTTTAGATAGATAGATATACTATATCTCCTACCGCGTACTTCTTTAGTATATAGTAGCGGTTATAGTACTTCGCTTAGTCTTCCTTAGCCTTTAGTAGTCTCTACTTAAAGGAAAGCTACGTTTCGACTACTTATTTAGCGAGCTACTCTATATCGGCCGAGTTACTACTCTTCTAGACTATTTTAGGCTATCTCGTACTTAGTAGGTCTCGTATCTAATATACCTAGAATAGAGTAGCCCTAGTAGAGAAGTAACTTAAGTCGTTATATACGAACTCTACTATACTAAGTAGCTTTACCTAGTTATCCTATTCGTAGTAATAGTATATCCGTAGGTATTACTCTATTATCTAGTTCTAACGCTCGGTCTAGCCGTTAGTCTAAGGATAGTAGGTCGTACTAAGGGCTCTATATATCTTAAGATAGTAGTAAAAGGAGCTCTAGTACTTAGATATTAGAATTAGCCCTCTATTAGAGGTAATTAACTTTAGTATCCTATATAGATATATAACTTCCTTAGGAATATATCTATAAGGCCTTTAGCTAAGATATCCTTCCTTACTAGGATATAATAGACTATCTTAGAGAACCTATCTACTATTATAAGGATTAAGTCGTATATCTAGTCTAGATATATACTTAGTAGAAGGTCTATAACGAAGTCTAGTATTAGATCCTTCTAGGATACCTCTAGTAGGGCTTCTATATAGAGTTTACCGTACGGCTTATAGTATCTAGGCTTCGCTCTACTATAAGCTTTATAGCTCTTAGTATAGTCCTTAATATATCGTCGGATACCTAGCTAGTCGTACGCTCTCTATACTAGCTCTATAGTTCTTTTAAACCTAAAGTAGCCTATAAAAAGGTTATTATAGTAGGTTCGGAGTACCTTAAGTCTATATAGACCTACTAGTACGTAGATATATTTATTAAGCTATAGTATACTACTCCTATCCTTCTATCTTATTAGCTAAAGATCTTTCTATTAATCCTCGATCGCTTTATAGATCTATTAGACTATTAGGTCTTCCTACTAGACTACTTAAATTCTCTAGAGGATATCGGTCTTATCTTCTATCTCTATCTATACTACCGAGACGTACTTAAAGGATCCCTCTAGCTTCGCTACTATCTTTATAATATTAGTAGTAATACCTTTACCTATTATTAGGCCTCCTAGCCCTAACTAGGCCTATAAGGCTTTTAGAACCGGTTTAGAGTCTTCTTAGGCTATCTAGTAGCTAGAATAGTCGATATCTATATAGTCCGGCCTCCTACTCGCTATATCTACTATACTATTAAGCTTACCTAGGATATATATAATTATAAAGTTAAATACGAAGAGCTATTCTACCTATCTTACTTAGCGCTTTAATAGGGACTTAGTAGTTATAAACTATTATAGGTTATTATAGTCCGATATTAGCTCTATCTAATATCTCGTATCTTCGAGATAGTATCGATAGTACTTAAATATCTCGACTATAGCTAGTAGCTTAATATTATATATATCGTAGTTCCGCTCTACTATATTTATCTTTCTTAAGAAGTATATAACCGGGAACTACTATATCTTAGTCTTAAACTCGTACTATTAGTATAGGATACCTAATACTATATACTTCGATATATTAGCTTCGATCTATATAGGCCTTTCTAGATCGAAGTACTTTAATATAAGTACTAAGTAGAACGCCTCCTTTAGATCTTAGAACGACTTAAGCGCGTTAGACGGAATATAGATTTCCCGAGATTCCTCTTTCTACTACTTATAACTACTATAAGCTATATTAGGCCCCCTCTCCGTTAAACGGTTTAGTAGTACTACGATACGGAAGAATCCCTTAATAAAGCGGCGATAGTAGTTTATAAAGCTAATAAATATACAGATATTATATACTAATTTAGGTACTAGCTAATCTCGTATAATATTAACCTATTCTAGCTCTATCTCTATCTCTTATAGGCTAATCTTATATCTAAGGAAGGATACCGAATCTATATAGAACTCGTATTTAGACGGTTTATAGTAGAGCTTATACCGTTCTAGGCGCTTAAGGACCGCTAAGATATATTACTTATATTCCTCTTCGTTTTTAGAGAAGATTAGTATATTATCGAGATATACGACGTAGAATACGTTAATTAGATCCGATAAGATACTATTAATATATATCTAGAAGGTTCCTAGGGTATTCGTAAGCCTAAATAGGACTACTATATACTTAAAGAGGCTATAACGGGTCCTAAAGGCCGTTTTCTATTCGTTACTATCCTTAATACGGAGCCTATAGTAGGTATTATATATATCGAGCTTAGTATATACGTTCGAGTCCGCTAACCTATCTAAGGACTTCTAGATAAGTAGAAGAGGGTAGCGATTCTTAATAGTAATAGCGTTTAAGGCCTAATAGTTAATATATAAGTATAGACTACGTCTTTCTTCTTCGCGAAGAGGATACCTATACTAGCTAGTAACCTCGAAGATCTAATCTAGCCCTTCTCGAAGTACTCTTCTAGATACTTCTATAGAACCTCTAGCTCTACTTCTAAGAGATTATATAATAGGCCTATAGAGTAACTTACTATCTACGAGATCGATACTTAATTCGTATAGCCTATAATCTAGTAATAGTAATATATCTCGTTAGAGAAGATCTTCGAGTACTTCTTATATCGCTCTAGAATAACCTTTATTAATAAGGGGTTATTTAGCGCTAGCGATCCTATATATAGTATAGTCGAGGGATCTAATATATCTTATAGTATAGTTACTATAGTAACGAGGGCTAACTTATACTATTTTCGGCTATTTCGTTTCTCTATACTACTATATAGTAGTAGAAATTAATAGCGGGATTCTATTAGGATAACTAGGATATATCTAGGACTATATCGAAACCGTAAATCCTATCTATAGTAAAATCGTCTATATATCCTCTCGCTATACTATTTATATCTAGCGCTAGAAACTTTACGCGATAGTAGCCGTTAATAGATAGGCTCTAACTATTAAGAGTCCTATATCGAGTACTAGGCTTATACTCTAGATATAAACCGAGCTCTTTAGCTAGTATATTACTAATAAAGTTATCTTAGGCGCTATAATCGAGTAAGCCCTTTACCTTCCTAGATCTATCTAGCCTAGTAAACTCTAGATCGAGCCTAATTAGCTCCTTATAAGGCTTTAATATCTTAGAGCCTAGCTCTACGGATTATCTCTACTCCTCTATATATAAAACTTCCCTAGCGCGATAAGGCGTTCTATAGTATAGGCTATCGTTTTCCGACCTCTTCTACTTTAGAGCTAGATATTCTAGTCGCTTATAACCTATCTCTTAGTAGTAGTAGTAACGAATCTAGTTATCGTTAGCCTCTAGGATAGTCCGTATCTAAATTAGGCCTCGATAGACTATTAGGCCGCTATTAGGATCCGATAGTCGTTATAGTCTAGCGTATCCTTATCTATATTACTATAGATTATATTAGAGTATAGCGATCCTTTCCTTCGCCCTACTATCTTCTACTAGTTTTATATACCTCTATTATTCGTACGCTCTATCCTCTATCTCTATTAGAGTAGCTAGTAGCGCTTAATAAGACTTAGTCTTTCTAGAGGTCGTTATATAGCGCTACTATAAAAGCGTATATCTATTAGGACTATCTATCCTTACCGATCTT
>JABCIY010000009.1:0-15537 GCA_014298035.1 Pseudocercospora fuligena
TTGCAGCACGAGGACATGTACAGGAGGAGTATCGCAGTCCAGTGTCAATCGGGCAGCTTGTACACAGTGAGGTCATCTTGAAGTCTGAAAGCAGGACGCGAATGCGAGCAGAAAGTGCAAGAGAGACCTATCCACCGTCACTGGAGTCGGTTAGACTGATCTTTTCTTGGCACAGATCCCTGCATGTCGGAGTTCAAGAAGCATTAAACACCGATGGGCTTTCCATTGCTTCTCCGACTTCACGGCATCAATCCACCCAATTGACTAACTTGCAATCTCTGCTGGACATGACCGCGATATTGTAGTGCCTACAGACTACCCTTCCTCGCGTGGATGAGATACGCTGCCCAGCAAAGGCCTCCCGGTACTGTTAAACACCACCAAAATATCCGTGCCGATCATACCCAGCAGCTGAATCCTTCATCTCGGCCCGGTGCAGCTTGTTCCAATCCTCCTCACACCTCCATCCGACACGTTCTCGTTCCTGAGCAGATGACCTTCACAGCGCCCTACAGCTGCAGTCCACGACAATCATATTGCTCCTGAACTTACTTTCTGGCCGCTTAAAGGGTCTACCACCGGGCACAATAGGAATGGTGCCAAAGTATCATTGCCGGCGCACATACTCAAAACATCTCCCATCCGGACGAATAGCTATTCCGCCCGAATACGTACGAAGCATCAGTGACATGGTCGCAGTGGCGAAGCACAGCAATATCGCAAGCTCTTCTGATCATGATCTAGGCCATCTGCACCATGTCGTCGAGCTGAAAGGATGACAAGCTCCTTGATTGACATGGACGGAGAGTGTATGCCGAGAAGCCACGTGGTCACAGTGGCTTGTTGATATTGAAACCGATGCTTGCGACTGGCCTGACTATGACCAACGGCGAGACCGAAACAAATTCTGTGTGGTGCATGGCTTTTCGACCAGATGCCACACTAGAGCGACATGCCTGCTGAAACGTCACATATCCCGGTTCTCGGCAGCTGCAAGCCACGAGCGCGCAACGGTGCTGTAGCGAGGCCCTGCAGCGGCCAAGACTTGAGTCGTGCCCAAGGCAGGCCAATAGCTATCAGGACGAGCATCTTTGCCTTGAGCTAAGGTGGGGTGATGTCTTTGCACGGTAGCACATCTAGTCCTATTCATGGACGCTATGCCCTTCTAAGACTGTGCGATGGGATACCTCCGAAAGGCTACTTGCAGAGTCTGCACTTTCTGGCAAACCGCAAAGACTCTCGTTTACCGGAAATGGCATACTGAACACCTCAAGGCTTTTGCTCCGCATGTTGGCCATTCACGAACCTCGACCACGGTGTCGGGTAAGGAATTGGAAGATCTTTCCCCACACTTCATAGGCTTGGTACACATGCCATACACGGCAAGAGGTCGTTTGCTTTCCCAGGCCGCAAATACTCAGCAAAGTCTCCGATATGATGTTGAACGATTTTCGAAGATATGCAACAGGACGTCCTAGCATTACCTCATGCTTGTACCGGAGTCACTGGTACTAGCTTCGATTGCTTAGCCGCGTAGACAGTAGGAAAGGGGTGTGTTCTGTAGCTATAGAGGTCACGTGTTCGACCTACCAAGACACGAGACAAGGCACTTCGCCCTCTCGCAAGTAGATAGACCTTCCTAATATATATATCTACTAACCTATCTTCTAGAGCCGAAGATAGGGCGTTTCCTATACTTTTATAAGTATATAGTTATAGTATATAGTATCGTTATTATTATATTTAAAGATATACGAGTTTTATAGTATTTATAGGTATTTAGTAGTAATATAGACTAGATAAAGAATTTAGTACTATTAGTTACTTAGTACCTCTTAGTTATTTATAGTTATTAGATCTACTATAAAAGAATATTAGTTAGTAGTATATAATAGTACTTAGCTAGTATAGGAATCTATTTCCTTATAGTAGCTAATTATATAAGCTTAGTATCTTATAGTATAAACGCGTTTAATCCTAATCTAGAACGTCTAGTACTCCTATAACTTATATTCTTATACTTAAATACTATATATAAGAACTTAGAAAAATAGAGAAGAAGTATAAATATAAGTATTAGTAGTAGAAAGCTCGTATCGCGTAGTTATAGGCTATATTAGATATATAATAGTTTAGCTTTATAGTACTATAGATATATATATATATATATATATATATATATAAACCTAGAAGATAGCTTAGAGATATAGAATAATTAGTTCCTATATATACTACTTATAGATAAGGGAAAGAAGAAGCTTCTATATACCTAGTAGTTATCTAGTTATTATACTAATAGTAGTTAATTATCTAAGAAAGAATAGTTACTAATATAGTAGTAGTAGGATTAGGATAGTCCTATTAAACTAATACCGCTAGTATCTAGAAGATAGTAGTCTCTCTATAGTATTAGTTAGCTAAACTTTAATAGTAGATTTTAGCTTTCTATCTATCTATAAAGTAATTTAATAGGTACTCTAAACGCTATATCTTAGAAGCTAACGAAGCCTATATTAGTATCTACTAAGTCTACTATATCGAGATTATATCGAGCTAAGGAGGGCCGATAGGTATAAATAGATTATAAAGTATAATAGAAGCTATAAGGAATAGTAGGGGCTAAAGTAGGAATAGTAAATATATTATTATTTTCTATAGGTTAGGGCTAAACCTAAAAGGTATTAGCTTAGATTAGTTATATAATTATAATTATATAATCTAGCCTATCTTAGTATCTCTTACTAGGTTACTAACTAGACTATATATTCTAATACTCCTACTTAGGATAGTTAGTCCTTAAATCTAATCTAAAGGTATAAGTTTAATTAAGAATTTCTATTATCTAATTAGGTATAATAGCTTCTAGATTAGTATAGTATATCTAATCTACTAAGTTTAATTCTTAGGCCTAGTATCGATCGTGCCTATTTATATATTAAGTATATATAGGTAGATCCTTTTACTATTATATAAGTTATAATTGTCTAATAAATTCCTAGAACTATAGCCCTATCTTTAGCTTAGTTAGGCTATTAGCTACTATCTCTTTTATTAGAGTATATTCTACTATAATTTTCCTTTACTACTAAAGATTTCTAACTTTATTAAAGCTAATATTAATATATTTTAATCTCTTATAGGTATAAGTATCTTTAACTAAAGTTAAAGCTACTTAGTTGTCTTCCCTAATCTAAATAGGTCTAATTTTATTTACTATATTAGAATTTCCTTTAATTAATAGTTAAAATAAATATTCTCCTACTAACTATATATAGTCTATCTCCCTTAGGAGTACTACTAGGAACTAAGATTACTTTATATATATATTTATTACTATATACTTAGCTTCTATAGTTAATATAGTAACTAACTTTTGCTTCTTACTTATCTAAGAAACTAGTAACCTATAGAGAAAGAAGATACTTCTAAGGATTAAGACTCTATTAGCCTTATCTATTATATAATTAGAGTCTAAATATCCTATTAGCTTTCCTCTTCCCTTCCTAAATATTAAACCTAGACTTAGGAATAATCTTAGGTATCTAGCTAGTTTCCTAAGTACTTTTAGATATCTCTTAGATAGATCTAATATATATAATCTAAGTCTCCTAAGAGTAAAAGCAATATTAGGTCTTATTATAGTTATTAGCTATATCTATATACTATTCTAACTTTAGTACTTAGTCTTATTATACCTTTCTTCCTCTAAGTTAGATTTCCTTAGACTTTTATAGCTATAAAGTAGTTATAAGGTTAGGTAAGCTATTTCTTTAGTTATTCTAAACTTTATAAGGTTTTCTTAGATATAGTACTCTTAGTCTAGCTTTAGAGTACTATTCTTTCTATCTCTAGTAAGCTTTATCCTAAGAATTTTAGTTAGTTTACCTAGGTCTTTAATTTTAAATACCTTACTTAGTTCCTTTTTAAACTAAAGAATATCTTCTAGCTTTAGTACTATAATAGGAATATTATCTATATAAGTTAAAACTATTAGGTTCCTTCCTTTATAAATAAGTAAATATAGATCTATCTCTAACTAGTAGAATCCTATTTTCTCTAGCTTTAAGATATATAGCTTATTCTAGTCTCTTACTTCTTATTTTAGACTATATAAGCTCCTTAGAATTTTTAGAGCTATACCTTATAGGATTTCTATATCTAGTAGGGGAATTATAAAGATATCTTCTTATAGGGTACTCTTAGTAAATATATTATTTATATCTACTTAGTATAGTTCTAGATCTTTTTTATATATAGTAGCTATAAATACCCTAAGTATATTATACCTAACTATTAGTATAAATGTCTCTTAGAAGTCTACCCTAAACTTCTAAGAAAATCCCCTTATAACTAGTCTTACTTTAAACTTATTAATTACTCTACTAATTAGTCTCTTTATATTAAATACCTATTTTAAGGTAACTAGGTTTACTCCTTTTAGTAGAACTACCTAATCCTAGATATAGTTACTTCTAAGTATAATTAGTTCTTTCTAGATTGCCTCTTCCTATATATAACCCTATTTTAGATCTTATATTACCTCTTAGTAGGTTCTTAGAATTAGAACCTCCTATCTTTATATAATTCCTAGTATAAAAGTAGGGAATATAACCTTATAAATATACTCTAGAAGTTTATCTACCTAATCTATACTTAGATCTAGATCTTTTATTAGGTAGATAAAGGCTCTATAATATTTAGCCTTAGGGAAATTATTATCCTCTAATTCTCTTAGTCTCTTCTATATAGTTAATCTTATAATTATACTATAAACTCTTTCTTCTCTTAACCCTTTATTAGAGATTAATCTTCTTCTCTTTAAATTCCCTTCCTAAGTATAGATATTCTAGTTATCTTACTAAGGTTCCTCTTAGCTCTAATTTAGAGCCTATTATTTATATTTTTCTTTTTCTTCTTCTAGATTATCTATTACCTAATATTAGTCCTTATCCTTTAGTAGTAGAGGTAGCTAAACTTATAGTAGTTTTAGATCTAGTTTCTCTTTTCTTACTAGTCTACTAACTAGGTTTCTAGCTAGAGTATAGCTTAGCTAGTTAAGTCTAGGAATATTTAAAGTTATATCCCCTTCTTTCTTATCCTTAAACTAGATAGTATTATTATATACTTTTATAGCCTTTATATTAGGCTCCTAGAATAGCTATAACTTAGATATATTAGGTATATATCTAATAAATATAGTATCCTTTCCTCTATTTATTAGTTTATCTAACCTTATCCTAACTAGCTAAGATTTAGTATCTATATATATAACTACTCTATATCCCTAAACCTTAAAGTATAATATAGAAGGTTTCTTTCTAGTAAAGGCTTTATTAGGTAAAACCTTAAGTCTATCTATATCTAGCCTATTTAGAAGGGCATTTCTTATAATAGTATAGGTATCTAATACTTCTAGCTAGAATTTAACTAGTATATTTAATTCCTTAAGTATTGCCCTAATATATTCCTTAGATATCTAGATTAACCTTTCTATAACTCTATTTTAGATTAAGTTATATACTTTAGTTATATAGTAGGAGATTCTAGATTCCTTCTCCTACTACTTAAGTAATATAAGTAATTCTCTTACCCTATTACTTCTTACTATCTAAAGCGGATTCCCTAATTATAGTTTAGCTTTTCTTTTCTATTCCTATAGTATATCTACTATATCTTCTCTTAACTTTAATAGGAATATCTACTTCTTTCTTAAGAAGTTATTAATAATCTTAAGCTACTATTTAAAACCTAGCCTTAAGATAGGTAAAGGTCTATAGATATTAATTAAAATAAGGGAAAGTCTAGCTAGCTTTCTCTCTATTTCCTTTCCTCTATATTTCTTTATTTTAGTTAAAGAATATACTCTATAGGGCTAGTATCTTATAGGGATAGGAATTTTTTCCTTTAGGTTAGTAACTTTATAAAGATCTCTTAGAAGTCCTTCTCTAAAGTATCTAACTCTTCTATACTATAGCTCCTACTAATCCTAATTAGTCTAGACTATAAAGGTATAGATATTATTTTTTATTAAATCCTAGGAAATATACTAGTATATAAGTTTATCTAGGTCTTAGCTAATTTCTTTAATAAATAGTACTCCTCCTAAAAGCCTTATCTAGAGAACTAGCTTCCTATTAGGTAAATAAAGTATAAATTTTAGTAGTTAAATACTAAACTATTTACTAAATTAGTTCTAAGAAATAAGATTGACTCTAAGCCTAGGTATAAAGAGAATATCTTTTAATATAATCTATTTTCCTCTCCTCCTATCTATAACTATACTTCTAATATATATAGCTATTAGATAGCTATCTCTAACCTTAATCTATTTCTTCCTTTAAAGAGGTTTTATATCTCTAAAGAGTAATTCCTAGTTAGTTATATAGGTAGAAGTATAAGAGTTAAGTAGCTATTTAGATAGCCTATACTTGCCTTTTACTTTAATAGTTTAATAAGCTATCTTATCTATATCTTCCTTCTTAGAGGGAGAAGATAGTTTAGAGGATACCTCTATATCTTATACTATATAGGCCTTTTTAGAAGATAGTTTCCTAGTCCTCTTTTCTAGGGATTATATTCTTAGGCTTAGTTTCTTTACTATTTCTTTAAGTTGCTCTTTATCTAGTAAAGATCCCTTCCTAGCTCTAGATAGAGATTATTTCCTTACTACCCTATAGCTCTACTTTAGCTTAATAGCTACTTTTGCCTTATCTAGGTTAGGGTATTCTCTAATCTAGTACTTTCCTTTATATAGGAAATATAATAAATCCCTATCTACCTAATTTCTTTTCTTAGTAAATATAGCTATCTCCTATCTTATTATCTATTCCTATTTTTCTCTTAGGATACTAAGAATATCTTATAGGCTTAGGTCCTATCTTAGATCTATTCTATTCCTAATAGTACTAAATAATTCTAGAAGGGCTACTAGAAGCTATTAAATCCTTCTCTCCTTAGTTTTAATTTCCTTAAACTATAGAGAGATTTATACTACCTTCCTAGCTATACTACTTAGGCTTTACTATACTTTATTAACTATTTAGTCTTCTTCTATACTAAAATTAGTATACTATTAGAATAAGCTTCTTCCTATTACCTAAAGCTTCTTCTTATATTTTCCTTTTATCTATATCTATAGATACCTTATATATTTAAGCTCTTAATATTTATCCTAGTTATCTTCTAAAATATAGATAAACATTTTATATAATACTATTATATTATAAACCTTATAACTTGCTCTTCTAATTAACTAGTCTAGTAATTCTAATAATATTATTAAGATATACTTAGATAGTATAGATACTAGGATACTAAGGACTATTTTATCTAGTACCTATTTAACCTTTAGCTTTATTAGGTATATCCTAATTATCTTAAACTATAATTTATAATTCTCTCTTATTAAGATTAGTATAGCCCTTCTTTTACTAATTCCTCCTTCTTAATCTATAATTTCTTCTATAAATTAAATCTAAATAAACTCTAGAAACAAGCTCTTTCTTTAGTCTAAAAATAATAGTTTCTAGATAGCTATCTTCCTTAGTTATAGATTCCTAGCTCTACTAAGCCTCTTAGTTTTAAAGGTTACTAAAAACTTAGTATAGATTCCTACTCTATAGAGCTAATAACTTCCTTAAGTCCTTCCTAACTATTATAACCTATAGGTTAGGGTATTAGTAGTACTAAGTACTAAATCTAAGGCTTATCTAATAGTACTTAAGACCTAGGCTTATCTATTCCCTTTATACTCTAAGCGATCTAATATACTTTAAGTAAGTATACCTTACTAGGTTCTTTTATAGCTTATATATATAGAGCTTCTTTATATAATATATATAGGTCTATCTCGAGTCTCCCTCTCCTATTTTACCTCTTCCTTCTAGGACTAGACTTATAGGTTTAGGAGTAATCTATACTACTTTAGTCTTCTACCTTATAGTTATAAACCCGGGCTTATAACCTATCGAGCTAAGGAGGGCCGATAGGTATAAATAGATTATAAAGTATAATAGAAGCTATAAGGAATAGTAGGGACCAAAGTAGGAATAGTAAGTATATTATTATTTTCTATAGGTTAGGGCTAAACCTAAAAGGTATTAGCTTAGATTAGTTATATAATTATAATTATATAATCTAGCCTATCTTAGTATCTCTTACTAGGTTACTAACTAGACTATATATTCTAATAGATTATCCTATACTAGTATTAGTATAACTACTAAGAGAATAGTAGTAGAGCTAAAAGTAGCTAACTTATTAGTACTATCTACCTTTAAAAGTAAGATTAGAGATAATAGTAAACGCTAGATTACTAGATTTACTAGGGAATAGAAGATTATTAATACCGACTTAAAGATATAGTTAGAAGACTTTAATATAATATTAATAGAAGATATAGTACTATAGATAGATAAAGAGATATTAGAATATCTAGTAGCTAATAGTATTATAGTAATAATAGACTAAGAGGCGGATACTACGAAGATAGTAGTATAGAAAGTATTTACTATCTAGTATCTAGAAAAGTTAGAAGCTCTAAAGAATAATAGTATAGTAATATATAAGTTAGTAACTATTAAATAAGCTAAGAAAGAGTTAGTAAAGGAATAATACGTTCGTATACTTAGATTATTATATAGAGCTTATAGCGAAGATAATAATCGGACTACTAGTATAATTAATTTAGTTCTAGTTATAGTAATTAAGTTATTCTTCTAAGGCTTAAGGGATAAGAAGCTAAAGAGGAAATTACTAAATCTATTATAGTAACTAAAGATACTTATAGAAGTAATATAGAAGCTCGAAGAATACTAGCGCTATATTAAGTTAGATAATAAGATCGCTAAGGATAAAGAATATAAGGAATATAAGAAGGTATATACTAAGTATACTAGACTTATAATAGATAAGCTACTAATCCCTTAGTTCTTATTAGTAAAGATTAAAGAGTATAATAATAAGGCCGGTAAGGACTTAGAAGTAAAGGACGCTAAGAAGAGTACTATAGAGCTAGTAGCTCTAGTAGTATTTACTTTTAGAAGTAATAATCTATACTAGCTAATAAGTAACTATATCGAAATACTAATATATTTCCTACTATAGTAGCTAGTATTCTAGTCTAGTAGATACTTTATATTTAATTAGTAGACTAGATAGTATTAGTAAGTTATATTACTACTACTAAGTATATCTCTACTATAGTAGTAGTACTTTACTCCTCCGCTATAGTAATAGTAGTACTATAGTTTCGTATAATAGTAGCTATAGTAGTAGTAGTAGTATCGACTACCGTAGTAGCGATTAGGTTTATATAGTAGATAGTTATAGGATATCTTCTATCTAGAGCGCTAGCTAAGTAGTTAGTAGGGCTTACTATAGTACTATAATAATATATTAGTATATATACGAGAGAGATATCTAAACTTTAACCCTAGCTACTTAGAATATAAAGTTATTAATAGAGCTACTCTATATTAGTATAGTAAAGAAAATCCTCTATATACGAGATATAGTAACTATAGTTACTTAGGTAATAAGTATACTAGAACTCGATTACTAGATAATTAGTTATATTATTTATATTAGCTAGTAAGAGAGTAGAGTAACGCGTACTATTAGAATAATCTACTAAATCGACTAATAATACTAGTAAATAATTAGTAGTATCTATAGATACTATAGATACTAGGCTAGTAAGTAGATCTAGTATAAACTAATAAGATTAATACTAGTATAGATATAATATAGAAGTCGCTATATAATCTATTAGCTAGTATATAGTTTAAGGATAGGAAGATTATAAAGATTAATATAATTATATCTAATAATATAGAAGCGCCTAACCTATTAGTTATACTACTAGTTTAAGTTAATAATACTAGTATTAAACGAGGTAGATTCGAAGATAAAGAGATACTAGATATAGTACGCGCTATAGGAGACTATCCTATTAAGGAGCTTAAGAAGAAAGTCTATATTAGTAAAAAGTATAGAAATCTAATAAAGCTAATTAATACTATATTCTACTTAGTACTTCTAGATATAGTTAAGTTCTTAGAATAAATCGAAGTTAAGATACTACTAACTTAGCTTATATAATAGGTACTATAGTTAAGAGATAAGATAAAGTACCTATTCTCGTAGCTACGATTACGTAAGCCGAAGAAGAAGAAGTCCTTTAAGAATATAATTAAGAGTACTAGATAGGGACTAAAGCTAGCTACTAGCTAGCTAATTAGATAGCTATACGATCTAGATTACGTCTTTATATTATAGCTATCCTAGACTTAGTTAGTATATACTAGATATCGACTACTATATAAGCGAATAATAGAAGCTTATATTAATATAGTAGAGATAAAGAGATAGAAGCTAGTAAGAAGCGATAGCTAGGATATTATATCTATTATATAGATAGTAGTTATAAAAGTAATTAAGAAGAAGCTTATTAAAATAGATAGTATACTATTACTAGCTAGTACTAATAAAGTTAGTAGTACTATATACTTATCTATAATATACTTTTAGAATAGACTATTAGAGGATAAGATATTTAGTATACTAGTAACTATTTAGACTAGTTACTAGAGCGAAAAAGAATATATAGTAGTAATCCCTTAGTAGTAGGTAGTAGTAGACTAGAGCTTAGATATTAATCTAATCTATCTATACTTCTAGTAGATACTAGAACTAAAGCTCTATAATATATAGAAGTATAGCTTTATTAGAATAAGTATAAGTATTACTAATAGTAAATATATTACTTTAGACTACTTCGTTATATTCTAGATTAAAGTCGAAGATATTATTTAAGAGATATAGATATTTATATATTCTATAAAGAGAGGTAATCTATTACTATTACTTAGCTTATCTTTTCTATATACTATAAATATATAAATCGATATCTATACTAAGATAATCTATCTTAGCGATAAATAAGTCGATAAAAGTATTATTATAGTTATAATACTACTTCGAGCTAGTAAGTAGATAAAGGCTCTACTAGAGATAGCTAGAGAGATTAATAATTAGTAGCTAGAGATAGATAAAGTATAGTAATTTATAGAAGATATTACTTAGTATATCTATAATATAACTATTAGTAATAATAGTAGTAAAAAAGAAGATTCTAAAAATAAGAATAATATATCTAACTTAAATAAAGATTTATAAAATATTCTTAGTATAATATAAAAAGGCTTAATACTAATACTAACGTTATTAGTAGTAGCGCTAAGATATTATATATATCTAGTATAATAGTAGTAGCCTCTAAAAATAGTTTACTCTTAGGATTAGAATTAGGATTAGAATTAGGATTAGAATTAGAGTTATATCCTAAGCGAGATAAGGATATTTCTTAAAGAATTAGATAATTTAGAGTATATAAGGTTTTAAAAGTAAAAGTCGATTATATAAGCGATAATAACTACTCTAGAGTAAATATTAATAAGGCCTACTATCTATCGATCGAAACGAAGTCTTCGATTCTATAGATAATATATAATTATTTCGATAGATAGAAGATAGTACTAATTACTATAATAGATATACTACTAATATAAGGCTATATAATACTAGAGACTAAGCTAATCTATAATAAATATAGTTTTCTAAATACTATCTATTACTATAACTTAGTATATATCTATTTTCGATATAGATATATTATTAATATCGATTTAAATACTATTATTAACTATATAGAAGCTATAGTATATAATTATAAATTTCTAACTAAGTAGAGATCTTAGAGGCTCTAAATTAATTATAGTAAGACCTTCGAAGAGCTAAAAGAATAGATAAAGAAGAATAGTATTACTATAGATAAATTAATCCTTAAAAAAGGCGAAGAAGGCTTAGAAGATATACTATATATACTATAGATATATCGAGAGATAATAGTAGAAGAAGAGCTTAGATCTATAATAGACTTAATCGTTTATTATATATTACTAAAGAAAGGTATATCTATATATCGAGCTAAAGCTAAGAAGCTATTACTATTTAAAGAATTCTAGCTTACTAAGTTTACTATAGAAGGGCTTAAGAATAGTATATATAAGAGTACTATTATAGTAAATAGATAGCTATTATAATAGAGTATAGATATAGTACTAGTAAAGAAGTCTAGTAAGAATAGGCCTCGTCTAACGTTTAATTACTATAACGTATAGAAAGATAAGAGCGGCTTATAAATATAGTTAATATAAGAAGTATATAAATACCTTAGTTATCTATAATATAGAGTATTTAGTAAATTTAATATAAAGAATATATACTAGATAGTACTTCTATATCCTAATAACCGATACTTACTTACTTTCTATATTCTAGGTATTAAGTAATTATAGCTAATATATATAGTATAAGGTACTCGATTATCTAGATATACTATAAACGAGCTTAGAGTAGTAGTATTTAGAGCTATATCTATACTAAACCTAGAGCTATTATTTCTACTATCTAAAGAAGATAGCTAGAAGAATATAAGCTATTATATCGACGATATCTTCTTAGTATATTATAATTAGGCTATCTAGTAGTAGTAGCTAAAGAACTACTTCTTCCCTTATATAGTTTAGTCGATACTAAAGCTATCCTTTAATAAAATAGAGCTTAGTATAAAGAAGATATTAGTACTTAGAGAGATATTCGAAATTAGTAGAGTCTATATACTTAAGCTAGTACGTATTTAGAAGATTCTCGACTAGCTATAACTATAATATACCTATAATACTTACGGCTTTAATAGTATTATAATAATAGTAAGAGAGTATATTAAGAATTATAGCGAGATTATAAGATCTATTTAATAGCTTATATATATATAAAGGACGACGAGTTCTACTAGAAAGAGACTAAATAGCTAGTATTCGATATAATTAAGAAATTAGTAGTAGTAGTAGTCTAGAACTTTAGCTTTAATCCTATACTACCGATTAAACTATTTTTAGATACTTCTAGTTATATAGTAGAATACTTTATTTAGTAGCTATAGAATAGTAGATAGATATCTATCCTATACGACTTAGTTTTATTTAATAAGATAGAATAGAACTATAGTATCTATAAAAGGGAACTAAAGGATATTATAATATTCGCTAATAAGAATAGCTATATACTATAGGAATCGAAGACGTCGATAATCTAAACTAACTATAAGCCTATTACTAGCTTTCTAAACGTATAGGTAGAAGATATATATACTAGGTAGTAGAACAAATTATAGATACTAAATATTTATATATACTATATCGAAGGATCTTATAATATTACTATAGATATACTATTATATACGATATTTAATAATATCTATATACTAATAGACTAGACTAAGAAGCTAGTAAAAGAAATAGAGGTATATAGTAATAATAGGGCGTAGATATAGAAGGAAGGTAAGAGTAGCTTTAGTAAGATACTAAAAATACTTTTAGAAAGAAAGAGAGAGAGATATATAGAAATAGTACTTATTATAGTACCTACTAATAACGGACTAGAAGACTATAGTAATAACGATAATAACGATAATTATATTATAATCTATAGTAATAGTATTATCGTTAATTATATACGAGTAGTTATCTAGTATAAGATATATAAGATCCGTATCTATAGTACTAAATATACTCGCTATAGACTCTATATTCGCGAAGTATATACCGAAGAAGTATCTATTTACTTCTAGTAAGAGACTAACGATTACGGCTTCCTATCTTAGTAGTATCCCTATAAGTTTATATAGTAGAGTATAGAGTTTAATTATATAGAATAATATATAATACTAAGAAGAGCTAAGCTATATAAGGATTATATAATAGCCGAGAGGATAATATAAGCGATAGATCTAGCTTAGTAGAAGATACTTAGTAAAGTAGTATATAGATATAGCTACGATAATAAGTTATAGAACGATAAGAGTAGTACTATTATAGTAGAAGATAATATCCTTAAGTTCTTATAGAACGCTATACTCTATATATCGCTACTAGATACTAGTAAGAGAGACCTATATAAGGTATTACTAAGAGATAGGCGATAGGGTATTAGATATAAAGCCTTTAGAGTAGAATATAATAGAGATAACTAGGATAAAGATAGGCTCGATAAAATATTAATAGCTATACGAGAAGATATCGCTAATAGAGCCGCCGAGAATATTATTAATCTAGAATAAGCTAGAGTAAGTATAAATAATATTATAGTACTCTAAGAACGACTAGAATAGACTATATTTAGCTTTCTAGAAGTACTACTATTATTACTATAGAAGATAAGTATTATATTAATTAGTACTAAGATCTAGTACGCTTATTAAATTAGTACTATAATAACTAATAATACCTATTATACTAATACCTACTAGTATAAGTACTACTTATAGTTTATTCTAGATCTAGTAACGAAGCTAAGTATAATAAAGCTATAAGAATAGTAGTATAGCGATATCTACTAGAAGCTACGATACTAGTAAGAGCTATAGAATTAGATAAAGGTAAAGTATAGATCCTTCGTATAATAGATATAAGACTTCTAATAGGTTAAAGGACCTAATAATCTAGTAAAAAGAGCTAAGTTAGATACTAGCTCTAATAAATAGCTACTATTTATATAACTATAGAAAGTTATAGATATACTAAAGAAGAAGTATAATAAAGCTAGCTACTTTAATAGTAAAGTAGTATATTAGAAGGTACTTAGTTAGTTCTAGTAGCCTATAATAGTAAAGGATATATATAATTATATATAAGGTTACTTTAATTATATCTTATAAGTATTAGTATTAAATAGCTAATTATTTAGTAGACTAGTATCTTTATATTCTAGTAAGATAAAAGAGATTAATTTAATAGGACTATTTAAGCTATATAGACTAGAGATATATTAATATCTCCTAGTTATAGCTAATTACTTCTTACGCTTTATAGAGATAGAGCTATTACTAAATAAGGAAGTAGAAACGGTCTATACTATAATAAATTATATAATTAAACGTAAGATAGAGCTAATAGCTATATTCTATAATTCTAATACTAATATAGTAATAATAGAGTTACTACTTATCGAATATAATATATACTATATATAAGAGTAGGTTATAATATATAGGCTAAACTATCCTAAGTATAAGATACTCGAATCGATAAGAAGGGGAAAGGAGAGAGTACGAAGGAGCTATAAAAGCTAGAATAGTCTAGAGTAGGCTAAGCTAGGCCCTTCTAAGGCTTAGTACGGCTAATATATAATATACTACGTATAGGTCCTTATAACTATCCCCCTTTTAGGGATCGTTATCCTTAAGATCCTAAGTTTCTATATATCCTTACTTCCTAGGTTTTTTTATATATAATCTAGGCTACTATATTTTTTAGTATAGCGTAGATTTAAGTACTAATCGTAGAAGTAAGGGGTACGATTAGTTCTTCCGCTAATCTAAATTTCTTTCTATAATCTTAATAAATAAAGTAAGCTAGAAATACTATTTTTAGTAGTATAGATAGAGATACCTATACTAGCCTATTCTAGATTAGT
>JABCIY010000010.1:0-54789 GCA_014298035.1 Pseudocercospora fuligena
CTAAATTCTATCCTACGAGTCCCCTACCAGCCCTCTGGATGCTACTTTGCGGTACTCAAGTTGCACGGTATGGCTTTTCGGAGTTTATCCTGATGACTGGGTGCGACTCGGCTGCCGGTAGAAGCATCGTCCCGATCCCTCTTGACGGACAACGGATCGTGTAGTGTGGTAGTTAATTAATCTCTCCACGTGTGGATAACGCCCAGCTCTCCGTGATGCGAAAGGCGAGGAGGATTTCTTGGTCGGTCCGAAGTGCGGCGTGGCTTTCAGCCTTGACATTGGCCGCTGTTACGCTGCACATGACAGCAACGCAGCTGCCTCTGGAGTTGGAACATAGCAATTCTCGCCTAAACAACGGCACAACGTCCTGTTGTGCATTATCTACATGACCGGATATCTGATACTCTAGATGTCTGTTGTACAATCGGCAGTCATCATAACTGGACGACCTAACAGTTTCTCGTAAATGCGCCCAAATGCGAGGCCGGCGCTCCAATCAACAAGGTATCCCAATTTTCGTAAGTCATTTCTCATCCCAGAACGCCATGCTATCAGGCTAATCAAACCCGCCAGGCATCTTCTCCTTGCTCTCTGAGTTCCGTCGTTCTTGCTTTCGTACATCCTCCACCTTATCAGATGCGTTTGCGCTGAGGTCGTCATCATTACGGTCAAGTTTGACTTCCTCAAGCTGCTGTGCGGCCGCTTCGATACTGTTGTGCTTCTCAGCACCTGTGTTGTCCGTGACTGTCTCCTTATCCGGCTGGGAGCTATCGATCGAGCCGCGGTCTACAGAAGAAGAGTCGTCTTTGGTGGGAGAGGAGTCGACCTGGACTTGTCCACTATTTCGGCTTGGGTTTCTCGGTGGGAGTTTGGGAGGTAGTCTTTTCGGTACGTTGACCAGCCGTGCTCGAGACACTACCTGCGAAGTCACTGGTTGAACTGTCTGGATGGATTGCACCACAGGCTGTTCGATAATCTGTACGTCATCGTCATGCTCATCGTCGTGCTCAGGGCTGTCCTTGTCCTTATGGACCCCTGATGAGGCGGGAGGTGTGCGTGGTGGTGTAGTGTAGCCATTCGAAGTGCTCACGCTGACAGGATCTGTGCGAGCGTGTGCTGTCTTGAGCTCTTCATCCTCTGGCACATCCTCCATAGTTGCTGCATGTCCATTGGAAAGGCTACCTTTGCTGCTGTGCTGGCTTCGCACGCTCCTTCGACTTGGCGATTGTGGCGCATCCGTCGACAAGTCTGTTTGTGTTGCTGAATCGGTCATGACTGTCAGCGATCCTCTTCGCCGTTCCATGCTGTTCCGTAGCGAGCTTGGCGTCTTGGGCTCTGCTGCACTGAATGCGCTGGAACGCCAGCTGTTACGTCTACTTGCTGACCTTGCGCTCATGTCCTGACTCTGCCGAGAGTATAAGTTGTAGATAGGGCTTGTAGGGCTGGGGTTGAAGGAGAACTGCTCCCAGCTAGCACGTTTTTGCGTGCCGGCCTCCTTAAGGCTCATTCCCTCTTTCTCAAGGGCAAGGACACCATATGGATCGGGATCCTCCTTGTCGGGTACTCCAAACGTCGAGCCAGCCTCGATCTCATAGTCACCCGGAGGTGCTTCGGTAGGTATCATGCTTTCGTCGACATCCGAGTCACCTTGTGCAGCCTTCAATGTTTCCATCAAGCGACCGACCTCATAAGGTGGATGCCGAACCTTTCCAGCCAATATGTCTTGCACCGGAAGCTTTTGTCCATAGAATCGCTCATTCTCATCCATTCGCTCGATGACAATTGTCCCATCAATCTGCACTCCAGCATAGAAGCCGCGGCTCTTCATGTATGTATATATTGGCGCCTGTCTCTTGTGGATCTCGGTCTCGAGGACTGCTCCGGCACCAACAGGACCAGCAACAACGCTGACTTCGCCGCCGAGAGTACACCGGACTTTAGTGAAAGCCTCCAAAGCTTTTTCTGTATTGATTACGACCACGCAGTCGTAAATGTCGACACCAACAAGGAATCCAAGTCCAGCAGTGTGCAGCATGATACCACTAGGTGGACTCCACGTCCCATCTGGCTTCTTTGCGATCAACACGCCAGATCCGCCAGCTCCAGAGATCCAAAGTCCAGTGCGCATCGTAGTGAAAATGGCAATGCCCTTTGCATTTCGAATCACTTTCTCTGGGATCTTCTGTAGGACCTTTTGCTTCTGCTTTGGTCCGTCCACGGGTTGGACTTCTTCCTCTTTGTAGAAGCCATCCTCTGAGTCTAGTCAGTCGTCTGCCATGATCGCATAGACACGCCATAACTTACTGCAAAAGCTTTTGAGGATGCGCGCTGCCTTGTCTGACTCCTTGTCCAAAGTTGTAGGCCAAAATGCTTCACTTCCCACCCTGTTGCTCAGCCGATTGATCGGAGCCCCAAGCTTGTCAATCGCTTTGTATGCCTTATCAAATCCAGCTTTCGATCCTCCCTTCACTCTCTGCCACACTGTCTGGTTTTCTTGAGACATTATGCATGCGGCAGCCTCCTGCGACTGAAGGACTCTGCGATACTGGAATGTCGAGTCCAAAGACCAACCCCCTCACTTTTTTGCGTTGAATCCGTCCGCAGATCAACCTTCAAAGAGTATCCCACGCAACGCCGAATCGTCGCCGCATTATCTCGTATGAGGATTCTTCGCAGCAAGGCCTTGGGTCATTCTGCGCTCACCCAGCGACCGGCAGCCTTTTTGTCGCCTTTGCTTGCTGGACTCGTCACCTCAACGGAACAACCGGAGTGAGACAAGTCAACAATCAGCTAAGCAGCCTGTACGTCACAAGTGGTTGCTCGACAGGCGGAGCTCGCACACGGTTCGCCGGCTGCCACCACCCCTGCTGCGGATCTGGTTCACGACGGCAAGATCAGCGGAAAACAAATGGTCCACTTGCACCGAGCACGTGGAAGTGTTCTTGTATCAACTTTTTCTACAAGCCGCCAGACTCAACAGCATATATCTCAATGGCTTACGGCGCATCGCCGGCCCAAATCTGCGCAGCCTAAAGCTTACTATTCTGGTATCGTCGGCGACCGACTGATGAAGGCTAGTCGAGTCACGTAAACGAAGATGCCGACGCGTCCGGGCGAAAGTGGCGTGCTGACTCCTGCGCCTGCTTGCACAAACTTTGCTTGTAGCACGAGAACGCAGATGGACATGATAAGGCTCTGGACGAGCATATTGCTGCTTGGCACAAACGAGGAGAGATGCGAGTCGACAGCAATGTCTAATGAGTGACTTCGACTCACTCGCGGTGTCCCTCTTCGGCGAGGCAGAACAATGTGGAGAATGAGCGGTGGCATTGGGCTGAGGCGCGAGAGCGGCCAGCTGAATCACTACAAGATCTAGGCCGCATGGCGTTCACGACCTGCAGCATTCAGCTTTTGTGACTGGCACAGGACGCAGAATATCAGCAACGAGACATAGCCGAACACCATCCGAATCATTGACGCGCAATGGCAACGTCGCTCTATCAACAACCCACTATAGTCGTGGTACCTGGACCTTCACTGCCTTCTCAGCCCTGGTGGAAAGCTCTCCACCTCACTATCGAGACATCCTTTCAAAATAAAGATTTTGCGGCTTTTCCTCCGACCTGGACGCGTCTTTCACCCAACTCTAAACTTGCGGCAGAGAAACTAGCTGAAGAGCTTGGGCCACGTGGTCTGATAGCAGTTGTGCTGCTCGTGGACAGACCTATTGCCTGTGCTGGTGCGCTGCCTTTTCGGGGCGATAACTGGATTGATGATGTTGAGTCTGCAGATGAGACTTCCGCCGAGATCCAAAATCGCGGAGATGGCACTGCACACGGCGAGACAGTGATAGGAGGTTTCGACACTGTTCCGAATCAGAAAGCACTGCCAGATCCAAGTCAACACGATTGGGAACTGTGCTGTGTCTGTGTTCATCCTTTGCATCGCAAGATTGGTCTCAGTGTCAAGGTTCTGGAGGCCATAAGCAATGCCGTTAAGTCTCTCGGAGCTAGGCGATTGATGACCAACTATGTTATCGAGGAGACTGGCATGTACTGGCCACACTTGGGATATTCGCCATGGGTTGCAAGATTATCTGAACTTATGCAATCGGCCGTACACGTAAGACGTCCAAACTTGCTTCAGTCACTGGCTTGCTCTTCCTGCGTTCGGAATGCTCCTGCGCGATTGAACAAGTGTTGCGATGTAGCAACCAACGATTGACAGGTTCTCTGGCCACGCTCTAGTACGATGACCTCTCACATACATACAGTATAGAGGTGAGCAAGAGACAGTAAGTTGGTGCATCATCTCCTATCACATCACTCCAGAATTGCATGATGACAGAAGCTGGGGCCATAAGACTTCAGCCGCATCATACTGGCAGGTTGGAACTGCTTAAAAGCCAGCTACCTTATATCTTCTCAATCTTACTGATACTTCCATCATATCCGCAGCACCTGTCATAACGACTCTCGCAGAGAATGTCTGCTGACCATTGACAGGATGGCACAAGAGATCCTCAAGCCATGACGTGGTGTTCCTGCATTGTGGTTGTTTAACAACCATCACGGAGCATTTATGACATGGATCGTTGGTCGGCTTCAGGGCACGATCACATATTTGACCGCAAATACGGCCGCTGACAGGCTGAACAATAGAGTCGAATTAGACCAGCAAAACTTCCATCGAACGACAACCTGTTCATATCGTTTCATCACTATGCAGGTACCTGACTCGGTGAAGCTTTGTCCCGCATCCAAGAACAAGACACACGACCGGCCTCAAGGGCCTCAAAAGTGGACGTGGCAGTATGAGCACAACAAAGCCCAGAAGCGTGGAAGGCTTCAGGGCCGCTTCTACTCAACTTCAAACCGTGGCCGAATTCTGGTCTTCTAAACGGTGCGAGAGAAAATCAATCTTGATGCGATTCATGCGTGCCCGTAGTGGCGCAATACCCAACGCTCCCTCAATCCCGGCACCTGGCAGTTCTCAGCCAGGAATCATCGCGACTGGATAGCTCTTGCTAGCGCGGGTTCTCCAACGAAGTCTGACGCCTAACAAAAGCTCTCTCAGGTCTTTCCAAGCGCGATCATTCGAGAAGAGCCGCTCCCACGAGTCAGGCCGCGAAGCAAGAGGTTGCCAAAGCGTAGATCTTCCCCGATTCTTGATGGAATTCAATTGATACCTGCAAGCGAGGTAGTAACCTGAGCACCGCTGAGGCTGGCTGGTAACTTCTGTTATGGATGCATGGAATCGAATATAGCAGGAATCAATATGACGCAGCGAGCTCACTGGTGTCCACCCTCTATCAAGCACTTCTCCCACCAGGATGGGTATCTACAATGCTGTTGACTCTTTCCCTTATCGCAAAGGAGTCGGGCATGCCACCATACTTGTGGTAATTGGCGATACCTCGCATGCGAAATGATGTGGTCGCTCCTCTTTCTTGCCATTGCTTTTTGTATTACCGGTACCAGGGCAGACTACACCAGCTTCGGTTCAGAAGTCCCCGCAAGACAGAATATACAATGGCCAGCATGCGCGGTAAGTTCGAGAAAGTACCGTTGCAGATGTGCACAGGGAGAGTCGACTGACGCCCCGCAAGCAAACATGCATGGATCAGATCCTGCCTATGTACAGCTGTTCAGTGTCAGAAGATTGTCTGTGCTTGAATGAAGATATCACAGCAATAGTTGAGGTGTGCGTGTCACATAACTGCACCTACGCTGACCAACTAGGTATGACAATGCCCAGTACTGCTGACTCTACTGGCACTGACGCCGATCGATAGAAGCACGAGGTCTGCAATCCAGAATATGCAATCTTCCAATTCGGGATAGGTCACAGGTGGTCAAACAGCTATCATGGGCGATGTTCGGCATCGCGACTTTCTTCTTCCTTGGCCGCGTTGTATCTCGAATCACGACCGTCGGCGGCGCGGGCTTCTACTGGGACGATTATGCCTGCATATCTTGCTACATCCCACTCGTCGGCATCGCAGTCGTGCTTCAGCTTGCGGTTGAGAATGGCCTGGGACAAGACAATTACCGCGTTGGCGTCGCGAATGTCAACCAATTTCTCAAGGTAAGAAGCATTAAGGCACAATGACTTACCGATACTAACAGTACTTCATCATCTTTAGGAGTTCTATGCCGCTGAGCTACTATACAACTATGTCATCATCTTCACCAAGATCTCAATAGTACTTCTCTACATCAGGACTTGGTGGGACAGCAAAGACAACCATCGCCCTTTTCGAGTTGTATGCTGGTGCCTCATCGCTGTACTCATCGCGACAGTAACGGCAGTTGGCTTCGCCGAAATCTTTCAGTGCACGCCCGTTTCTTATACCTGGAATAAAGTCCTACCCGATCAAGAAGGAGTTGGAACCTGCATCAGCCGACGCTCTCTCTTCTACACATTCGGAGCCTTGAACATCTGCTACGATGTCGTCATCCTGTTTCTACCGATCCCGCTCCTTTTGATGCTCGAGATACCGCTGATCAAGAAGATTGGAGTCAGTTCTGTCTTCCTGGTTGGGTTCGCGGTCACGGTGTGCTCGATCGGTCGACTTAACTACCTAGCCATGCTGCAAGACACGAATGTGACATGGAACCACACCGACCTCGCGCTCTGGACTCTTGTCGAAGTCGATCTGTCCATGGTATGCTGCTGCATGCCTGGCATCGCCGGATTAGTGCAGCGATACTGGAAGTACCTACCATCTTCAGCCAAGTACAACTCTCAGTCTTGCTTGGGTCGTTCGGACTCGTTCTCAAGCGCTTCTGCTCTGGATATCACGGCTTCTGAAATGATCGAAGAAGGACGTGGTCCGAGAAAGTCTGTGATCGAGGTGCCGAATGCGGGCATCGATGATCTACCTTGCAGTCCGGTGCTGCAGGTAGGCGTTGGAGAGACTCTGGTCAATATCCAGCACTCGATACCCAACGATACGACGCGTGACAAGTTCGTGTATAAGGATGCGCATGGCATTGTTCATGAGGTAGAGGTTGTGGACCGGCCGGTGGTGCCGGTGAGGAACCTGGATGCGATTGCGGCTGGAAGCAGGGGGAGCGATACTGCAGTCGAAGGCGAGAAGAGTCTTAAGGAGAAGGCAAGTAGTGGTTCTGAGTGAGTCTACGGATACAATTATATCGATTGGAAGAATTAGCTGACCATTCAGCAGCGACAGTGATGCACTGAAGCCTGCAGCTCGTCCTTCGAGCGGACTCTCGAATGCTTCTTGCGCTATGGACTGGGTAAGGTATTCAAATCAGTACGACCGAGACGATGCTTCACAGAAAGCTTTCGTAAATGTATGATGAATGAGATGTATGAATAATGTAATATACAAGTGCCAACGTGAAGAATTGGGCACCACATGACTGCTCACCTTTGGCATTGGACCGGGCATTCCAGGCAGCTGTCATGCCGTACGACGTCGCAGGTCTGACTTCGATGCCTCGGATTGATTTCAGGGAATGAGAGAAGCGGAAGTGAGCTTTCAGGAGTTCACCTCAGACGTCTTGCCGTCTCCGGGTTTGGCCAGCATAGATCTTCGACATTCTCAGAAGCGAGGAGCTCAGCACCAGCCTGAAAATTGAGCTTTCGAGCCTATTTACTGTGAGCTCTCGCGAATTCACTTTGTGCTCACAAGCACCTCCGCGGCTGATGGTCACACATTTACCTTGGCCTGGAGCACGAATGGCTCCCTTTGGGCGTTACTTTTGAGCCGAAGGAGGACATAAGCAACGCATTCACTCCTCACATAGCATCGATCTCGGTGCATGGAGGATATATCGCATATCGTGGTGGAGCAAAAGAGACAGCAGTCCCAACAACACAACGGAGCCACGCAGGCCCATAGATGGCCAAGAAAGTTCGCTTCCGGAAGTGTTGAGAGACTCGCCCAAATGTCCAGAAAGGAAAGCGTAGTGTCGACGGTCCTCTCCAGCTCCTCATCGTTGCTTTATTTTTGCCATCCATATCTTTCACGTGTCACGAGTACCTTTCCCTTTCGACGAAATAATTTATAGCATGTGAGAAGTCTTACAAGTACTGCCTCGGTGTTGATCACAAGCCTTCGGGCCAAAGTCACTCACATGCAGACCTGGACCGTGCAGAACTCTACTATTGAAATACGTCCTTCTCATGCTTTGACCTGACCTTGACATAGCACCTTCGTCTGGCTTGTCTTCACTGGCCGCTCCCTCGGGCGCCGCCAGTCTGCCGTGGGCAGTGACACTCAAGGTGAGGTCACTTAAGCCACTCTTCATTCTCTTGCAGAACAGGATAGACTGGTTGAGAGGTCATTAGCCCATGGCGATATGCAAATTAGAGTGTCCGGCGCCAGGGATAGCGGGATGGTGAGGCCCAAGGATGAGTCGCAATATTGGTGGCAGCTTTGAGAAGAATTTTCGAGTCAAAGAGTTACTCGTTACTCAATGATCCCGAAGTTCAGTTTCGGATCCTCGAAGCCTGTCTCGAACAAGCAAGAAATGGTTGTTACTACATCCACTCTCTTGAGATTTCTTCCTACAATCTTGAATCAGCAGCAGCATCTTTGCCATCCTCAGACCCAGGCGGATGCGGTGCCTCCCACCCAGGCGTCCTCCTATAATTCTGCGTCAAACCCTCAATCTTCCATTTCCCATCTTCTTTCGCAACAGTATACGCCAAACTGCCATAATGATGTAGAACACCATCAAAGGTAACCTTAAACGGACTCCAAACCTGTCCAAACAAATTATCGATTTTCATATCCGTTCCATTCAAATCCGGGGATTCGTGTAAAACTGGTTGGTTCGGTTGGCCTTTTCGTCGTTTCTCTCCCTCCTTAATAAGCTCAACTGAATCGTACCTCGTCAGCTAAAAGCTCACCTTGCGCTCGTTTGTTCGTATACGTACTGAACTTCTCGATACTTGTCCTAATCACGATTTCGACTTTCTTTTCACCTTTTCCATCTTTTTCTTTGGTCGTTGGTACCGATTTGTATTGCGGGTAATTCGAAGCTGAGGGTTGACGAGGGGGATCTTGTCGGAGAATCACGAGGTTGGCATTTGAATCTGTGAAGCAGGTCTCTAAGGCTTTGATGTCGACGTTATTGATTGCGTCGAAGAAGGTGCTTATGAGGGTCTTTATGGACTTCGCGTCTGCGGTTTCATGGGCGAGTTGGGTCATCTTCGAGTCGCGAGCTGGCGCTGGGAGAAGGCTGGAGGTGCGCTGCTCGGTGAGGATAAATTGGAAGGAGCTATGCAAGATTTGTAGTACTTAGTATGATCTTAGGGTCTTCTTGATGTTAGAAGTCTATCGCTTATGCGGACTGCCGCGGGTCCTTGCAGCTCTGGCAGCTCGATATTGCATGGGGTGTCGTCGAGTGCAGCGACTCGCGTCAGGAAGGATGGATGGGTTCGGCTGGTCGGCTGTGCTTGCCGAATGAGCCAAAATTGATCGTATAGTACGAGCAACATCTCTAGGATTTTGTAGAATGCGCCACTTTGGTCGTTGGAAATGGTCTGATCTGATTTGAAGCAGAATTGAAAGTGCTAGCACTACCAATTTTGATCGGGCTTCATTGGTCAAGAACTTTTTGTCCTCAGGTCTAAGAGATTTTCTTGTATAAGTATATTCCCTATAGCATTCTCAAGTCTACACAACACTTCGACCAGCCTCTTTCGCGATGGATCAAATGTCGACAGATGTGAATGCTGGCTCGCTGAGCAGCGAGTCCGATATGGAGATTGACGTACGCATAGCTGAAGGTGCAGACTTCAATGACCCAGCTAATATCCATATAGACGCCCAACAATCAAAATTCTGGGATCTACCTCTCGAGATCCGCGACTTAATCTATGATCTGGCTTATCCCATTGATCTCGCAGATGATAATACGCCGTGGGAGGCAGCGAGAGGTCGGCTGAAGATCGAGGAGAGAGATGAAGGCACGGCCCGACGATTTCACTCTCAGGAAGTAACTCGATCTCCATGGGCCTCGTATCGAAGCGGTGGTATCTCGAAGGAATGTCGTTCCTCTTCAGATACGCGACGCTCTGCATCCATACACGACACTTATTGAGCCTCGAGCATCGCAGTTGCTCCACGAAAGGCATCTCCACTTTGCGATACGCGCGAAATGTCCGCGTAAGAATCGGTATTCGAGATGGAGCGGAAGATCTCAGCATTTTGAGAAAGCTGTGTCCAGAGATTCGAAGGCTGGAGGTCATATTTGATCGCACCGACACTCATCGGTGCCATCATAGTATCGAAATGTGGCCAACAGGAGAGGCAGAATCAAGCATTGGCAACCAACTGTCGCGGTTCAAGCACATATGGAGCCTAAAGGTAGCTGTGTCGGCTTGCGGGCGCAAACACGTTTGCGCGCATTGTTGGAAGGTGGTTGATAAGATGGCGGATTATGTGCTCAGTCAAGTGCCGGAACAATCGTTGATGGACGTTAGTTCAACTATACAACAGGGTTAGTGGAACGGAAGAATGCTCCGACCAATTAATGAATGAAATCTGCTTCTTTTGAAAGTCTGTACAGAGCAAGAAGTACAACCAATATCTTACAATGCTACGCGGACGGAAATGGGTATCTTCGCTTGAAGTGCAGTAATGCTTTTGCAATCGTCGAACAAGGGAATTTGACCTACTTCTTGCCCTTCATCCTAGCACCCATGCTTTGAGATTACCATCCTCGCCGCAACTAAAAGCACGCTTGCCCACGAGAAGGAGATCGCGTACTACCTCCTCACCATGCGCGCCCGGTAGATTGGCTTTTTCACCGAATGCCCAGGCACCTGGAGAGCCCAGCGAAGATATGGCCAGAGTCTGCTTCTCGTTGTGTCCATACGCCATCACCGGAGGGCCGTCTGGCTGCACCAGAACATCGATCACATACATGCAATCCAGCTTCTCCCGAACATCTCCAAGTGTGATGGGCGGTGGCACTTCTTCATCCTCAGCTGCAGTCTTTGCCAGCGTGTGAATCGAGTACTGCTCGTCAGTTGAGACGACATAGGCCTGGTCCTGCGCAAGAAACCCTGCGCAATGAACTGCCGATCGCGGATTTAGAACTTGTTGCAGAGCATCCTCCTCGTCCGCATGGTTGACATCGAAGATAGAGACCAGGCCATCTGTGCTGCCAGAAAGGAGGATCTGTGGCTGAACCGGGTGAAATTGCAGTTGTGTGATACTGTCGGTGTGCGATTCGTTGTATTGACGCAAGGGCACACTCGAGTTCCGTGTATCGAACAGAAGCACGCTAACATCGCCAAGGCCTTCTTTCGTGCTTTCTGTCCCCGCTGCAATGTAGCGATCGTGACAAGCGATGGATGAGATGCCTCTGGACTGCGGTTCAACCACTTCTGCAACTTTCTTGGCCCTGGAATCCCAGCATCGAATTAAGCCGTCACGACCTCCCGTGACAAAGCTGGAATGAACTCCGGACTTCAAGCAGGATACGCCGGTGTGACAGCTCTTGGTAGACTTTAAAGTCTTTAGCGAAGCTGCATCGATTACGTGGAGTTGATCATCCGAGGTGATGGTTGCCAGCGCAGAATCGGCGCGGGCCAGCGAAAAGAGGTACTCAGTACCGCCAACAGCAGTACTGCCGACAAGCTTCGCCATATTCGCGTAATCTAGCTCGTGGCAGCGCCGCGACAGCATGCAGAATCAATTCCGTAGTCTCCTATATCGTGTTGGTGATGACAGGCATGCACGTATTAAGGATCGAAGTTCAAGGCCTGCAGAAATTGAAGTCGAGTCAAGCCACACTTGTGGCGAGTGCACAGCATCTGCAACAAGATCCCATTCCGTCAAGTCTGGTGCTCACACCAACGTGGACTGTGGACAGCAACACGCTGCTCTCGACACCGTGGTACATGGCAGTGTGGATCCGCGGCAATGTCGCATGCAAGACAGCAGCGTTTGCATGGAACGGAGGACGGCAACGCATGATACGGCGGTGTGCTTCACTGCTTTGCCTTTCAGCTGGCTCGGGCTTAGAACTTCGGTTGTCTAGGAAATGCAACCACAGTCGTCTCTTCGTCGGACGACGGTCGGTGCAGCCGCGGATTCGCAAGACGCAGCGTCTGACGAAAACATGAAAGCGAGCTGACGGTGATCCTTTCGTGACCGTGGGCGCTGCGGAGGACGATTTGGGTTCAAGTTGCGATTCAGGCGAGTCGAGGTTGGCGGGCTGGGCATTCTGGTCACAGTCGGCGGTTAATTGTTCGAGCATGAAGTTTGAGCCTACATATTTGGTATCACCGGCCGTGCTGGAGTCTGTGAGCAGAAGTATGGGCTCCGTGTGAGCCGGTGAACGCGTGCCCAGCGGAGCAGTTAATATGCAACGCATTCACTAACCAAGGCGTACGCAAGGCCAAGCTCTGGGAGGCCGACGAGACGATGGAAGGCGAAGGGTGAAACTCGGTGAGAGGACGGCGGAGTTTTTGGCTGCGTTGCTTGTGCCAGGCCTGCAGTGGCTCTTTTCCAACCCTGCATTTCACGTCTTCGTTTGGCTTTCCACAACCGCCGGCCCACGATCACGGCACAGCACAGCGAGACAGCGAGACAGCGAGACAGCACGGCGCACAATGCTAAGACGGGCGTCTGATGCTCGTCTCGTGTTGTTGGACCACGCAGAAAGGCTCTTTGGAAGCATGACTTTGTTGGTGTGGCGCCTCGTACGCAGACCATCCACTGCCAGACAGCCCTGTCTTTGATGCTGATCTGTTGGCCGCGCGCATTCGCCTGCACCAACCTTGTGTGCTGTAGGTTCTAGTCGTCAACCCAGACCAGACACGGTCACGGTGCCAGATTTTGCCTGGATTACCTCTGACCCTACCTAGTACCGCACCCAGAACTCCTCGCTGGCGGCTGCAGGTGGTCTGCCTTTGCGCCTGCATGTCTGCATTTGCCTAGCATTCGCATTGCGTCTGTGTGTTTCTGTTTCGCTGTCTGTCTCTGTTTCCGTTCACAGACCTTTCTCCCTCGCCGCTTCCACTTCGCCTTTACTCCCTCCCACCCCCATCCACTTAGAACTACTACATCGCACGTGGACCACCGGCCCTGCCAGGGTAGTCCCTTGCCTCTGGCGCACACTTACTCCTTCGCCTTCATCACGGTCCAGCACCTTCCTAGCCATTCTGACGTCGCGGTCCCCGAAACACACACATAGACGCAACTCTCACTTGACACCTGACATTTCGAATCTCGCAAGAACAAAGTCTACTCTGCCAAATAACAACAGAACGCCCGTTCATCTAAGTCTGAGGAACACCCTCCCCAAGCGTCTGCTCGCCTGACTCTCCACCACTCACCACCTCACCACCTCACCACCTCCCTCCTCTCTTCCCTCTTCCCTCCGACATCCGCCCCGACTTGCTGTTTCCCGGATTACGCCCAGCATGAAGAGACAGACCCCGATTGCTCACCTTCTCTACAACTACTTGTATCCGCATCCGACTCAGAACGACCCACCTTCGTTCAGCGCACATCTCGCAAGAAATCTGGTGCCGGAAGTCCGAATAGAAGTGGCTACCTTCTATGGCGATCTCAACTCGGCCGAAGCTCGCTACCCGGGCCTCAATTACTGCTATGCACCACATCGCATGAGACTGGGTCGCTTCAAGCATCACAAGCGCTTATTCGATGCATTCGACAATCTTGGCCTTACGTACAATGAAATCCAGGACTTTTGCTGCTGGGAAGGCACGAAGTGGGCGAGAGAGCGCTACGAAAAAGACGAAGGCGTGAAGGTGGTAGATACGACTGGAGATGAGATTGGCCCATTTGTGGACCGCAGAGAGCGCATCGCAGAAGACCTCAGGAGGCATAGCATTACGAGGAAGACGGATATCTCGGTCATCGTCGAGGAGGCACAAACTAGCCATCCTCGGCAGCCTCCGATCGAGGAAGACGATGAGGAAATGGATGATGTAGAATCAGACGGCGAGCCGGAGCCGGAGACCACGGATGCATCTACTGAAACTGATCGTGAACCACCTTCAGAAGTGATGGCACGTGAGCAGCACATCGCAGAACTGGAACAACGCCGCGAACAATCGATTCACCAAAGAATCAACCAACACATCATTCGAGCGTGGGAGCAAGGGCAGACTCTGCCTGCTGAAATCGAGCAGTACCTGAAGGATCAGGCAGAGCGCGGCAACTCCGAGCTGACACGTCTCTTGGCGAGTCGACGTGGATCACACGCATACAGTGCACCGGAGAACACCGCTGTCGTGGCAACGCAGGCATCTCGGGCTGCAGCATGATCAACTTCCTATCCACCAAAATAATTGACATCACACAAGCGACAAACGACCAACGACACGAAAAACCAAGCTGCGACGACATTCATATAAGTTGTCCTTCACACGGATAAGCCGGTTAAGACCTGCTCTCATCAATCATGAAGGCAGGCAAATTAATGCATTTTCGGAGGAGTTCATCGGTGGCAAGCATGGATGAGCGAGCAAGGCATGGGAATCGGCGTTCATAAGTACTGGGGATCGTGGTTTTGCGTGCTTCGTTTTAGCGCAGGGAGTTCCATTTGCGAGAGAAAGGGTCTGTTGTTCTTTCTGATTAAGTTTCCATCGACATGGTGGAGCAGCGAGGCGAGAAGCACGCAAGCAGATTTTACTTTTTCTACTTTTCTCAAACTATCTTACTATTTCATTGGCAAGATATGTCTCGGACCAGACAGAAAGGAAAATGGGTTTGCTGGTTCGGTCCTCGCATCCGCATCTTTCTCAAATTTCGTAAGCCTCACCCAGAAATCCAAGTGCCGGAGCCTTTACTATTTCAGGTATGTGTTGGCATGGTTTTGCTGGACTGTAACCGTGTTTCATCTCACTCTTTGAATAGGCTTTGCTCGCTCACAATCACGCACACAACAAGCTCTGCGAGGTGGATCTACCTCCTAGTGTGCCACGTCAATTACTGCTGTGGGTGCCTTCATTCATTTGCACTTCAGCCTGAGTTCAGGGACCAGTTCATCACAAGTCTAAATCGTTTCAGATCGTTCTATCATCAATCTATCATGGCGATCCTGATGCAGCCAATTCCAAAACATCGACATGATTTCCAGGTCTAAATCTCCCACCGTCAACTTCCTCGTTCAAGAACTTCTCACAATCGTATCCGAAAGCTATGAGTTCGTCTTCACTACACCATTCTCCCATGCCCATGAATCCAATCGGTACTTTGCCTTTGCCATCTGTTGGCTTGTCATAGCCGACGGGAACAGAAATCGCAGGACATCCACAGAAGTTCGCTAACCAGGCATATTCCATGTTCTTCAATTGTTTATTCGCATTCGTAAGTCCGTAACTAAGATCTCCTTTCTCGATTTTCCATCCTGCTTCAGCTGTTGTTGGGGATACGATTATGAGGCCTGGATGTTGGGAATATAGGTGAGAGAGATGTTGCATTATGAGATTCCGGAGTCTTTGGGCTTGGAGGAAATCTACGGCAGTTGTCTTTCGCGCGACGGGGATTAGGACTTTGTTTGCTGGGGAGAGGAGATGGGTAGAGGCCTCTGGGATTCCTATGCTTAGCTCTGAGAGGATGGTCATGGCGTGGGCTAGTTGGCCTTCCGGTAGGAGTGGTAGGGTTATGTCGATGAGGGTGTAGTTCTGGGTGGAGACCAGCCAGTCGATGGCTTTTTGGCAGGAAATTTTGACGAGGGGATCTGCTCGGTCGAACCAAGGGCGATAGATGCCCAACATTCTGGATTTCCGAGTAGTGTTACTGCCTGGCGGCGTGAAGAGTGATGAGTCGGGATCGAGGGAATCAGGCTGTGCCATGATTTGGTAGCCGATCTCCAGGTCGACCATGTTCGCTGCAATAGGTCCGGCTACTCCTGTGCTGCGTGCTAAATCGGTGGATGGTCGCTTGGATACCCTTCCATGTGATGTCTTGAGTCCGTAAACGCCGCAGTATGTTGCTGGAATACGAATGGATCCTCCGCCATCGTTGCCTTCGCATAGTGGTGTCAGACCGGCAGCCACAGCGTATGCGCTTCCGGTTGAAGATCCGCCGCAATAGTAATTGTCGTGATTGGGATTCAAAGGTGTTCCAAATGTCTGCGCAAACGTTAGCGTGGCGTTGCGGATCTTCTGACTCCGTCTCCCCAGCCGAGGAATCTAAGCATCCCAGCCTTGGGTTTCCTTGCGATCAATAAGATGGAGCTATCAAGTTGGACTTACAGGATTGTTGCCAGTGATATCCGAGCCGAGTTCCTGCATAGTCGTCTTGCCGATCACAACGGCTCCAGCATTCATCCAACGCTGCACACAATAGGTAGTCGCATCGTCCTTTCGAGTGAAGTCGATCTTGGAAGCGTAGCATTTTCGATAGCCAGCAAGATCGACCTCATCTTTCACAGCAACAGGTACACCATCAAGCACACTTTTGAACTTGCCATCCTTGTACCGTTGCGTGCTCTCTTCCGCGGCCTTCAAGACAAGATCCTGCCTGACCTGCAAGAATGCCTTCGAATGCCTTTCGTCTGACTTCTTCGTATCTCGATCAATCAACGGCAACAGTGCTTTAGCAACAGCAGTAGGCGTGATACGTCCAGACTTGTAAGCTTCATGGTAATCAAGTACACTCAAATGCACCTTCGAACCCGGTCTCCGGCCATCCCAAGCCTCATCGAGCAAAGATTTGAGGTACTGTTCGTCACTGACAGCAGCGGCACCACGATTCGCCTTGATAACCAGTGGCTCATATCTCGACTCCACATTGTTGAGCTGGGGGTGGTCGCGCAAACTGCTGAACCCAGCATTATTCCAGAGAAGCTGCTGCACGAAGTTGAGGTTCGAGATCCTGCATCTCAAGCGTCAGTCGTGTGCATCGATGCAGGGCATGGGCGGAAAGAGCGAACAGGATTCCGCCATAATGCAGCAGCGTGCCGCGCACGACTGGGTTGGACGGAGCGGGTGGATCTTTCCACGGTATCGATGCCGCCTTTGCAGTTGGGCGATTGATGAAGAAGTCCGCTCCCCCTTGCGTGGATGTCATGTCGTGAAGTCCGACACAAAGACTGATTCGATTGTTCACGGGAGGATTTCAGCTTCTTGGGCGCTGACCGAGAGGTTGGAAGCCTGTACAAGCCATTCCCGAATTTTCCGGGGAGGCGGGTCCTCAAACCCTCCCTGCGATTCAATATGGTTTGGCAAGATTCGTGCAGATAGAGGATTCACGATGTAAGGTGTGTTCGAGCTGTGTGCAGTTGTCATGCATATGTGACAGTTCTGTCTATCGTGCTCATGCACCAATTGCTGATGTCTACTTTCGATCTATTCTTCGCTGTGCAAACGCCGGTCTCAACGCCATCCTCTCAACATTAATAAAACCATTCATACTTTTTGTGAAGCTTTGCAATCCTTGCCGTCACTTCTTGCGTCGTGCAGTCGTCAGGTGGTTTACCGAGCGAAGCAGAAAATAACTTGGACGCTGAGCCCAAGTGTAGCCCGAATTCGTATCAAAAATGAGGTCCAAGCGGTCTTTTGTGCCCAAGCCGTTGCCAATAAACAAAGATCGCAGCATTTCGATCTAGAGGGGTATCGTAGCAAGCATTGGCGAAGCCAGGTCCTCCATTCGGAGATCATTCCAAACTCCCAAACGCCTCGCTAAACGATATCGCTGTAACCATGTGTGAAAAAAGAGTAGAGTAATCCGCCAGTCTCGAACGGTAGAAACGGTAGATCCTGAGCAACGCGGAAGAAAACAATGTGCAGCTGTAGGTGAAGTGTGTGCGTCCGATCGCGGCACAGATGCTGGGTGCCCAGGCGGTGAACGGGAATGTGACAGCGCTTAAGCAGGGTTGCACCTAAGCGAACCGCATCCCGCGGAAATTGAGCTGACTCAATATCCCATACCCTCGCCGACAAGTCCAGCGCCGGCGACGTTGGCATTCAGATTTTGCAGATTGGTCGGCAGACCGGGAATGTTCGGGCTATTGAGCTTCAAGTCTGGATTGCAGGGTGGGCTGTGTTGTCGATGATACTTGAGGCCGTTCAAGTTTTTGTATCGCTTGCCGCATACCTCGCATCGGTATGGCTTCTCTTTCTCCATGCCGACTGTGCCAGGGTATGGTATTGAAGTAGCAGGATCCACGATTGAAAATGTGCCATCTGCATTCTCCTTGAGCTGTTGATTCTGGTGGCCATGTTGTTTGTGGTATTTGAGACCGTTCTGGTTCTTGTATGCCTTCTCACAGCCGATGACAGGGCACTTGAAAGGTTTGATCTCCTCGCCGACGAATCCTCCAACACCAGCAAGTCCGTTGAGAAGCTGACTTTCTCGAACGCGTTTGGCGAGTTCGCTCGATTGTGCGTTCGTGAAAGCTGGGTTTGGAATTCCCTTGTTACCGAAGCCTTGTTTGCTCAGTAACCTTTTCTCAGGATTGTCGATAGTCGCAGACCCACCATTGTTCATGCTGCCCATGTTATTGAAGGCGCCGAAATCGAAATTGCCTTGAGCCAGTGCATTGTAGTCCATATTGCCAAGGTTGCCCATGGAAGCAAGGAAATCAGGATCGAGCTCAGCTGGTGTACTTGGTTGTGAAGGGTCGGGTGTTGCTGTCTGTTGTGAAAGAGTCTGCGTGGTGAGTGTGGGGGTATTTACCGATGACACTGTTGGGTTGTGCGGAAAGCCCATGCCTTGCTGATTTGCATGTGGCGTTGTAGGCGTCGCAGTATTCAGCCCCTGTCCTTGGAACGCATTTGCAAGATTTACGTTGACCGAAGGCCCTCGTGGCTGTTGTCGGCCGAATTGAGGTTGTGGTTGATATTGTGGTTGCTGGACTTGCGGTCCGCCGTCGCCCATGTCCATATCCATATCGTCGAGATTGTCGAAAGTGCCGATGTGATCCTGGCTTTGGCCACTGAACATCGGTGTGGAAGGATTGGGAGGCATCGATTCGTTGTGTGGAGCGAGTGTCTGTTGAGGGATATTCACCTGTTGCGATTGTGTCTGCTGCTGTACGGCTTGCGCAGTGCTAGTGGCGTTGGCCGCTCTACTGCTTGGAAGCTGGTCCTTGGGCGTTCGTCCCATCGTCTGAGTTGGCTGAGCTGCATGTGCTTCCTCATAGTGCTGCAACAGCTCGTGCATCGAATCGAGACGAATGTCGCAACAAACGTAGTCCTTCATGTAATTCGCCTCCGTTTTGGGGAGGTACGATGAAGAGTGGAAGGAGGGCGAGTTGAACTGATAGGGCGATGTGCCTGCCATAAGAATACTGCAGGTCTCGTTAGTTGCACATTCACTCGAATCAGAGACATGTCTCAGATATACGTACTCGTCTCTGATGAAGCTCCCCATAGAAATGCCACCCCAGCTTTGTCCGCCCACCAAACTGCCTGACATCCCGTTGCCGTACGTGCTTTCGCGACGCTGCATGCCGGGAATCTGCCTTGCGCCGAATGGTGTGGTCCCCAGCATGCTGACCGACTCTTGCCGTGGCTTCATGGCGGGGACCTGCTGTGGTGCAGCCATGCTATTTGACTCGCCTCGTTCTTGCGAATCTCTCAGCTGCGAGGTGAGGTTGGACTGTTGACTCCTGGGCGAAGTGGAATTTGTCCGGCTGGTGGCGATGTCTATCGGAGACGCCGCCGAAGGCATTTCGTTGATCTGTGGTAGTGGCGAAGCTGTGGGAAAGAGGGGCAGGGTCTCTGGCTCGTCGTCGTCGGGCGGAAATAGCACGTCGTCGCTGGTGAAGTCGTCGGCGATCGCGTGACCGGCTGCCGCTTTTTTGTGCCACTTGAAGAATAAATCGTCCTCTCGCGTCTGCCTCGGCGGATAGGGTGTGCCGGCACTTTCTGGAGTCGACACGGGTGTGCTCTCTGCACTGTAGGTGAGAGGCGGAGGGGAGTCTTTAGATTTTGAGAACGCCAGCTTGAACGACTGCTCGAGGGCCAACCGAACCCGGAGGGAGGATGCCGACTAGTAGTAGTTGCTTAAGGCTTGGACGGTGGATCTGCGCTAATATGGCACTGTGAAGCGCGTACGTAAAGGTCCTGGTGGACTCGGCCTACTCTTACATATGCAATGGTGCAATTCGAGCGGAAGCGTGCTCTAGACGGAGTGAAGGCAATAATACTGGAGCCGGAGACGTTAGAGGCGGTCGAGGGCGACTGTTATACGAGGATGCTATGATAGTATTATGCTTCTTGACATGGCTAGTCATAGCTTGCCGGCACCTGCCTGGTAGCCCATCCACCCAATCACTGGCAGGGCATAAGGTTTCACAACGACGGGCTTCTGCCGATGCGGGCTAAAGGGTTGTGATGAAGCGGTCCGGTGTACAGAGCCAGCATTTGGGCTGATCCGATCAGTCGAATCTGGCGCGCGACAGCTGTTGCTTGTGGCACGGCGGCGGCGCGCTGCACGGTGGCGACGTCTGCCAGTCCATGCCATGCAGCTGTGCGACGGCGACTGTTCTGCATCGACGTCTGCGTCTGCGTCTGCGTCGTCGTTTGCATGTGCGCCAACGACGATACAGACTTAGTCCGCCCTTGCTCGTTGGTGCTCGGCAGGCCTGCTGCTCCTGACGACGATGATGTCTGCGCCGAGTCCGTCAGCGCTGGCGACGACTCTCACAACCACAACATCCTCTGCAGCCTGATCTCGTCGTGGCCACCGATGCCAACGTTCGCGCTTGCATCGCAGTCCCAGATCCGACTACCTTCGACTGCCGTGCGGTGAACGACCAACACCACCCCACGATCGGACCATACTACAACACCAGCTTCATCAACCTACTTTGCGCCAGCTCAGGATGCGTGGCATCTTGAGATGAACGACTCACTCTGCCAGGATCAGCTCGATGACATGCCGACGATCTTACTTGCTCAGAGTTTGCGCCGTCTCGACCTTAATACAATGTAGCTGCAGGCGACAAGGTTTAAATCTCCCAAAGCGACAAGTTCGGCTAAAACCTGTGCATGGCTCGGAGCCAACCACACGGTGAAACAGCGGCATTGCTCGTTGTTGGAGACTTTCGACTTCATGATCCACGACTGCAGACGCGTGTGAATCTCGGCTGCTGCACACAAATGAGTCTCGCGACAGCCAGAACACTTTTCCGCCATGGCTCCAACCCCACAAGGGACCCAATCTCATCATGAGAAGACGCTTGCCACCAATAACATACGATGCGTCGTGTCTTGCGCGCGTGCCCTTCTCAACAAGCTGGGGATTCAGGGACAGAGGGTCCTGGGGCACTTGACCGTGCTGTAGCAATGTATCTGCAGCGATGTTCGATTCAATGCTTTCGGCGGTGAGCGGCAGAATGAGATCGATGATGTACAGCCTGCGAGGTACTCTGGTTGTCACTCGCTTCTTGAAGCCATCGCATGCATCTGATATTGGCTACAACTTCACCAATGCAAGAGAGCTCGGATCCTGGACTCGCCTACCTACAGCCGAACGACTAGCGGTCCTGAGCGGAAGAAACAACCAGGAAGACCACGTGAGCATCTCATTAGTACCACTCTTCTGAGTAGGGACGAGACGCCGCCGAAGGAGATGCTTTTGATTTGTAAAGGCCCTTCCATTGAGCCTCGCTTGGACATTTGGAGAGCGAAGTCCGTGGCCACCACTTATTCTAATAATATTAAAGACAGCCATGAAATTGTCACAGGGCAGCCGAACCGAAAAACAAGTCCTGGTACGCACCCGGCTCGGCGCTAGGCTAGGGCTGGCGGTACGATGCCGCCTTGTCCTTCACCCAATGAATGGTCTCAGGTCCGACCCAAGTCGACTTCACACCACCCCAGATCCTGGAAGTACTTTGCTTTCAGGCACAGCACACCAGAGTTCGTCTTTACCGTCTTCACCGTCAGGCGTTGATTGCGGTGAAGGACTCTACCAGCAACTCGACCATCGACATGTCACCACGGATCTCCAGGAGGATAATCCATACGACGAGCGCGGCAATTATGACCTGCTTCCTCAGCATTTAATGCAAGTGGCAGCGATGCAACTCATTCCCATGAAAAGAAAGGTGCAGCGTTATTGAGAGGTGTGCGTGACGTCGACGAACGGCAAACGATCGAACCAGCATGCAAGTAAGTAAGCCGGTATAGGCCGAAATGGCGCCAGCACGATGCACCAGGATGAGGACTCGTGATCCTGGAAGCAGCTTTGAAGTAACGTCGCGGAGAATCAGGAGAGCGACTGTATCTGGCGGCCACCAAGTTGAACACCGTGACCGTGACAGCGGCGCTTTGCATCTCTACCACGAGCTGCCCTGGTATGCGAACGATGATTTCGAGCGACGCCAAAAGCCATGTCAGAGGCCTGGTGAATTCAAGGAAGTATCCCGGCATGTCTCATCTCGTCGCTGTGAGACATGATCGAAGCGCCCTCGTAATACCTCTTTCAGCATACCGACGACTCGAGACGGCTTGAAGTATTGGTGCTAAACAGGGACTAATGCCATGTGAACTGCATACAACCACGTCTACGGCCCCCAACTTCCCCGGCCCCGAGACACCGCCATTAGGAAACACTCCTCGACGCTTCTTCTCACAGGCATAAGCGATCTTCAGCTTGGTATACATCAGATTTTGACTAGGATGATATTTGCTACGGACAACAAGCTACAGAGTGAGGACGCTTCGGAGTGCTGGTGGACCTTTTGAGCAACCCAGTCTGACATGGGCTGCAGCGAATAGGCTTGCTTAGAAGAGACGGACCGCGTTTAGAGAGTAGCACTCCAATGTGTCCGCACTCTGTACAATGGTTGAGGAGACCATCTCCGTATCGTCCAGAGCTAGCTTGGGGAAATCTGGTCTGCAGAAGTCGTACGCGCCTGGGCCTAACGTCACTTCTGAGCGCATAGCACAGCCTCGTGGTTGTTATGAAGTCAAAGTTGTGGCTGGTATTACAGCTTCGATCTCCCGCGACGTCAATCACGAGGCTGAGGCTTCACTTTCGACTTACCCGACCGAGAATATTGGATGTCGATCGCTATCACCTAGACACGGGACCTCCGAACTGACGACACCTCATTCTGCCAATACGTCAAGTGCAACCCATCTTCACTCTCTTCGTATATGCGTACCCCGGCCCGGGAATCAGTACAGAACGTCAAGTCTCATCTCAACATTCAATGGCTTTCTAAGCTAAGATGTCAAGTGAGACGACAGTGCCTGCAATCTGAAGGTTTTGCGGACTATCCCATGTCCAATATTGTCTGGTCGCCCAAGCAGACGCCTGCATGCTACACGCAGCGACATCCGCTTTTCGTGCAATAGTGGCCGCCCAAAATGAGTGTCCACATTCCGTATCATTGTAATGACAGCCCGGGATCGCAGTACAAATGTAGTTGGAGGACGATATCGCGATAGCACAAACCCGTGCCCTAATCATGCACAATGCAACTCACAAGCAGGAACATTGGTTGACATCATGGTGCTACTTCATCTCAACGTCACCTGCTGATGTCAGACTTCTTGACCTCCTCTCCTCGCAACATGAACGATCTACATTCAGCGTCTGGGGTGAGCAGGTAATGTTGCGAGAGAACCATGGCAATCGCGAAACCATGACCTGGATCTCAGAGTACTGTCAGTACCAAAGGGACCAGTGCGGGCTGCGAAGTTGAGCTCTCCTCTAGCTCGCAGTCATACTGACGCTTCAAGACTACCAAGAAATTCAATCGAGGAAGGAACGAGCATGCGGGAAACATAGCATCTCTTGAAGCGCAGAAAGCCTTCGGAGATGCACATCTCTACATCTCAAGCATTGCGTGTCTGAAACTTGCGATTGCACGATCTAATGTCGGAAGCACTCGTCGGGAACAATTGCAACGAACTACAGTAGACGTTTCGACTTGCTTTAGTATGCTTAAGTTCACGCTCAAAAGTTGTTGCTAATGCGCGGCTCGCATCTAACAACCAAAGCTCGGGTAAACGCCAATGGTACAGCCAGGCGCCATGCATTAGCCCGTCGAAGTCTACCAAACACTCCACCATACATCTCAACCTTGAACACAACCAACATCACTGTCTAACGCTCACCGCTGCGCAAGTGCTTGCATGGCGAGCTGGTGCTGTAGATCTGATCGAACAACAATCTCGATGTCGTCCAGCAGGTTGAACGTCTCATCTTTACCCAGATTTGGTCTGCATCTCTCCTGAGCAATAGCCGAGTGCTTATACCGACCAATTCGATCGACACTCTTCTCGTTTCGACTGAAGCCTGATAGGATTGCTCGCGTCCACGACTGAAGACGCTTGCGGCAGTTCTAGGTGTTCTTCCACCCGAAGCCGAACGCTTCAAAGACGAAAAGCAAACATTCTTTTGCTTTTGCACATGAAAGAAGAGCATATGATCCTGTGGGATCGTTACCAGCTGCGCGGTACTTTATACGAGACAAGAAGCTTGGTTTGAGTTTCTATCAACCAAGTATTCTCTATCTTATTGCTGACAGGACTCGGACTCAGTGCCGTTCGTAGCTCAGAAGCATCGACAAGACTTCACGTCTACGGGCCGGTACTTAAATCAAGTGAGGCAAAACAGTAAGTGTCAGGAGCAATGGACTGCAACCGCGATGTATGCCCAGTAATACGCAGCGCACCTTGACAAGAACGTGTCACATTATACCAGGCTGAGCATCTTGAAAGTCTTGTGAGACGTCTTCCATGCTGAAAAAGCAGCCACACAATTCTATCCCGTGCATGCAACCAACACCTGCATGATCCAAGATCTGAGACATTACTTTAGACCTCCAACGGCCACTGCGATCGAAGAAGACTAATCTGCCCTGTATGACAAAGAAACTATCTGTACACCGCTTCCTCCCCTGCCTAGGCCGGATCAGATTCCAACACGAATGTCTCTATACCAATTTGCTGCTTAAGGATATAGGCAACACCGAGAGCAACCAATCCGCAGCCGAAGGATAGCTTGTAGGGATGGTGCTGGTATGTGGAAGGTGGTGTATTGTCTTGAGGTGGCCCACTTCGGACAGAACAACACACATCCTCTTCTATACAGCTGTTCTTGGCCTGTACAACAAGTCAGCTGAGACGCTCAAATTCCGGGCACCGAAATTGTAATAAAGTGTTTCTGAATAGTCTTCGGTATCCAATGCCGAGAGAGCCGCTTCGATTTAAGATAGAAGTACCACATAGCGTGTCCTGTAGAACGTTATGTATCTTGATATCTCGAAGAAGAGTAGGTATAGGTATGGAAATACAATACTCCAGAATTTGATGGGCAGGAGTTCTGTTTGTATCCCAAGGCAATGCCCAAGTATATTGGTGATTCGATCTGCTGGCCAGGACCAGAGAAGTGGCGTGTGGGAGCAGAGAAGAGCAACACCTGTCGATACTACTTCGATTGATCAGATATAGATACTTCCTTCCTCAATCATCCCTCCGCCTCAATCTCATAACTGTTACTCTTATGCTTCGGCTGAAAGTTAAAGTCCTTATGGGCAGGCCCCAAGAACATCTCACTAATCTTGATCCAATCCTTGTAGTTCCCACTGGAAAGCAAAGTCTCCAAATCACTTCTTCCCTTGAACGCAGGAGGACGATCCCCGAATTTCGGAGGCAAATACTCCAATAACCCAACGGGAACATATCGACAACTGAATGACAACCACTCTAACAAGAAACGTCTCGTGTTGCCGACACCGATCTCGTCTGCGCCCCAGTATTCTAGTCCATGACGACAGAATTTTTCGATATAGGCCAGACGTTCCGAAGCGGATTTGTCGAGGTACTGGTTCTTTTCGATTTCTTCGAAGACCCAGGGTTTTACAAGGGCGCCGCGGCCGATCATTATGCTGTCGACTTTAGCGTTGGAGATGTGCTCGTTGTAGTCGACATGTGAGAGGATATCGCCGTTGCCGCAGAAGTAGGGGAGGCCGTCGGGAGTGTTTGGCATGTCTCGTGCGTCTGGTTCGCGGATTGTGTCTTGGACTTCGGCGTGTTCGGCTCGAAGTTTCTTGACGAGGGTGGCACATTCGGCGATGTATTCCCAGTCTGCGCTACGAAGGTAGCGTTGCTGTCTGGACCGCCCGTGAAGGGTGATGGCAGCGACGCCTGCTGGGCCGAGATCCATGTCTTGAGCTTCGTGACCACCCAGAACGAGCTTCTGGCAGAGCTTCTCTGCAGTAGGCACCTTGTCTTTAGTTCCCATTCTGATCTTTACAGTGATTGGCACTTCTCCAGAAACAGTGTTCATGCCGCGAAGGATCTTTTCAAGCTTGCCATGAGCGTCGAGCAATGCTGATCCTGCGCCAGTACGATAGACGAGATCGATGGGACAGCCACAATTTAGGTCAATTGCTCTCAGGTTCGGACACAGTGCTGTCAGACACTCTGTCGTCTTCAAGGCTAGCCATGGCTTGTTAGCTGCCATTTGCACACCAAATCGAATGTCTTTGCTGTTGTCGTAGTCGTGAACGATGTTCTTCGGAAAGTAGTTTGGTGATTGAAGTTCTGATTCGTGTGCTTTCACCAGCGCCCATTCTTGCTTTTCGCCTTGTATCAGTGGCAGACCCATTGCCATTTCCGACCAAGTGACCTGCGCTCCAAGCTCAACGCAAAGCCTACGATATGGCAGGTTACCTTGAGTTGTGAGAGGCGCGAGTACTGGAGTCTCTGGACCGTAGTAGATGCGTCGCTTTTCGGAAGGTCGCAAAGGTGGTTCGGTGAATCTGGCGGCGTTGTTCTTCCTCTCTTCTTTTGCCTGGTTACTATCATCGCCACGAGTCTGAGTCTGATCTAGCCATTTGACCATCTTGTCGGATTTTGGTGTCGGCCATTTCTTCTTGCGCAAGATTATCTTGTCCGCATTGCTGACGACATTGACCACACCCACCAAATCTTCGTCGTCGTAGTTTGCTTTTCCATTCTCTGCATGTCCGTTCGCTTCGTCCTTAACAATCTGCACAAGCTCCTTTCGGCCATCCTCATGCTCGACTTCTTTTCCATGACTCATTGCCCATCTGCACTTCCACCCATCTCTGCACTTGCCCTTTTGTTCGAAGATAGGGCATTGGCCATTGAAGGTCTGCATGTCCTCTCTCTTGCCATCTTTCAAATACCGTCTGATATCGTGTACGAGCTTACACTTCTCACCGAAGGAGCAGGTGATGGGCGAGAACTCATTTGCATGGGCTCTGGATCTGCATAGTTGGAGGGTATCTTTTGAACTTCCCCAGGTTCGATGAGTATTTTGTCCGCCCTTTGTCTTCTTGCCGCCTCGACCACCTGTTGTCTCCTCTGATGCCTTCCCTCCAGCTTCAGCGGCATCGTCGTCATATTGGGCTCGGTTGTCGGATTTGCGGTTGGTCACATCGACCAGATACTCTTTCTTGATCGGTGCCACTCCTTTCTGGCGTTCTGGTCGCTCCAGCCCTGAAGGTGCACTGTCGAGTTTGATGCGCTTGTTAGGCGACTCTTCGAATTCGTCATTGCCGTTCAGCTGTCCATTACGGTCATCGCCGTGGCGCTCGATCTTCTCCGCTCGAGTCGTGGCGGAGTCACCAGGTAAAATTTCGCTTTGAGGATTCTCTGTCGATACATCGTCAGGTGCAGGCCGCTTCAGCGTGTCAGAGGTATCGAGGGGGTTCTCATTCGACTCCATGTTGAGAAAAGTGTCACTGGCGATGCTCAATGGCAATTCGATGCGCATGCGAAATTCACTTCACTCTGCTCCACGCTTATCGATAAAGATGGCGCTTTCCCTTTTCGGGATCGTTCTTACTATGAAACCATTGATCGGAAGTGCAGCCAAAGACAGGTATTTAGAGTGATCGGGCATCATTCGTTGCTCTGTTCCTCCAAGCATACATTTGAACACGAGAAACGCCAGGGCAACCTCATCGCCTCATTGAAACATTGCTGACCTACTCGTAGTTCAGCGCGTATGAGAGCACCGCCTGTGATGTCGCGCGGAAGTTGACAGTGGTCGCATTCTGTTAAGAACATAAGTAACCAGACTCACCGCTCGTGCCGCTGAAGTATGGCAAGTGCATTAGTACTGTTGGAGACTTTGCATGTCATTCCGTATGCGAGACCACCACAAGATCTTCTTAAGCTTGAGCTGATTTGCATCCCAACAGAGACACATGTGTAGGACAGGCTATGACTCTTGCAAAGCGAACATCAACAGCGATGGCAAAGGTGAAGCAAAGTGCACGTAGGTTGCGATCGTTTGTCGCTTCGCCCAATTCTTTCAGCAGCTTCGAGATCGAAGTCGATTGTCAGACGTAGGCAAGCCTATATCACTTGGAATCAAGTGCATTCGCATCTTGATCGCCTTCTTGCGGACATGGGCGTCTGGAACAGGTTCGAGGCGGCGCGAGATAATGTGTTTTGAAAGCGCTGAAGAATGTTCGGTATCCGCTGAAAAGATTCTCGAGCGGTTCGACTGGCACAAGCCTCAGCCTGGAGCTCCTGAATGTCTGCCTTTCATCACATAATGATGGTCGGTCGAGATGCGCAAACACCGTGTTATGTGAAGAGGGAGATGTTGATGTCGATAGTGGAGCTGACAACAAGCTCAAGCCACGTCTGAGCAAGAGCCACCGCCACATGACCTCACAGCATTGCATCTGCCAAGTTCTCGAGCTGCTGGTAGGCTTCTCTGCGTTTGTGGACACCTTCACCACAGAGACTGTCATACAAATTCAGACTCCCTTCTCCTGAAACACTCGACATTCGCATCTGTGACCGCCCAGCACGATCACGACCCTGAGCTCCACCACGACCCTCAATTAGAGACTCGAGTCCCGAACGGAATACCACAGAAACACCTCACCGAAACCTAGGCGCTCCTCCAAGGCACCTACAGCAACCATGACGCTCTACTACAGTCTGGTAAGTATACAAGTTCCTGCCCACTCTTGCTCCTTTCCGTCTCCTGCATCACATCTTTGCCATAGCACTGTTACCCGCAATCAACATGCCTAGCCTCATCTATGCTCCCGTACCTTCCCCTATACCGGTTCCAGTCCATTGCACATGCTGACAATACCTCCTCTAGGTCTTCGCGCTCCTCGTCTTCGAGATGACGGTCTTCATGTCCCTCATCATCCCATTGCCCTTCACCATCAAGCGCAAGCTTTTTACCTTCATATCAGAGAATCCTCTGATAGCCAAATTACAATATGGATTAAAGGTGGGTAGCCGCGCCAATGCGGGCAAGACCCGACACTGACACGACTCAGATCACATTCATATTCATCCTGATTCTGTTCATCGACAGTGTCAACCGCGTCTACCGCGTCCAGGTAGAGTTGGCTCAGGCCAAGTACCAGGGTGGAGCGGCAGGGTAAGCAGAATCGACCTCAGCCCAAATTGATTCTGCTAACACATTTTAGTGTCGCCGCTGTAGCGGGTAGCGAACGTATGGAGGTGCAGGCCCGCAAGTTCTACTCGCAGCGCAACATGTACCTCTGTGGCTTCACCCTCTTCCTGTCCCTCATCCTCAACCGCACCTACATCATGATCCTCGACACTCTCCGCCTTGAGGAGGAAGTCAAGAACCTCAAGGGTGAGAACCCAGGCAAGACCTCTTCCGGACTTGGTCAGGCTGGCGAGCTCGGCGAGATCTCCGAGCTGAAGAAGCAGTTGAAGAAGAAGGATGTCGAGATCGAGACATTGAAGAAGCAGGCTCAGGGTCTGAGCAACGAGTACAACCGTCTTGGTGATCAGGTTTCCGGTTCGGACAACACCCCAAAGAAGGATCGGTAAATACTGAATCGGACAATCAGGATGAGTGAGCAACGACAATGGATACGACTACACGGCCACGACATGACCCATCATCTGCTGCCAATTCACACAAATACGGCGGCAGTGAAAAGAAGTAGTGGTAAATGGGGATGCTGGAAGATGGTTGAATGAATGTACAGGACATTCCAGAAGCACACGAGCTTCGGCACGAAAAGCGAGACGAGCAAGCAGGACCTAGGTATTTTTGTTAGAGATTTGGAAATGCATGTCCTCTAATCATTCCGCCTCTCCCCTCTACCGCTTCTTCATCAGCTGTGACCTTCGGTCATCTGTCACGGAATTGATTGATATCTGCACGCTTTCTTCCGGGGTCGTGTGATCCAGACCATACCGCTACATCTAAACGACAAACCGATTGATGAAGAAGACGAACCTTCATTCACCACTGATGCAGAGAAGTAAAGTAAGGACAGAAGTGCCTAGAGAAACTCCAAGAAACTTGCTGTCACATTTCATATCAAGGGTGGTTCAAATACCAGCAAGAATTCGCCTCCCATCGACAGTCATTTCATGGCTCCATGGCTCAGTCTGCAAGTCGCTTCAGAGGCGCTTGACTGCACACTAAGACGCTGTCGCCATTTCGCGAAAGGTCAATCTTCTTCAGGAAGGCTGAGTGGCTCTTTGATATCATGGAGCTGTGGGCGATTTGTCAACATTTTGCTTCGGCATCAACGTTTTGGTATCGCTGCTGGAACTTGGTCAAGGTCTGGGAACTGATCACTTCGTTTTTGGTTGCTTGATAAGGACTCATGAAGGAATATAGGTCTTCCACAAATTCATGGCTTTCGATGATCGTTCATGGCTTAATGGCTCAGTCTGTAAGTCGCTCTTATAAGCGCTTGATTGGATTGAGGTGCATGTCCTGACCTTCACAGAGACCTGTGGCGAGAGCATGTTGTCATCACCTCTTGCCGTTGAGCCATGGGCGAATGTCAACATTTTGCATTGGTCTCGACCTTTTCACTTCTCAACGCACGAGCTGACCAAGCATTATAGATGTTTTTGATTTGCATGGCTTTCGACAATCATTCATAGCTCAATGGCTCGGTCTGTAAGTCACCAGTCTGCTGGTTCTTGACCTCCGATTGACAAGGCTTCGTGACGATGCTTAAGGCTCACAGTTGAGAGCCTTACTTCACGGCGAAGTCTGCGTCTCGCCGTAGAGCTGTGGGCGACGGTCAACATTTTGCTTTAACGCTACTGTCTCCTTTTTGCTAGACTTAATGCAAAATCGGCGTCCATAAGCATATGAAACCCGGCTTCTTCTCGACCATCACTCATGGCTCGATGGTCTAGGTGATCTGTGAGCCTTCAGTCTGCAGCTGAAGCTTGATATCTTCAGAATATGAGAGGTGGAAGATGATATCATTGCAAACCTCAATGATCTTCTTCGTTGCCAGACTCTTCTGCTGTTGAGCCGTGGGCGACTGTCACCGTTTTACTTTAACTGAAGTCCTTTTCTTTTGCTAGGTCCGGTGTTGAAGCAGCATATATCAGCATCTACAAAGCGTCGTCTTCTTGACAATCATTCATGGCTCAATGGCTCAGTCTGTAAGTCGCTGGCCTGCTGGTGCTTGACTACTTGAGACGGACCTTTCCAAGTAAAGGCTACCTGTTGCCTTTCGTCGGACTCTGTCTCGTCTTCTAAGTCGCTGTTGAGTTGTGGGCGATTGTCAAGCTTTTTGCTTCCAAGCTGAGCCCTCAGATACTTCATGTTAATCACGTCACTGTTATGAGTCTTCTGGTCAATACCAAGTCGATCTCAGTAACGAGCGTGCATGAAGAATGTCCTTATCTGACCAACGATGCTCTAATATCCGAGTCCTCTTCGAGTCTCCATGCCTTTCACTCATCAGCCTCAATGAAGTCGAATCATCGACATGCATGTGACTGTGATTAACAGCATTGAATTAGGTATGTTCTTACATTTCACATTCTTTGACAATCATTCACGGCTCAATGGCGTAGTCGGCAAATGACCGATGAATGGCACTTGAGTGTAGCCCATTGCCCCAGATTGATTACAGTCTGTAGTGGTCCGCATAATAGTAGCCTTGCCATTGAGCCGTGGGCGATTGTTTCCTTTTTGACCTCCTTACCTTCAACAACTTGAAAGGTCAATCATTTGGAAATTCCTGAGTTCTGTCGGCCTTTCGTGTCATAGTTCTGACTCTGGTCGATCTTAATCCTTTGGTCCCAAGGTCTTAAGCATAGTCGTTGGAGTCCGAGGGCAAGGGTCTCAAGTGGACGAAAGCTTTCACGATCATGAAGTTGTCCGTGAATGTCCTTGACTCGACATGATAGCTTTTCGAACATCAAGAATGATGTCTGACTTGATGTCATCATTTAAATATTGAAGTTTCAGGCTTTGATTGACCTCAGTCTCTCAAAGCAAGCAAGAAACCCAATCTTGACGTCGACTCGGAGGCAATATTCCACTTCAAACTCGTCTTTCGAGTGTCATATAAAGACAAATCCAAATCACCATTGCTTCGACAATCATTCATGGCTCAATGGTAAGGCGTGGCTGTAAGTCAAATCGTCGAAGCGATGCGGGCCAGCGATGTTTGCCTCAGTCTCATGCGAAGTCTTCAGAATCAGGCTTCGCAGGTCGGAGATTATTCGTCGCGATCATTGAGCTATGGGCGATTGTGTTGACTTTTGCCATTTCGTTCTCGAAGAAGGATGAGAAAGCTTCATTTCCAGGCTTTTGAGATGCAACATAGCTCGACAGACTTGCGTAGTGCAGGCGGCCAGTCTCGCTGTCGGTAGATTCTGTGCAGGGGCCGGGATTTGAGTCTTTCGGCTGTCATTTGGCAAGTGAGCTTATGAGATATCTCTTGCGATCCTGTGTAACTCGATTGTACTGTAGACGAGGGCCGCATCTTCTGTCGGACCACGGCGTCGGACGTTCCTGTATTGTGCAGCAGGTGAAAGCGATGTAAGGAGTGAGCATATCACACGCTCTCTCCCAAAGTTCGTCCACCAGAGCTCACTTGTGGTGTCCGAGACTGCAGTTTTGATTGCTCGATCAGGTAGTCGGTGGAATCCGTAGCGCGCCGAGAAGAGACGATGTGTATTGAACGGGGACGCGGCCACCTTGAAATTCGACTATGTTCTATCTATTCTCATTTCGGAGCATACTCCTCAATCACACTCCTAGGCTCCACATACTCACCCAAAGGCTTATATTCGATATGGTCGTATCCAAAAGATACCGGTCCACCAATTTCCAGACCTCGTGGAGTGTCGGACCATCTTGGACTACAAGTGATACCTAGAACAGTGACTCTGTACCCGTACTTGAATTCTGGAACACCGAGGTTCTTGCCACTGCCGGTGTCGAGAACGCAAATCAGATCTGGGACGCTGGCGATTATGCTCTTCGTGCCATCCTCGCCAACGTGCTCGGCATAAATATTTTCGTTCTTGAATGGGATGGTGAGAGTTCCGGTCTCCTTTACTGCAGGCAGGCGTTGTGCTTTGAGATCGGCAGAGTCATCGTCTTCGCTTGCACTGAGGGAGGCGATGGTGATGGTGCCATAGGAGTGACCTTTGAAAAGACGTCGCTCGACGCCAACGATCTTGCCTCTGAAAAGGACTTTAGCCGATTTTGTCCCTCCGACTTGTTCTACGATTTGTTCTGCAACGGTAGAAAGCGTGTTGTTGACTTCGGCAGTGGCAATGCAGCGACCGATTCTCCATGCTAGAGAGACGGTATTGAGGACACCATAGTCCCTCACTCTTTGAGAAGTGGTTGGTTTGGCAGCTTTGCCGACACGGGAGCCCATCTCTGCGCAGCTAGCTCGCAAGGCGCGATCGACAATCTCATCATTTGAGGCTTTGGTCATGATGATGGTCTTGCCATCTCCAGAATCAATCACACATGGAACCAGTTCTCCCGGTGCGTGAACAGCGATCGTGGTCTGCCAATAGGTTGGGTAAGCACGCCCCATCCAGTCAGCATCTATGACCGGACGATCGTAGAAGCGACTGGATCCGACCAGGAAAGGTTCAATGCCGTTCGCGCCACCTATCTCTAGACCCATGACGGCGTCAAATGTATCTTCCTTGAGATATTCCATGAGTGCTTCGAAGGCCTTGACCGTCTCAAGAGATTGAAGACGTTCATTAGACGTTGCTGGGGAGCCCATATGGCCACCCCAATAAATGTTACCTGGCTCTGGCAGATCCTCAGGACGGATACAGCGCATCTTGTAGCCAGCACGCAGCATGTCGCGGAGCTGGATTCGTGAGGCGGCTGGACTGCCGCCTCCGGCACAACCAAGAACGTAGCAGCCATCCGCAAGGTAGTTGATGTCAGTCTCCGTAATCTGCCACTCCAGAATGCCCTGCTCGTTCTTTACGATTGTTGGCTTGTATGTACGAGGATCAACTGGCGGCTCATCTACGACCTTGACAGCGAAGTCCTTTGCAGCTTCAGGTGCATCGTCTTCACCATCTGCTTCATCATCGTCAAGGGAAGAAGGCTGCATATTTATGTCCAATTCGCCCACGGCTTTGACAATCGTCCGTAACTGGTTGGCCATGTAAGTGACGGGGTAGGTCTCGACTTCTGCAATGATGATGCTTTCCTTTATGGCCCCAGCATCTACTGCTTTCTGAATTGCCATCTCTTTCGCCCTCTCAACAGCTTGCGTCTGCGAGATATCTGCGATCTGCTGAATGATATCGACAATGCCGCCAACCTTTGAAATAGCAGCACCCACGGCATTCGCTACATCGTGATATGGTGGTAGTTTCAGCTCAGATGCTCCTTTGAGAGAGGTCGGAGCCAGTACAGCACCACCGCCAACCAAAAGCACAGGTAGAGGCTCTGACGAAGTCTTGATCATGTCCACAGCACCTTCAAGCAGTTGTTTGATTCGCTCTTCAGCCTGGGGAATGAGTGCCTTGTCGACAGATTCCACCGCTTTGCTGTCACCCATTTGTGCTTTTCCCGCTGCCACAGCGATGTCAGACGAGGTGAGTACTTTGCCGCCAAATACAAGAGCATCGCGTGTAAGGTAGTGTCCAACAGAGTCTGGGCCAACTGTGACCTTTTCGCCTTGCTGTCGCACAATCGAGCCTCCGCCAAGACCAATCGAATGCAACGACGGCATGGAATAGTTCACCTTCACTCCAGCCACCGTCACATATGCGCTTGCTTGTCTAGGCAGACCAGAGGGCAGAAGAACACCGACATCAGTCGTCGTCCCACCAATGTCGACAACAATGGCTGACTGGTTACCTGTTTCGTGACCCGTTAAGTAAGCAGCGCCTCTCATAGAATTGGTTGGGCCAGAAGAAAACGTCCTGATGGGGATCTTGGCTGCTGCAGCAGAGTCGAGTAGAGTGCCATCGTTTTGCGTCAAAAAGAGCGGACAGGTCAGCTTGAGCGCCTTCATCGCCCGTCTAAAGCCCTTGACTGTCCTCTTCGCATACCTCAAGATAGCGGCATTGAGGATACTCGCATTCTCTCGCTCCAACAGACCAATGTTCGCAACCTCATGCGAGACGACGACATCGGCTCCCGGGATCTCTTTAAGCACGATATCTCGCACGCGATCTTCCTGGTGAAAGTGGTCATCTATTGGGGAAAAAGCTCCCACGACCACAATGGAGCTCAGACCCAGCTTCTTGATTTCTGCACATCTTTCTACGACTTGCTCTTCGACTAGTGGTGCTTCCTGTGATCCATCGATATGCAGGCCTCCATCGACATATCCGACGTAGCCTTTGATAATGCTCGTGAGACCTGGCGGGAACTCGGAGAATGGAGGGACTTCGCGGAGGAAGCTTTTGGAGATGCGTATTATAGCGACGCGTCTAAGGCGACGGGTATCTTGCTCGATCACGGCGTTGATGAAGTGTGTTGTGCCGACTGTGACGCTTGCGATGCTCTCGGATGGGAGCCCGGATTTCTGGAGGACATTTCGCACAGCTGCTTCGATTCCTTCGGTGACATCGGGAGTCGTTGGAGTCTTATGATGTGCGAGAACACCTCGTGATTCTGTAAATTGCTTGGACGGCTCAATGGCAACAGCATCGGTGTTCGTGCCTGAGAATGCTTAGCCTGAGTAGAATATGTCTTGGCCAGTGTAAAGTTGAAGCTTGAGCTCACCTCCGACATCGACGCCAATGCGTACTGTCTTTTGTCCAGTGCTACCCATATTGACCTGCTAAACCTCAGCTCCAGTCACCAAAATTGATCTCACGAAAAGATACAAGAGCAACAAAAAAGCCAGTGACCTCGATCTTCAAGCCTCTGAGAGCTGCCCGAGCTCATCCTCACATCGCTCGTCTCATACAGCTGCGAAGACGTGACTCCCACCACCGGCCAACCCACCGTCGGCGCATCTCTCTGCGACTCGCATGACGGCGAAGCTAGAGCTCTGCGGCACGACCATCCTCGCGCGTGTCGATAGCCAATCCAGGCAATTCTCACATGGTGTTGTTATTTCCATACGCAAGCTTTCGCGCGTCCAAGGGTCTGCCGCTTCGGCCAACGACATCTCGTCGACGAACTTCTTATCTACCGCCCGCGCCGGCGGCCAACAGTACAACTTCGAGCGTTGAATCCCGGACAGCCACGAGTATGTCGATCCGCTCCTGGGATGGCACACTTCGGCAGTCGTGCCATGTGAGTGATGATGCTTTGCCTATCAGTAGCTTCCTTGAGGAGTAGTGGTATTCCGAGGTTTCGCAAGTAGGTATACTCAAGAAGGTGAGTCGAAGGTAGGTCAGCACTGCTATTGTTGTCTTCAACACCGACCACAATGGGGCTGGGACGAGTCTTGGAGTTTATCAGGCTGCCCACGACTTCACGAAGTGTCGTGAGTTTCTGGATCAATGAAGATATCCGGCCATTGCCACCAAGTCGACGGACGTGGACGCCATGGGCCTACATATCCTTCTGGGCGATCAATCAAATATGTCTGAGCAACTTTCAGCTGGGAGCGTCGCTGGTCAGCGCGGGCCTGGCGGTATGGCAAGCCATCATTGCCATCGTCATTGGAAAGTTCATCATCGCTGCCGTGGCCATAGGGAATGGTTATGTGGGCGCTGAATGGCACATCGGCTTTCCTGTCGTAAGCAGGTACATTTGGGGTGAGTGACAGATGCAGCATACAAATGCAGACATTCCGCTGATCAATTATGGCCAGGTATGTATGGCAGCTACCTCGCCATCATCCAGAGAATCGTTCTTTCACTTGTCTGGTTCTCTGTACAATCATGGACAGGCGGACTCTGCGTACAGAACATCCTCTGCGCCATCTTCCCATCCTATCAAAACCTGAAGAACCCATTCCCCGAATCCGCCAAAATGGACGCCCGCCAATTCATCGGCTGGATCCTCTTCAACCTCCTCATGATCCCCATCCTATACGTCCGGCCCGAGAAAATGAAATGGATCATCCTAGTCTTCAACATAATCTCAGCCCTCACCCTCCTCTCCATGGTAATCTGGGTCATGAACGAAGCAGGAGGCGGCGGGCCCCTTCTCGCACAACCAGCGACAGCCAAGACATCATGGGAACTCGGCTGGTCAATCGTCCATGGAGTGACAACCGTGATCGGAGGGATAGCAGTAGGTCTCACAAACCAAATGGACTACTCACGTTTCGCCCGCCGCCCAGGCGACCAAGTCTTTGGACAATGGTTCTCTATCATTGTCTTCGGCGCAATAATGCCATCTCTAGGCTGCCTCAGCGCTTCAGCTTCCCAAGGTGTCTATGGTGAAGCGATCTGGAACCCTCCTAATATGGTCCAGAAATGGCTTGATACAGACTACAACGCCAAATCCCGCGCTGCAGCATTCTTCGCAGGCGTCGGCCTAGTCATCTGTCAGTTAGCTATCAACACAATCGACAACGCCTTCTCGACCGGAATGGACACAGCCGGACTCTTCCCCTCATACATCAACATCCGCCGAGGCGCCTATATCGGATTGGTTCTTAGTATCGCCATGTGTCCCTGGCAATTATTGTCTGCGGCCTCAACATTCATCTCAGTGCTTTCAGCATATTCTGTCTTCCTTGGTCCAATGGTCGGGATCATGACTTGTGATTACTGGATTCTGAGGAAACGCAAGCTGAAGTTGAGTGATTTGTATAATCCGCATAAGGATGGGGTGTACTATTACTGGAGAGGCATAAATTGGAGAAGTTTCACGAGCTGGGTTGTTGGATGGGCGTATCTTTTGCCCGGGTTTGCGCATGCTGTTACACCAAATGTTAAGGTGCCGGAGGCTTGTACGAATTTGTGAGTTGCGATGGTTTTTAACGAGGACTTGAGCGCATTGTGCTGACATTGAGGCGAACAGGTACTATTTGGCGTTCCCATTGGGATTCGCTGTGAGCTTTACGGTGCACTACGTTATCAACAAGTTGTGGCCGCCTATTGGCCTAGGCGAGAAGGATGACGAGGACTTTTATGGGACTTTCACCGAGGAGGAAGGTGCGAGACTGGGTGTTGCCACGCTGTATACCATTGACGGTGAGGAGAGTGCGACACCGCCTGAAGATGAGATTGACAAGTCGAAGACCGCAAAGACGAAGGTGACCAAAGTGTAGTTTGATGATGAGTCTGGTAATGAAGCAATGATGATGTGAACGTGAAACGTGGAAATCTTTGGGTATTCATGCATCTTGGACATCGTGCCAGCAACTTTTTCGTCATATGCTAGCTACGCACACTCTGAGTAACGCCTTTCCGAGACCGCCGATCCAGGCAGTCATTCGCTTTCCCAGTACCAAATGCAGAAAACGCTCAACACATCTAGTAGAAGGTGTTCGGGCGGGTGGCAGCAAAGACAACCTTCTTGCTGGTTGGTGGTGCACGGTGGGGCAGTGGGAACTTGAGGTTCTTGGAGGTGAGCTGCTTGATGTATGGGCGGCGGATGTCGTCGGTCTTCTCAACCTCGATGACCTTGAGGATCTGAACAGTTTTGTTAATGCTCCGTTACTTGAGCCTGGGTAAGAGTAAGCGATTCTTACGTGGATGGTCCTGAAGCGGGCACGGTGGCGGGAAGCCATGTCCTGGTAGAGAGCCTGGACGGCCTCGCAGCGGGACATCTCGCGGTACTCCTTGTACATGTTGTGGGTACCAGAACGAGAGTCGTAGCGGATCCAGATACCGAAGTTCTTGACCTTGAGTGGGTGCTTCTCGTTGATCTGTGTCCTCAATCAATATCCGGCTCTCCTTCCCGTACAATACTTTGCAGATACGCACCTTGTTCAAGCTAACAATCTCACCGTTGGCCTTCTTGATCTTGCGCAGCTTGGCAAGGAAGTACCAGAATCGACTCTTGGCAACGACATCGTTCGGAGCAAAGATGCGCATGCGGTAGAGCTTTGGGGTCGGGTTGGCATCACTTGGGAGGTGACGGCCAATGACCTGGTATTCCTGGAGTCGGCTAGGCATTTTTGCGGGAGACCTGATGGGAATCAGAATCAGCAGCCGTCTTACAAAATGTGTGATGCTAGCGAGAAATGTGTGTGTCCATTGCCATCTCCGTAGACACATATGAGTGTGCTACTCCGGCCAGATGTATTGTGCCATCATTGCAGTCGCTTCCCACTATTCAGGCTCTTTCGCGATGCTCCAGCAAAACCATCATTCCGTGCTCTTTCTCCCATATTGTGAAGCGCGTGTGGCGAGCGCGATCGCGGTGGACATTGCTTACCCTAGGTGATTGTCAGTACAAAGAGTGAGCAATTGAAGAGGTAGTGGCACTCACTGAGTCGACCTGTTTGTTAGTACTGCGGTGTCAAAGTCGCTGAAGTTCGCTTGTTGAACAATTCGGAAAGCAATTTGTCGCGGAGGCGGGAGTGTGTGTGGAACGGCCCGAGGGAATTTCTTGGCGCGAGCTTGAGGAACGCCGGTGCTGCATTCCAATCGCACTGTCGGCCACATCTCCTCTGCTTGTCTCTCATAGGAGACATACACAGCACGTCAAAATGGCAAACTCGGACGTAATGTTCGAAGACTTTGCGCTGGCGTATGAAGACCCTTCAGGACCAAATGGATACCTCCTCGCGACGACCATCTCGCCAGAACCGCCGAAGCACGACCCTGGCAGGCTTTACAACTTCAGAAACAGCGTGAACCAGTTCAGTGTACGCACCGACCTGCAATACAAACTGCAATACAATCCTGCTCTAAGTCTCGACAAGAAAGAGGCAAACACGTGGCTAGACATATTCACAATCTACCACAAATTCGTGGGAACACTGCTCGCCGCTGAGGAAGCTCAAAACGTGGGCAAGACCAATGAGGCAGACTGGGCCAAGGTCTATGAAGAATGGAAGGAATTCGTAAATGCTCTCATTCGAGCATACCAGACCGGCATTCTCGCTGCTTGGACTATACCCTGTCTCTACGTGGCCGTGAAGTATCTACGAGTATTTGCGATCAAGGCCGATGAGAAGACAAACAGTCAACGTGATAATGGTCTAGCGTTTGGCGGTCTCCAAGAGGAAGATGCATTCGACCCAAGCGCAAGAAACGAAAAGCTCGAAGATGCTGCGCGCCAGACCAATCGCATTTTCAGTCTTTGCCATGGCGACCGGTGAGTCCTTTTCCTGCCCGATCTGCTCTCTTCATGACCATATCGCTACCACTGCGGACCCGTAGCATAGGCTCATGGTAAGTATAGCAACCCGCTCGAAGACTCGAGGAAGTGGGCGCTCTACTACATCGCTACTGCCATGTTCAAGACTCATTTCAAACTCAATCAACTCTCCTTATCGAAGAACATCTTGCGATCACTAAAGGCAACAACCGGCGATATGCCACCACTGTCAGCCTTTCCCAAAAGCCATCAAGTACCGTTCATGTACTACTGTGGAGTCATTTCCTTTGTCGACGAAGATTACAGTGCTGCGGAGGAACATCTGACTGCTGCTTACAACCTGTGCCATGTCGGCTCGCAGAAGAATCTTCGGCTGATACTGACCTACCTCATCCCGACGAAACTACTGACATCGCACATGCTGCCATCATCTGCTTTGCTCTCGCAGAACCCCAATTTGGCACGACTATTCCAGCCCTTTGCAGATGCGATCCGGAAAGCAGATCTAGCAGCTTTCGAGCGCGCACTTGAGAGTGGCGAAGAAGAGTTTGTCAAGCGACGAATATATCTCACCCTTGAACGTGGCCGCGATGTCATCATCCGAAACATCTTTCGGAAGGTCTTCCTTGCTGGAGGCTACGACCCACCAAAAGAAGGCGACACATCATCTCCCGTGAGGCGAACACGAATTCCGATCGACGAGTTCGCGGCAGCCTTGCAGCTCGCAGGCGCAGATGTCGGTGATGGAGAAGGCGGTATCGACAACGATGAGGTGGAATGTCTGCTGGCGAATGCGATCTACAAGGTGCGTAGTGACACCCACTTGCCATATGGGTGCCATCATCCATTACGGAACATGTCGGAACTGACAATGACACAGAACCTAATGAAAGGATACATCGCTAGGGATCGCCGTATGATGGTGCTCAAAAAGGGCGAAGCCTTCCCCGGAACAGGTGTATGAGCCAAGTTCCTCTTGTTTGTAATGCCATCACAAGACCATCAAAGCTTCTCAGCCATGCGGTGCCGGCAGTCGAGTCGGACAGCATACACTTATCATCGCTAAGGCGGGCGGAAGCTGGCTCGATGTTCAGCCCAGCATCACACGACGTCTCTGCCACCTCGGCGACTGCGAGCACGAGGCTGCATCGCAATCGAAATGCATTACAAGGCTGCGCACAAGCAGCTGAGATAAGGAAAATGCGAAATCAGATGATTATAATCATCAACATTCATGACATTACATGTCGATAGATATGCTATTGTTACATCCTCTCGCCACAACCAGGCAGCGATCAGTAGCCAAGCAAGCCAGAATTTTAGAGTAACACCGTATTAAAATCCCGTCCTACGCAGTATACTTTGACAATTTCTCTTTCTTCATTTCCCGAGCTTGCAGTCTGGTTCCTTGCTTCCAAAGCAGAATAGTAGTAGTACAATCTTTATTGATCGGTTTCTTCTTCCAAGCAATAACGCCATGCTGAATGCCAAATGATATGATATCAGAGTCTAGATATGTACAAGAAGGGTATCATAAGCGTAAAAGCAGAAACAGTACGAGATGAGAGTCAGCTACGACCAGACTTGCGGACGCAGCCGGGAGCTTTTTGATTGAGATGAAAGTTTAGGACACGAATCAAGTGCGTGGGGATCGGGCGGAACTGGCAATGTCGTCGAGGTGGTTGACCCTATTTCGGTTAGAAGGCTTCGAGCATGTGATGTAGGTGAGTCACTTACATCGCGACGAAGAGGTCGAAGAACAATGCTGTACCGCCTCGCTCCATTTCCATCTGCATCGTACCACTGCGCTTGAAGGTGTTGCGACTGCGGATGATCAGGGCCAGATAATGTGCTCGAAGTTTGCTGTCTGAGGCTGGAGTGTTGGAGTAGGCGTAGCGTGCTGATGAGAGAATTGTTGAACATTGCACGCCAGATTGTAGACCTTGTTTCTTGAGGGCGAGACGTTGGAGTTCGGTGAGGCCATAGCGATGAGCGGAGCACTGGATGTGATGTGAGCATGAGTAAGATAAGAAATTGATAGAGAAGGACTTACGTATATGACAGTGTCCTTCAGGATGGCGGTGCCGTCGGCAGCGTAGACGATGCTTTCGCTCGAGCCTGTTGCAGAAGGTGTGTCGTCGAGGAACCAACTGTTGTGTTTCTTGTCGAACTCTACTTTGGGTGTGTAGTCGCCCTTATATAGATACTCCAAGATCGCGGAGAAGACTTCTGGTGACTCGTTGGGAAGATCGACTCGCTTGCCGTTTGTTTCGAAGAATTGTTGACGACACTGAATGGCGAAGAAAGTTGACTTGCACAGGACATCTTCGTGTGCGGCGAAGAGCCTTTGCTCTGGTCCTACCGCGATCGTAACTATGGCTGAGTTGAGATTGCTGTACCTACTTAGTATGTGCGTTCGAAAGCGGAGAAATGGACACTTACGGAGACGTCGGCGCACTGCTACCAGTCTTCGTTGGTGACGATTGTGCTGAAGACGACTGAACCGGTTGCGCCGTGATGATCTTCCTCGTTGGCGCATACTCCTTGAATGACTTCTGCCTCTTGCTGCTCATCGACTTTCCTGCCCTATACGAAAAGCTGTCTCGATACGATCTGCTACGGCTTGTAGATGTGAACATGATCGCGACTTGACGATTCGGCCAGATTCGTAATGGCTTGTGGTGACTTTGTCGATGAAAGAGCGTAAAGCCAAAAGCGGTATCAGAAGGTGCAGGAGAACGGGTGTACTTATAGATCGCAGGCTGCAACGGCCTACGAGGCAACACTCCTCTTTGCAGCCCAAAAAGCGGCCCTGAAACGGGGCCATGTTGGTCACATTTGTAACCTACTTTGCACAGTTGCCATGCCAGTCCGAGGCGACCGGAGTAAAGCATACATACTGATAGCAAGGGTTGGGCGAAGACGTGATTGGCACGCGTAAAGTGCTTGCAGAACGCGCAACTGCCTTATTGGTTTGGAGAAACCCGATATTGCCACGGTGTCACGTTATCAGTTTGGCGTGAGTCAGGGAAGGAGCGAGGGAGCATCTTCCACGGCATGATCCTGCGTGCGGCCTCTCCTGAGCTGGATCGCGGAAGCGATAGCAAGGGCGATGCTTGTGAAACGGCCAAACGGAGTCAGAGCCAGTGTGCCGGAGGCCTGGTGGAGGAGCGACCAAACCGAGTCCGCACGTCGAGCGACGCCCCTCCTGAAGCCGAGAAAGTGTAATCTTGCCACACCTGCGAAAGCAGACTTGATGCGACGTCTTTCGTATCGGTAGTGACGCCTGTGCGCTGCAATCTTGTTGCAGGCAATCGTGTCTGATGCGGCGCATGTGAGTTCGATGCAAATGCAATGGTTTCAGGCAGGCTGCGAGTCGAAGATGCAGCTTGAAGCTAAGAATTACGCTAGCGCAGGACCACATTGATCCCTGCCGCTTATCCTGGTTGCTGCTCAAACATTATTTCTTCGTCCCTTCCGATCAGACCAATGCTTTCTGTCACATGCACACGCAAGAGCTGACTCCGTTCTTCTCAAGATCCATACATTCCTCTAAAACTGTCTACCTCTGTCGATATCGAAGGCGAGACTGGACTTCGCCACCTCATCCCGATTTCACCCAGCGCCAAAAGTCACATGCAACGCTCACGAGTCCGACACGAAAGCATGCTGCAGCCAAGAAATGCGCGTACGGCAACGCGGCATATTCCTCATCGCTGGTAACCTCAGTGTACACCATTCGCAATCTGAGGTGCCTTGATCTTCAACAGCTTCTCCGAGTTTTTGTACGCAATCATTTCCAGCTCCTCCTGAGTCACCAAGCCGCTCTCTTCGAGATCTTGGATCCATTTGAGGCCGTTCTCATTTGGCTCGAATGGATAGTCGACACTGAAGAGGATGTGGTCGATTTTCGTGTTCCCGAGGATGCACTTTAACGGGTCTAGGCTCCAGACGCCTGATGTCGTGATCCATATGTTCTCCTCCCATACTTGGAGAATCTTCCGCCGCTGCTCACCCCACCGCACACTGAGCTTGGAAATCCGCTGGAGCATGAAAGGCAACATCTCACCAAAGTGACCAATGATGATCTTCAGCTTTGGAAACTTGTCGAACACTCCTGCTGCGTACAGCCGCAAGATATGGAGACCAGTCTCTGAATGCCACCCCCAGCCAGATGCTCCCAGGCTTCGACTCGCGCCCGCTGTGAAGTTGCCTGTGTACGACTGTTCCATCATGTCCTCTGCAGGCCACGTTGGATGCAGGTATATGGGCACATCGAGCTCCTCTGCCTTTCGCCACATTGCATCGTACTCGTTACCATCGAAGTACTTTCCATTCGCGTGGTTGTCGATGAGGGCTCCCACGAATCCCAGTTCCTTCACCGACCTCTCCAATTCTTTGGCGCACTCGTCTGGATGTGCTATGGGCAGGACTGCGAATCCTGCAAAACGAGCCTTGTTCTTTCGGACTGCGGCAGCCAGCTGGTCATTCCCCTGCCTGCACACTTCCGGGCTCGGTCCTCCAGGAGCACATGCATGTGATATCACTTGCATTGAGATCATTCCCTTCGCCATCTCATCTAACCTTAGACTGTCCAGATCCGCAAGCTTTTCTTTTGCCGCCGGTATAGCCTTGAATTGTTCTTGGTATGCATCATTGAATTCCTCGAGAACTGCCGTCGAGAGAAAATGCTCTTCGAGCGCTATGAGAGGAGGAACCATGGTAGCGACTTTGCCTCAGATGTGTGCAACAAACTGCTTATGTGACCAGAGCAGACATGCTGTAGTCGTCAAGTATGTGGCCATGATGTACATTTCGCCTTGCAGAAGGGCATTAAAGTGGAACCAGTAGCTCTCGGTAACGACTTGTGGTCGGTCCCGAAGTTGATAGAGAGGTCACACATTATGCGGTGTGTGAGGAGAGCCGACAACGCAGATCGCATATATGTGCAGGCATACCGCTGAAGTCAGAGGCCACTTTCACGCCGACACTACGGCACGACTTGCAGCCTTATGTACAAAGTCATCGAACAGGTTGGTAAGGATGGGCGAGACAAGCGCCATATCCACACGTGGCTTGTATCACTTGGCACGGCTAAGGGAAGGAACGTGTGGAAGCTTACTCCTCAAGCCTGACCTCGGCCAAAGTCTACTCGCAGAGCTCGACTAGCTACACCACTTGCAGCCATTGCCGTGGGAAACACATTACCGGTAATCGCGGTTGAACGAGAAACGATCAACGACAACAGTTCTCTGTAGGCTCTACTATACTATTTATCTCATTGTTGACAAACTACTGTAAGCACACTTCTCTTCACATATGCGATCCTCAATCAGAATGGGTTCCAAATACGTCGAATCGCCTTCTCTCCATGAGATCGAAGTCCCAAAATCCTACTCAGATATCGGCTTCACACAAATCAAAGTCACAAACGTCCCAGAATCTTCAAGAGATGTCACTCCAGTCCAGCTCGTCACACTTTACCGACCGAACAAATACAATGCCTTCACACCCACGATGATGCGCGAGCTCGAGCACGCCTACACACTTTTCGACATTGATGATCGAGTCAAATGTATCGTACAAACAGGTCACGGCAAAATGTTCTGTGCAGGTGCAGATTTGGATACAGGGTTTGTAGGAGGTGAAGAGCAGAATCGCGATCATAGGGATGGAGGAGGTAGAGTTGCTATGGCGATTAACAGGTGTAGGAAACCTACGATTGGGGCTTTGAATGGTAGTGCCGTGGGTGTGGGTGTGACGATGACGCTGCCGATGAATATTAGGATTGCGTATAAGGATGCTAAGATTGGGTTTGTGTTTGCGAGGAGAGGCTTGGTTATGGAGGCTGCGAGTAGTTTCTTTTTGCCGAGATTGATTGGGTGAGTATCACAAGATGAGAGAAGACATGGAGCAGATTTACTGATTGATATGTTGCTACAGCACGTCCAAAGCTCTCCACCTCTGCACAACAGGTGCGACATATCCCGCCAAACATCCCCTCCTCTCAGACCTCTTCACCGAAGTCCTCGACACTCCCGACTCCGTCCTGCCCAGAGCCCTCGAACTCGCAGACGAAGTTGTCAAGAACTGTTCCACCGTCTCTCTATACCTCATCAAAGAGCTCATGTACAGAAACCCTGGAACCCCAGAAGCCACACATCTTCTCGACAGCAGAATTGTGTATGAGTGTTTTGGTAGCAAGGACAACAAGGAGGGTGTTGCAGCGTTTTTGGAGAAGAGACCTGTAAATTTCCAAGGCACGATGCAGAATGATGCGCCTGCTGCTTGGCCTTGGTGGGATCCGATCGCAGTGGGTAACAGGCCTGTGGCGAAGGGGTATAAATTCAAGCCGAATTTGTAGATCGCAGCATGAAATCACTACGGCGCAGAGAGCGTCTCGTTCTGCACTGTCTCTTCATATTTCCTTAGCCTCAACGCTCTCCTCTTCCGACGTTGATTCGGACTACGTCGACACAATCTCCTGAACTTCTCTTTAGCTATCTCGCCTGCCATTACCTGCATCTCCTCGTTCTCGTGACCAGCCAAAGCGAGCTTCACCTTCAAGTCTCGCTTACAAAGCTTCTGAATTTCCTTCACGAGCTTTTTGACGCGACCTTCCTGATTTGACTCGCCCTTGACATGAGCCTTAATCGCGGCGAAAACCCCTCTGCAAGGTCTCGCGTTCAATATCGTGACCATTGATATCTCTTGACTTTGAGCGCTGAGCTTCCTAGCTGTGTCACGGGCAAAGCGCAAAGCATGTCGGATTGCGAGCGTGTCGACTCTTTGGTGTATGTTCATATGACTTGGGCAGGACATGAGATGTTGCTGCTTTACTTTGAAACCTCGCGTTTGCATGCTGACGGGACTGTTTTCTGTTTGGCCTGTTTCTTCGTTCGCCATGTGCTGTGCTAGGCCCACTCCTAAGCTCTTTTGGCGAGTATTCGACTGCGGTGTGCACGACTAAAGTAAGGCCTGATGAAGGTGTCTGCACTTTGTCGATGTCCATGATTAAGACGGGAGATCAGCTGAGGATGATCTCGAGGTTACTGAGCTGGGCCATGTCGTCTCAGGCAGGAGAAGTTGTCAAAGTGTGAGATCTTGTTAGCACTCACGGGAAACGATCTTTAAATTTTGAGTTTGTGCTGCTTGGTCGAGCCAAGGTGGACAACCGCAACCACCTGGGATGTCGCTTTTAGCGATGACCAAACCATAATGTACTTGTGGTACTTGTGGGGTGTAAATGGTCCTCAAGACCTGTACTTCGCTCTAGTATCTACACAAATTTACATTAGCCGTACGCCATGAGCCCTACGCTGAAACCAGGCTGGCGTCAGCAGTACACCGGACTGTATGCAAAATGCTGTCTCGTGATCTCCAAGAGTCGGTCGTCAACCCTCTAGAGCTTAGAGCTGAGCACTGCTCTCATGCGCTTCTCAACAGCGTCCAAGTATTCCGTAGTGGTCACATAATCGTTCTTCTTGCCACAGCTGATAGCCAAGTCCTTGGTCATGATGCCTTGTTGATCAACAACGTGCACACACGCCTCTTCCAAAGACTCGGCGAACTTGGTCACTTCCGGAGTGCCATCAAGCTCACCACGCTTGGCAAGACCTCGTGTCCATGCGAAGATAGAGGCGATTGGGTTGGTGGAGGTCGGGTTGCCCTTTTGATGCTCGCGGTAGTGGCGAGTGACTGTGCCGTGGGCGGCTTCTGCTTCGAATGTCTTGCCGTCTGGTGTGACAAGGACCGATGTCATCAAGCCGAGCGAGCCGAAACCCTGGGCGACGATGTCAGACTGAACATCACCATCGTAGTCTAGGAAGTGTTAGCATGAGTCCGTGAAAGCAATGATTGAGATACGCACTCTTCATGGCGATGACCATTCCACCCTCGTTCTTGATCATCTGAGCGACCATGTCGTCGATCAGACGGTGCTCATACCACAGTCCCTTCTCCTCGAATTGCTTGCGGTATGTGCTCTCGTAGATCTCCTGGAAAGTGTCCTTGAACTTTCCATCGTACTTCTTCAAGATAGTGTTCTTGGTAGTCATGTACATTGGGTAGCCAAGTGCGAGCGCATGCTTGAAGGAAGCGTGCGCGAAACCTGATATCGACTCAACAGTGTTGTACTGAGTCTGAGCAACACCTCCCTGGTGCTTGTCGGTGAACTCGAAAACATCAATAACTTCAGGCTTGCCTCCCTTTGGTGTGAAAACCATCTGGAGCTTGCCTGGTCCTGGGAGGACCTTGTCCTGAGCCTTGTACTGGTCACCGTGTGCATGTCGACCGATGACAATTGGCTTCTTCCAGCCAGGTACCAGTCTAGGGATCTTTGGGATCACAATTGGCTCTCTGAAGACAGTGCCTCCAAGAATGTTACGGATGGTACCGTTCGGGCTCAGCCACATCTTCTTGAGCTTGAACTCCTCTACACGCGCCTCGTCAGGTGTGATGGTCGCACACTTGACACCGACGCTGTACTTCTTGATTGCCTCAGCGGCATCAATAGTGACCTGGTCATTGGTCTGGTCGCGGTACTCAAGACCCAAGTCATAGTACTTGAGGTCGATGTCGAGGTATGGGAAGATGAACTTGTCTTTGATGTCCTTCCAGATGATCCTGGTCATCTCATCGCCATCCAGCTCGACGACCGGGTTTTTGACTTTGATTTTCGGAATCTGTTGTGACGCCATGTTTCGACGTTGCACAAGCTTCGCAGCGACTGGTCGGGGAAAGGTTCGTGCTGCTGGGAGGATGCGGGTGGAGGATTGGTACAGTGCAGGCGAGGCAGCGGTGTAGAAAGATCGTATGGCAGACATTATTTTTGTTGGGCGGAAGATGCGGCGAACAACTTATAAGGGCCCTTTTCCGCTACAGCGTATGTGTGAAGTGCGCCGACTGGTCCTTTCAGAGCTGTGAGTATTTGGATGGTTACCCGAGGGAAAGAGAGTTTCTGCTGGCTGCACAATGATGAACGATATCGGCGAGCCTCAAGTGCAGACGACAGGGATCAAGCTCCCCGCAAATGCAACTCGAACGACTCTCGGTAGATCTGCTTGCTTATTTCCGGCACTTCACAGCAGAAACAACAACAAAATTACTATACTATCATCCCGTGCTGAAGGGAAGATAAGAGGTCGGCGAGGACGCTCACGCTATAAACACAGCTCCCACACAGCTACGGAACCACTGGAAGCGGGGAGGCCTGCGGCATGTCTCACAAAGGCTAGCAGCGGTTAAATCAAGAATCCAGCGACTCGTGCCCGGCTACATCTTGATCTGGAACAGCGTTCATATGCAAATGCAATGCCTCTCACTCTCCACAACGAAGTGAAGTCGGAACATCCTCTGTGAACAATGCCGATTTCGCTGACCATTGCCCTGCTCTCACCCGGATATCACCCTTGAAGGAGCAGGAAGGAACAACAACAATATGCAGTGCCGGAATAAATGCCCGCTGGTGCAGTCCTTGCTCGAGGGCTATTCTGATGCTGACGGCGATGTGCCCCCATAGCTGACAATTACTCCGATCGTTACAGAAGTGGCTTCACATGAGAAGCGAGGCGAGGCTGCTTAACTCACAGGTTGCCAAGCAAGGCTGTGATGATCCTTGTCACTCGAGTCGCAGTTGTCTGTGTCTAGTCCGGGAAGCTTTGCATTATCTTTCCAGAATGCCATCTCAATGGCTTGTTCGACCTCGATCTCCTACTAATATTGGCTGCTACGTCTGATGCATCATTCTTGGGCTTCTTGAGCACAACAACCGATTGATGAAGACCTTGGATGTAAGGCAGATGACAAGCATTGTAAACATATTCTCAAATTGCCTGCCCGCTTTGCTTTGGCATCTTATCAGTGCGAACCCAAGTCCGTCGAGTACAGCTTGCGATCATGGCCTGTGAAAGACCGCGTGCAAAGGCGATTTTTGGTCGTCGTACAGTTGCTCGCTTTCGCAGTACCTGCATTCTGTAGTCAAGTCTATTCAACGATCACCCTGCGAGCGAGTGCAGAATCTGCAACACCAGGATAAGGTGCTGCAAAGGCCTCGATCACCAGTCTGCCAAAGGCCACCTGGCGAACGGTTCGTGAGGTTCATGATGACGCTTCGGATCTTGGTCTTGTTCTTGGCTAGGAGACAAGCAGCTTCCCTGCTGGCGCGAGGCGCATCCTTCTACGCGTCTCTTCGTCGGCACAATCTGTACATGGCGGAGTTACAAGAGCCTGTCTTTGCACGTCACTTTGCCGAGTGATGTGGTTAATGCAGCCTGGTCGCTCTCGTGACTGATGTTTTGGGAAGACGAGAACCAACGAACGGTTTCTGTAGGAGCGAGAAGGTTCACGGAGCAAGCAGATCAGCCACAGAATGACGAGTGGGGACATGGTGTATCCCAGCCTCCCGCCTTGTTCACCCACGCAGCTTTAGCCGGTGAATAAACAGACCTAGCAACATCTACTCTAAAAGCCAGCACCATCTACTGCTCCTATACTACTTGAGGGTGCGTTTACCTATAGTCGGTATTCTCGTTCCTATAGGTCTTAAACTAACCCTCTTTTTAAAAACCTATTCGTTTATCTTCTAAACCGGTTTAAATAGTCGGAATAGGTATACCTAAGCTACGTATAGGCCTATAAGTATTATCCGAGCGCGGTATACCTAGATAGGTAGATAATAGGGATAGATTTCTAGATCTATTTAAAATCGAGGATTTTACTACTATTTTTAATACTAGTATATTTATCTTATATCTCGTATCTTATCGCGTCTCTCGTATACCTATATACTACTACTATTTAACTCCTAGCTCTTTATATCGATATAGATAATATAGTCGCTTTTATAGTTATAATTAGTACGATTACTAGTACTATACTCGCTATTTCCGCCGCTCTTTTAAGATACTAAATAAGATATAAATTTCGATAGTATAAACTAGCTAGAGTAGTAAAAACGTTAATAGAGTCTAAGAAGGGTAGAAGAGAGGTATTTCGATATCTTTATAGTCTACTAGACTATTATTATTATACGATAGGCCTATAGTAAGAGGTATTAGTAGATTTAATTAAAGAGTTAGAAAAGCGAAGTTTAACTAGCGAAGGGCGTATCTCTACGACTAAGAAAGTAATAATATTCTACGACTTTATATATAATAATATATCGGTAAGGAAGCTATAAAGATTATATTAGTACTCGATAAGGATCTTTACTAGAATACTTAAAGAGGTTAGTAAGATCTTATATCGTATATAGAATAACTATATTAAAGTCCTTCGTAGCGATAGCTTACTATACGAAAAGATAGTAAACTTTAGTATAAAGTTAGATAAAGAGCTAGGTAAATTTTAATTCTTCTATAGTATACTCGGAGCCCTCGATAGTAGCTATATTACTATTAATCTACCTATAGAAGATTAGTCTTCTTAGTATAATTATAAAAGATAGATATCTACTAATATTATAGCGGCGTACGGGTTTAATATAAGATTATACTATATCTTAGTTAGTTATAAGGGCTCTACTATAGATACTATAGTCTACGATAGAGCCGTTAGATAAAGAGGGTTTATTATATCTAAATATTAGAATATATAGTCTAGTTAGTAACCTAGTAAGAGATACTAAGATAGGCTAGATTATATAATTACAATTATATAACTAATCTAAGCTAATACCTTTTAGGTTTAGCCCTAACCTATAGAAAATAATAATATACTTACTATTCCTACTTTAGCCCCTACTACTCCTTATAGCTTCTATTACACTTTATAATCTATTTATACCTATCGGCCCTCCTTAGCTCGATAGGTTATAAGCCCGGGTTTATAACTATAAGGTAGAAGACTAAAGTAGTATAGGTTACTCCTAAACCTATAAGTCTAGTCCTAGAAGGAAGAGGCAAAATAGGAGAGGGAGACTCGAGATAGACCTATATATATTATATAAAGAAGCTCTATATATATAAGCTATAAAAGAACCTAGTAAGGTATACTTACTTAAAGCGTATTAGATCGCTTAGAGTATAAAGGGAATAGATAAGCCTAGGTCTTAAGTACTATTAGATAAGCCTTAGATTTAGTACTTAGTACTACTAATACCCTAACCTATAGGTTATAATAGTTAGAAAGGACTTAAGGAAGTTATTAGCCCTATAGAGTAGGAATCTATACTAAGTTTTTAGTAACCTTTAAAACTAAGAGGCTTAGTAGAGCTAGGGATCTATAACTAAGGAAGATAGCTATCTAGAAACTATTATTTTTAGACTAAAGAAAGAGCTTGTTTCTAGAGTTTATTTAGATTTAATTTATAGAAGAAATTATAGATTAAGAAGGAGGAATTAGTAAAAGAAGGGCTATACTAATCTTAATAAGAGAGAATTATAAATTATAGTTTAAGATAATTAGGATATACCTAATAAAGCTAAAGGTTAAATAGATACTAGATAAAATAGTCCTTAGTATCCTAGTATCTATACTATCTAAGTATATCTTAATAATATTATTAGAATTACTAGACTAGTTAATTAGAAGAGCAAGTTATAAGGTTTATAATATAATAGTATTATATAAAATATTTATCTATATTTTAGAAGATAACTAGAATAAATATTAAGAGCTTAAATATATAAGATATCTATAGATATAGTAAAAGAAAATATAAGAGGAAGCTTTAGATAATAGAAAGAAGCTTACTCTAATAATATATTAATTTTAGTATAGAAGAAGGCTAAATAGTTAATAAAGTATAGTAAAGCCTAAGTAATATAGCTAGAAAGATAGTATTAATCTCTCTATAGTTTAAGGAAATTAAGACTAAGGAGAGAAGGATTTAATAGCTTCTAGTAGCCCTTCTAGAATTATTTAGTACTATTAGGGATAGAATAGATCTAAGATAGGACCTAAGCCTATAAGATATTCTTAGTATCCTAAGAGAAAAATAGGAATAGATAATAAGATAGGAGATAGCTATATTTACTAAGAAAAGAAATTAGATAGGGTAGGGATTTATTATATTTCCTATATAAAGGAAAGTACTAGATTAGAGAATACCCTAACCTAAATAAGGTAAAAGTAGCTATTAAGCTAAAGTAGAGCTATAGGATAGTAAAGAAACAATCCCTATCTAGAGCTAGGAGGAGATCTTTACTAAACAAAGAGCAACTTAAAGAAATAGTAAAGAAACTAAGCCTAAGAATATAATCCCTAGAAAAGAGGACTAGGAAACTATCTTCTAAAAAGGCCTATATAGTATAAGATATAGAGGTACCCTCTAAACTATCTTCTTCCTCTAAGGAGGAAGATATAGATAAGGTAGCTTATTTAACTATTAAAGCAAAAGGCAAGTATAGGCTATCTAAATAGCTACTTAACTCTTATACTTCTACCTATATAACTAACTAGGATTTACTCTTTAGAGATATAAAACCTCTTAAAAGGAAGAAATAGATTAAGGTTAGAGATAGCTATCTAATAGCTATATATATTAAGAGTATAGTTATAGGTAGGAGGAGAGGAAAATAGATTATATTAAAAGGTATTCTCTTTATACCTAGGCTTAGAGTCAATCTTATTTCTTAGAACTAATTTAGTAAGTAGTTTAGTATTTAACTACTAAAATTTATACTTTATTTACCTAATAGGAAGCTAGTTATCTAGATAAGGCTTTTAGGAGGAGTACTATTTATTAAAGAAATTAGCTAAGACCTAGATAAACTTATATACTAGTATATTTCCTAGGATTTAATAAAAAATAATATCTATACCTTTATAGCCTAGACTAATTAGGATTAGTAGGAGCTATAGTATAGAAGAGTTAGATACTTTAGAGAAGGACTTCTAAGAGACCTTTATAAAGTTACTAACCTAAAGGAAAAAATCCTATCCCTATAAGATACTAGCCTATAGAGTATATTCTTTAGCTAAAATAAAGAAATATAGAGGAAAGGAAATAGAGAGAAAGCTAGCTAGACTTTCCCTTATTTTAGTTAATATCTATAGACCTTTACCTATCTTAAGGCTAGGTTTTAAATAGTAGCTTAAGATTATTAATAACTTCTTAAGAAAGAAGTAGGTATTCCTATTAAAGTTAAGAGAAGATATAGTAGATATACTATAGGAATAGAAAAGAAAAGCTAAACTACAATTAGGGAATCCGCTTTAGGTAGTAAGAAGTAATAGGGTAAGAGAATTACTTATATTACTTAAGTAGTAGGAGAAGGAATCTAGAATCTCCTACTATATAACTAAAGTATATAACTCAATCTAAAATAGAGTTATAGAAAGGTTAATCTAGATATCTAAGGAATATATTAGAGTAATACTTAAGGAATTAATATACTAGTTAAATTCTAGCTAGAAGTATTAGATATCTATACTATTATAAGAAATACCCTTCTAAATAGGCCTTAAGATATATAGACTTAAGGTTTTACCTA